>JAIWWG010000038.1:0-309685 GCA_025435555.1 Chytriomyces cf. hyalinus JEL632 | reverse complement strand
CTTGGCAGTATGCCTCACAACTTCTCATCCAGTGACCATAAATAGCCTTGGATGGCACTTGATTGCTTGTAGGATTTGGCAGATGTGCCAGAGACCTGTGTGTCTGATTGACAGTGTGTTGCTGTCCCTGTGGCTTGTCTATACTTGCATAAAGTTGCGTGGATTTCATGTCTTTGTTACATATGGGGTCTGCAGGTGCTCAAACACCTGTTTCCCACATCTTCATGTGTTCCAGAGATTTTGAGCTCTCCTTTATGTTGAGTACATGAGAAGACCACTGGTCTACCTTGACCAGGATCCACAACATGGGGAGAGAGAGTAGGAGAAGTGAATGCCAGAATTCCTCCGTAGCTTTGGCATCCTCCTGCAATTGCATCTGTGTTTGAGCTTGTAATGTTGAAGATATGTGGTCGGAAAGGGATAGATGATGTAGGAGAAAGCCAGGTCTCTGCAACTGAAAAAAGGTCAACAGAATTTTCGGAATTGAACCTCAGGACTTCTTTGGCTTTGCCAGACATCCCATTGAGGTTCGAAAACATGATTTTGATCATTGCTGGTTGGCGGGGTTAGCTGCGGGATCCAGATCCAGTGGGTTGAGGCCATATCAACATCCTCTCCAATGTCAACAGCTTCAGGAGAAGCCAGGAGGGGGATGGGGATAGTGGGAACAAAATCCAAGAGCAACAGTTCAGCAGGGGCAGCAAACTTGGTAAATGCACTACAGTGTGGGCGCAATGGTATAAGAAGGAAGTCAGTTTAAGAAGCGTGAATGGTTTCATACACTTTCTGCCTTGCTTCCTTGAGTTGCTGGGGTGCACTGGCAGGGATAGCAGCTCAGAGGTTGACAGTACGTGCAGCTTTGCAGAAGGCAGCAAGCTGCTTGGCAGCCTTTTCCTGCTGAGGAGGTTCCAGGGGTTTGCTGTCAATGTCTAGAGCAAGTGGGTTGAAGGCCGCAGTAAGGACTTGTTGGCTGCACTCTCTAAGAACTTTTGCAACTTCCAAAACCATATCAGTTGGACAGCACAGTTCAATGATGGAGTTACCAATCAATGAGGTGAGTGCCACATGTTGGCGCATGCCCATCTGTCCCACAAACACGTTGATCAAGCGTTTCTGATCCTTGAATGAGCACCTGCGCAATTGATGACTGCTGTGGAGCTCAACACGAATGACGGAAAATTCCTTAGGTTCAGGGAGGGCTTTTGACATCTGAATAGCCGCCTTTTGATACAAGTGATGGACAGATTCGTCATATTGTTGACAGGTTTGGGGTGCACGTTGGTGCAGAACAGCAGGTGGGGGAGGGGCATGCTTGGCTCCATTGCGAGCAACAGTGGTCCAAGCAGCTCCAGCAACCTGTGGGGGAGTGTTTTTGGCAGTAATAGGTACAGTTATAGTGGCCACTGGGGCTGGGGTAGCACCTGGGACAATGCAGCCTCCAGGTCCAGAGTGACCTCCTTGACTGCCACAACCACTCCTGTTCGGATTACGGCCCTGTGGCTGTGCAGGCATGGTTGGGGGAATGCCAGGGATGGCTGCTGCAGTTGTGGTGATGGATGGTGTGCTGATGGATGCCAGGAAGGCAGCTGCTGTGTTCAGTGGCTCACACTGAACACAGCACATTTGCTGAACCTTGCAGCAGGAACGTGAACAGCTGGTTCACCAGCTCAGTGAGAACTTGCATCTGGCTGTAGAGGGATGCTGTAGCTGCTTCTGCAGCCTCTGCATGCTCCTGCCAGTTGGTACTGCTGGGGGGGAGGAGGGGAGATTGAATAGAAATGCAGTTTGACAGCACTCCAGGGGCTGCTGCTGTAGACAATGTTGCAGACCATGGTCAAGGTGGACCACTGGTTCTCATTATGTACTCTATACAATAAAGATAGTGAACTTTATGTACATGAAGAGCAGTAGACATCACTTCTACAGCAAGCGCAACAAAAAGCAGAACCCACACGTGCTGATTGCACAAGGCTAGTGAAGTTATTCCCGTACAACTCCATCACTTGTTTAGCGCAGTGGTTAAGACATTACAGTTGGCACAATTGAACCACAGTTCAATACCCATCACCGACTTTCATTGTTTTGACCACTAGCACTTACCCGAGCCTCTAGCAACACTGCCAGGCTGTTGAACTCTGTTAACACACACCACTTGAGGTCTTCACCATACCATCAAGGGTGTTGGATCTATCCTCTATAGAAAACCAGTCGTACAGCACACACATCTAAACACCTTGGCTGAAAACACATACAGTACATAACTTATGTAGTTGAAACAAAGGTTTGAGCCTGGATGGGCGCTATTTGAGAAGTAGGGATCACCAGACCCTCTGGAACAGAGGTGATCAGGGATCTGAATACAGTACACAAAGTAAAACAAGAACGCTGCAATGTGCAGACATGGTAGGCAGCACTACCAGTCAGCATTCGATAGCCAGACATCAGGGCTACTGCTGCCAGGTGCAGCGGTCATGCTAGCAGGTGTTGGGCATCACTCAGAGTCACTTTGTACATTGGTTGGATAGTTTTTGATTTAATCACCAACAGAGCAGCGCCAAGGCAAAAAGGCACTCTAGGGAACAATCTCCATGACTCATGGGCCCTGCCACCCAATTTGAGGTGATTTCACCCCCATGTGAAGGCTGGCTGTGCCCAAAAGTGGAGATATGGCCCTTAAAGTCGTGACAAACTGTTTTGTGTGAACAGGGTATAAAGGTAGCACCTCAGAATAGGCAATAAACATCAACTTGAACTACTACTCGAATTTATAACCATTGTACCCTGTGCTAGACCCTCCTACACTGACAGACAACAAGGACTGCAAGGGAGCAGAGAAGCTGAACGCACTCTGAGGAGGACCTGTAGATCCAGGTGGGCTGGGGGGGCTGTTTCGACGCCTGGGGCATTGGTTGTTGTGGTGGTGGCTGGGGGGGGGGGGGGGGGGGGGGCTGCTGACTGAGAGATAGAGCAACCAGCAGTTGCTGACGCAAACAAGATGGTCTGCTGGACCTTAGAGCTCATTGGAGTAGCAGAGGAAGAGGCAGGGGCAGCAGGGGCAGCATCTGACTCTAGATTTTCACAGCCATGCTTGGCAGCACTTGCAACAGGGACCAGCTTGCCATGAGCCTTCTCCCATTTGCCGAGAAGGGCCACTGAAAGCGAGCCGCCAGCATGCAGTGCTGCATCAAGTCTGCAGTATTTCTTGCATGTGGTGCATGTATTCTGGATGTACCTGAATCCATATTGGTTGGCATCTCCACCAACTCCCTTGCTTTTGAGCTGATTGGACCCACATTCCTAAGTCGGGCAGCAGCCCAACAGCTTAAGGTGCTTTGCAATGCTTGCCTCTAGGAGCACAAACAGATGCTTGTTGTTGTTGGTGATGGCCAAGGACATTTCCAACAAAGTTTTTTCCCTGTGTTTCAATTGCTGACAATGCTGTTGGTGTTCTCTTGAACCTCAGCTGAACCTTATCACTGACTGTACTGTAAAAATTGCTAAACTGAAATAAATCTGACAAACATTCAAAAAGAAAGACAACAACAAAAGTCAAGAACATCAGAACAAAAGAACAGAAGCATTGCCTCAGCCATCTCATGCCTCGGCCGACTCACACTCCACACCGTACCACAATCACTCTGTTGCTGCGCTCTGGACTTTAAATAAATATTCATGGATGAGAATGAATGTTGCTTGTGTCTGCCGGCATGGGTGCCAAGCCATCCCGTAAGATGGAAGCAGAATCTTTCTCAATGCACTGCTGGTTACGCATAAAGATGGCAAAAAAGGTGAGATCATTTGGGACAAGGTCGTGTGGTGTGATATCTATATTGCAAAAACCCAATGTTTCTGTTGCACTCAAACCAAGCTTTTGAGTTCATCAACTACAGGAATATGCGAATGCTGCATGGTAGCATGCAAGTTGATTGCGGACAGGTGGGAAATTATTCAGATTCCGTCTATTTTCATGGAAGAGTACTTAACTGGAGACCCAGTGGATCTTCGCACGCAACTACGGCTGGAAACTCTAGCTGCCAATTTGCGCAAAGAAGACGCAACTACCGCAACAGTCTGAATAAAGTCTGGCCAGGTGTTCTTCTGCAAAAACAAGTCTCACAGTCCGAGGCCATTCTTGTTCGCATCAAGTAAACGACTCATAAATTACGCGTTTTTGATATCAGCGGATTAGTATTATTTAAGTTTGACACGAGTTTCGTTGGATTCAAATTCCTTCCAGAACAAGATTGGAAGAAAAATGCCTTATTTCGGCTCCCATTCAACGCGATTACACGCCCTACTTCTGGTTGCCGCCCACCTGAAAACATCACAAGAATCATGGACCGCAGTTTTGATGGAAATCCAAGTGTTTGCATCCATCAAGACCCCCGCAAACCCGGACATGGAGAGGTCTTCTTCAACCGCATCTCTATCTCCATTATCGAGACATTCTCAGACGCCTTCAAGTCACCTTGACTTATCTTTATCAGATACATCAGCGCCGACACAGGTTACCCATTCCGCCAATCAAAATCCGCCTCTTCAGCTGCCACACGATGTCATTTTGGCCATTCTGGAACATGTAGCACCTACAACTATCCCCCAATGCGCTCTAGTTTCGCGTGCTTGGAATCAGGCCACATCTCTCATCTTATACAGCCGCCCGTACCTGCCGTCTTTGGTTTCAATATCCTTGTACTTGAGCGTTGTGGAACTGTCCAAAGCCGAAGCAGAACTCCCCGATACACCTCCAAACCATCAACCGTTTCACAGAATGGCGCGTAGCATCACATTCTCCCGGCAACAGTTGCACAACGCAAGCCAGGACCCGAAACAAAAGCATTCAGATAACATCGTTAAGTCCCAATCATCGCTCTTCCGACTTCTTGTCATTGATAGAATGAATGATGAATGGATGTTTGTTCACCCGCTTGTAATGAGACTTTTGGAAGCGTGCGAAAGGGTGGATAGTGAGTTTGTATCGACACATTTCAGAAAAAGTTTCGTTAAACTGACTTCTCCAAACACAGATCTATCTGAAGTCCTTGGCGAAGAAAATTCTGCTTCACGACCAGCTTCAAGGCGCCGAACCAATCGCCCAAGCACAGGTGTTTGGCATTCTGCGGGTGATCATGCCGTGGACGAAAACAACACCCAGGACGGCCCTTCAGTTGAACTGCTCGCATCAGCACTTCAAACACCCCCAACGCCTCCAACAACTCCTCCCATAAATCCTTCCTCTAACACCCAAGCAAGGCCTCGCATCCCCACAGACTCGCTGATGGATCCAGCCCGATTGCTGACAAATTTGCTGCACTTGTACCGAAGGCTGTTGTCCATATTTTCAGATTTTGGTATCTCTCCTCCGAAGGCGTATGATTCGCTGATTGTTCTGCTGTCCCTGTTCCAGTCCAGGGAACTGTCATTTTGGGCCGGAACTTCAGAGGCGAGCTTCGAATCCGTCAAAAGCCTTGTTTTCGCACAGCTCAGACCGATACTGAACGCAATGAGTACAGCAATTTTAATCGAGGTCCAGTACAGTGAGTTTAGTTTTTTATCCGGTAAACATTTCCTGACGTTTTAACTCTTAAACTTGACAGTCACGCTTTCGAGTCAGCGACTTCTGGACACGTACTGCATGATGTATTACCGGGCATTGGCGTACGCAAATTCTCTGAATCTGAGTCTTGTTTTGGACATTTTACAGTTGAGTTTCGAGCGCGTATACTGCTTATTTGGTCACTCCCGGTGCTGACGCTCCCATCCACAGAGAAGCTGCACGAGCAAAGCATCTGTTTGAGAGCTGCACCACTTCCTCCGCAGCTGGCCACTCGGATTCTCAACCGACATGCGCATCTTCCGCTGAACGCATTTTACAAGCCATGCAGCTCATGTTCCACAGGAATCCCTTCAACCTTCCACGTGCACAGCAGCCCTACTCTACCCCCGAACCCCTCGAGAGTGACAATCAAGTTCATGTGCATCTATCCAACAACCATGACTTGGATTCGACAGAAGAGGAACCCAAAGACTTTGATTCAATTGGTGGCCTATTGAGTTCGAGGTCCGCCCTGCGTGAAGGCATCTTGAGTTTCGCGCCGGGCAGCATGAACAGCGAAACGGCCGAGTTTATTGAAGAGTTGTTGGATCCCATGGGCGACCTCGAAGTCATGTTAAAGAACGAGGACGCAAGTGGTTCGTTAGATGAATATGAACGTGCGATGGAAATGGCCAAGTGCATTCGATGGATGAAAGAGGTGGTTCGTTGGCAGAAGGCGGGGAAACAGATGGAACCTGTGAAGGATTTGTTGAGGAGGAGTATGGCAAGGATTGATCGGTTGCGTATGGTTCAGCGGAGGTACGGCATTTCGTTTATGGACTGATGTGATGAGTCGGTTTGAAGAATGGCGTGTTCAGCTTGTTTGCATCTCATAAACGGAATGCGCACCACCATTTTATTAGTTTCAAGAATCTCCAGTCAACAGATAATGCGGTGAATGCGTGCCCTGCTGATGAGTGACCAAGTGACCGAACAGGATTGGGGGGTGTACACTCGCTTGTTTAATTTTGACACTGTATGGGCGCGTTCTTGATCTAATTCACAACTCATGCCAAGCGTATTGAATACAAGTAAACCAAGTAGAAGAAACGGAGGACCTGATGAATGATGATGGACGGTCGATGGGAGATTTCCGACTGAGGGTTGCTGCAAGGTGCAAAAAGCAACGTCAGAAGTATAACGCACATTACCTTCAGGAATGCGCGTGGTTGGTATTCGCGTTGCATTTCTTTGGACATTCGTTGATTCAAAATGCATGGCTTATGAATATTTATTACTATGTAGGCACACGGGAAGCACACGCAACGAGCTTTACTTTCTCCTCGGATGTCACAGTTTCGGAGCTCTCTGCAGAGGTCGGAGGTGATCAGACGGACGACAGGAAATGCGAGTCGAGCCAAGAAAGAAAGCAATGGGCTGGTTAATTGCACAGTTGCGCCATTCAAAGCCAAGAGTTTTGAACACGAACCAAACTTGAAGGTCGCATTCTCGATCACGAACGTCCAAACATCGTCGCAGAATCTGTAAATATGCAGTTTGCCCTTGACGGAAGTTTTTGCGCGGACCTGGGTTCGAAGCGCCTCGGCGATGCTTCTGTCAAACTAAGGTTTGGTTTCGATATGGAAATGGCGTAGGATGAGGTGTTGGTTTGGAGTTGGCGGATGAGTTTTTCAGATATATTCCGTCTTCGTTCTTATTGGAACACACTTCGCTGAGCATCTTCATTGCAACTTGCGGTTCGATGGATCCCTCCTGAATCATGTCGTCCAAAGCGTCAGTCAAGGCCTGTCCTATGGACGACTGCCGGTAGAACTCGTAGCTGCTGGCCATTTTCGTCTGATTTTATTTAAAAATTCCGACACAAAACTCATTGTGCCAACGCAGATGCTCGTTCAGCCCTTCGAGATGCCAATTTATCCTGAAACTCTCTTGCCGCAAATCTCTTTCTGAGGAAGGAAGGCAGGCAACGGGGAGGAGTGACACCCAGCTGCGGCTGGTACACGGATCCATCCACAGGTTTCTTTCCCTCAATAATTTCCGTCACAAGGGGAATGGCAGCCGCAGCGACGCGCAGCGCCTTGAGTCCAGTTTCTCTCCGTGCACAGCTGACCTCCAAAATCACACGACCTTTTGGCACCCAAGATGCAAAAAACTCCACAGCACCCTTTCCTTTACCCATACGCACTTCGGCGGGTTTAGAAGTCACAGGTCGGTCTGTCATTACTCTGCAACAAAATGCGGGTCAGATTGAATTGGAATTGATGGCGGTCCAGCGCGAAGAGTCGTTACTTGAGATGAAAATTGGCGCCCTTCTCCTCCTTGACCACTCTACGCATGACTGTTCTGGCAGCGTCGATTTGCTTGTCCTGAAGACGTCTGCACGATATCGTAAGAATGAGAATCAGCGACAAAAACTCACGCCAAGACTCACCCTCCCTCCGTCACACGCAGACCAAAGTTTCCAAACAAAAGCGACGTTCCTCTTAAAGATCCACCACTGTGTGTTTTGAAGAAACCTTTCTGCATCTTCTTGTGCGCCATACGTCTTGGTCGCAGGCCCACGTAGGCGACACCACGGTTTGCCCACACACTCTGAACACACATTTGGATTGACGGCAGCGTTGGTGCAATCGAAGCGGATGGAAATGTTCGCGAGGTCCATCCGAACAGCCGTGGCTGCAGAAACTGTCCAAAGTTCATATTTCGTCTTTGCCTTTTTTTAAATAACCAACGACAAAAATGTCAGCGTTATTTATTTACCAAATGTTACTGGATGATACACAAGAGAAAGCTTGGAGCGTATCGATAGCACATAGCAAAAGCTAGTAGAATCCACTCATGCGTCTCCTTTCTGCACCCTTTTTCTCTACAAACACCTGCTTCTCCACTGGTCTCACAAATGATAGCGCCTCCTCTTTCCGCATATTCAAACTTATTGTGCCCGGCGTTGATCGACCCTGGAAGATACCACCGTTACAACACGGTACAGATTGTATTAGCAGCAAATTTTAAACGTACCTTTGCATCCAAAGACATTGATGTTCGGTTTGCAAACCATTTCTTTGCTTTCTGTGGTACATCGCGTGGTAGCGCCGGAGGCCGAATCACAAATGGCCCAATATCTGGTAAAACCGTGTTTGGCTGGAAGACCGTCATCAGTCACTTGTTATATCATGTGCAGCCTCAAGCTCACTCACCTCAACGGGATCCACACACTGCAGCTCTTGCGATGGACGCATCAGATTCACTCTGATGACGGGAATGTAAATCTTCCAAAGTTGAAGGTCCGAGTTGAGCGACTCTTCAGTTGGTCCCTTGACGCCGAGAAGTCCGTCGATCGAATTGTCAACCCTTGAAAACACCTTCAGACCATCAGCCAGTTGAGACTCGGGAGACAAGACGTTGGCTTTGATTTTGATTGGAATGATTCGCGCGTCCAGTTGCTTTCGTGTCTTGACATGAACTGTGTGTGATTCTTCGCCGACTTTGAGACCCTTTGCAATCACGGCAAACTTTTGCTTCGTGTGAGGCTTGATAACCACAGCCGCGGGAGAAAAACTGAACGCAGCCTTTTGCGCAGTCATTTCCACATCTTCTTTGGCCTCTTTGCCGTCAACATCCGTGATGACAAGATCCACCATCGTATCTCCGCAGTTCTCAACCTCAAAGTACTTGCGCACTCGTTGTCCCATAATCACTTTTGTGAAATTCACGTGGATTACGGGTGTTTTGGGTACCAGAGATCCTTTGCTATCATACACCGGCCCTTCATCGTCGTCGTCTGCGGATGTGAATGAAAACGCGCAAGTTCCTCCGATAGACTCTAAAGCAATTGATCCGAGAAGTGTCGGAGATTTTTGGCCGGGTGCCAGATCCAAGTTCTGAAACTCGACTTTTCCTTTCGAATGACTTGACAGTTCAGTTGGTTTGCAGATGATGCGCACCGTTTCAGATGTTTCTGCATCCAACTGAAACTCTCTGAATTATTTAATTGGGATCATGAGTTCCTGGAGGCAACAATGGCCATAAAATAAGAGCACCTTGTCAGGGGGTCGCCTTCGGCACCTTCGACGGAAAATGAATCCCCAGATACAATAACTCCAATCTTGACTCCAACTTTGGACGCGTTTCTGAGGTCCACTTCCCGAAACTCTGCAGCATCCACCCCAACAATTCCAAAGTCAATTTTCGTTTCACTCAATTCAATGGCCGGTTCGACGCCGGACCCTTTCAATGAAATCAAAAAGTTTCGTTCATCGGTTTCTAACGTCCCTGTGGCAAGGTATTCTGTTCCTAGTTTCGGAATGAAACGTATCGGAATCCGGACATGGCTTCTTGGTTTCGCGACTCCCTGGAAATTCCATATCATATTAACAGGCATGTCACAGGTTTTCATTCTTCCTATGCACACTTACCGATATAGAGCTGTTACCAAGCTCCAGCTGAAAGATATCCCGGTAATCTCTTTCAACTGAAAACTTATAAGGCAAGCTTCTGCGGACCGGGTTTCGGAACTCAAGCACGGCTTCACCATGGAATAGTCGACGGACCGATCCGAAATCGAGAGGCTCGGAAAATTCCAGCGGCTCGGGTTCCTATTGTTGCAAGTTTTCTTTTCAGCATGTACGCATTTCCGCGAACTGCAAATGCTCACGTCTATGAAGGTACCCGTGACACTGACTGCAAGTCCTGCCACAAGTTCAATATTCGTGCTCACTTTCAAAGTATCTGCTCGAGTAATGCTGGATTCGACTTCGTCTCCTTCAACAAGTTCCAAGGGTTTTAATTCCACTCGGAAATCGCGACCCGAGTTCGGTCCTAACGTTGCTTTTGAGGGGTAAATGGCAAAGCCCTGGAACACCCAAGAAGTGGTTAAATTGGGACTCTCTACATGAGTTTAAGGATATTTACCGATGATTCTAGGGTTAAATCAACCGTCACTTTGAAAGGATTTTGGTTGTACAGAACCATCACCATATTTGCTCCGGCCTCATAACCCACTTCCCCGAAATCAATGGCCGTTATTCCTTCCGTTTCTTCTGGCTGAACTTCCCCCTTTTTAATTCCGGAATACTTTGGCGTGGATATAAACATCAAATTGTACACTGAAAACCGGAAAGTGACTGGCAAGCAATGCTTTCCTGATTCCAAGTCACCTCCAATCGTTTCAAAAAGAAGGAACGCCTTCTTTCCAACTTTGTTGCATATTGAGTTCAGTACCGTATTGTCCACGTTCTCATCGGTGATGGGGGCGTGTGCGATGAGAGAATACTCAGCAAAACTGCGTTCTGCAAGGTCGGTTGGATTTTCACCACCATTCGCAAGCAGTTCGATAATTGGAGGATCCACTGCAATGAATTCGGTGACTTCTCGAGCTTCGGGATCGTCATCGGGATTGTCTGTCAGTAGTTTGGAGCGCACGGATATATCGTAAATACAGTCGTTGTAGATTTTGATGTCTTGCTTGAAGATTGATCCAACAAATACTCGGCCGATATTCAGCACCGGTGGCATGTCGGATTTTAAGAATTTAAACAATGCGCCTGTGTTTTTTGAAGAGTATTAGGGTTTTGACTCATGAACAATTTCAGCAAAACAAGGCAACCTTGGCCAAATGCGCGAACAGTTTTTTCGTCGAGCTGCGTTTTGATGTGGAACTGAGTTTCATACGACTGCACCAAGTTTGGTTTGAAAGTAATCCCAACGTCGACAGACTCGCCCGCAACGATCTTCCCTGATATCAAAGTCTCGTTTTCAAAGAAAATATTTCCAGAGTAGTCCCACCCGAGTTCAAACTCGTACGATAAAAGAGCGTTTCCCTTATGTCGAAGATAAACGGTTTCAATTGTTTTTTGGTGCAACAAACATTATTGACTTGGCCTCCAAATGCTCACCTCGTTGCGCAGCGTGATGAACTTGGTATTTGCAACGTCCTTTCCAGTCACTCCAAAGTCAATTTCCTCTTGCGATACTTCAAGTTTCGGTGTCCCTGCCGCTCCAGATATCTTGATGGAGGTTAACTCATTCCAGACACCGCCGGACTCATCCTGAGGGATAAAGGGTTATTCTCGATGAGTCCGTGAAATTCGAAAAGCTCTCCTCACCTCGCATTTATCGATTATCATCATGGCCTCCTGCCAATCATCGCCATGCTCTTCCAGTGCCTCATAAACAACGCTAATCCCACAGGAGTCGTTGCATTCGAGGTACCCATCTAGACAATTTTGAATAAGCGTGTTGGTGAGCGGAGTGACGATCCAAAACCCTTGTCAAAAATACCATTGCCAGCATCTCCTTGAATCTTCCATGCAACAACTTTCTTTAAAAATGCGTTTGACCCTTTCCGCTTTGTTTTGGCTGGTTTTTTCTTTCCACCTTTGAGCTCCGGAACATCGTCTTCTATAACCGATAGCTGCGGCCGAAGGCTCTCAGGCACGGGCTCCAATCTGATTCGGTAGTGAGCCCGGTCGGATCCGAAATTCGTCAGTGTACGCTCAACAGTAGCCACCTCCCCAACCAAAACCCGACCGACAGATGTATCCTTCGAATCATCGAGGGATAGTTGCTTATCGTACGTCCAAAAGTCAAAGGATAGGGTTTCGCTTGTCGGTCCTGGACCCAACTCAGTTTTCAAGACGACACATCCTTTAATCTTCTGATGCTCCGGTTTTGGGGTGATTTTGACGGATACTTGCAGCTCTTGTGAAGGTGGGATCATGACCCGACCATTAACTTGCTTTGCGTCTGGCACCGAGACTGAAAAGTATCTTTCCATTTCAGGATCATCCAATTGAACGGCGTATTCGAATGGGATCTCCAGTGTTCCAGCATTCAGCACATTAACCCTGACTGTCTGAGTGTCCTTGATGGACATGTTTTTGAAGTTTGCTGTCCCATCAACAGCCCATATTTTTGTTCCAGCTACAAGCCGTGAGGCAATCATTGTGACCGGGCTGTCCATCAGATGCAGTTGGAACGATTCGTTAATTTTCTCTGAGCAAAGCGGTGAAAAGTGGATCTTGAACTTGATGGAAGCTCCTGGATCCAGCCGACAGTCCCCGTTGGAATCAAGGGCGAGATCGAACCTGAACAGCGCATTCGGATGGGCCAAATGAAAGAAACCTTCCACATTCCCGACATTAGAAACGATAATTTCCTTGGAATAACTGAGGCCAACGACAGTGGTCCCCCAGTCGAATCCAGCAAATCTCAAATCTTCGAGTTCCACGAATGTGAATTTCAATCGCGCGCCACCACCAACACCTTTGGCCTCAATCAGCCTCGGTTCGCCCGTCCATCGTAACCTGTAGTGATTTGAAAAGTTTCCCTCCTTCTTTGGCGCAAACTTGATGTCCACAGACGTACTTTGTTTGGGGTCCAGTATTCCCTCTTTTGAATTAAGAGAAAAGGTTTTTTCGATTTCATCGTCAGCGTTCAGAGATTCCAGCTGCCAGTGGTCCTTGAACGAGCCGGTGTTGGATATGATGATTGACCGAATGTCAAACTTGTTTCGGCATACAAGCCCAAACTCAACCAGCTTCGGCTCTACCTGAATGAAGGGCACTCCTGCCATTCCCGTGATTGTGAAGGAGATGATCTTTTCGCCAGCGGACTCAAGCTCGAATGCTTGCTGGTAAAAACCAGGAGCCCGTGCAAGGAAATTCGTGGAGAAATTGATGGCCAGGCCAGGATCAATGATTCCTTCCATTGGGCTCAGGACAAAGAGCTCAGCCTCCTCGGATTCAGGGAACTCTTCGGGGCGAATTTTGACTGAATCGCTTCTGACGATTTTAAAGTCGAGAGCCAAGTTACCCATGCTGCAAAGATAAAAATTTAGCGTCAAGCGGTGCATGTAACTTAAAACTTATGCGCTTACTTTGGCAAGTTGAATAAGCGGACATCGGCAATCTGGTCTCCAGCACGAATCAATCCAAGATTGAAATCAGACGATGTTGAAACTTGTTTCTCGGGCTTCGATTGGGATAAAGCCTCGATAACATACGCTGACTGCTGAGCAGCTTTGAGAGCTGACGATAAAAATTCACGATTGGCAACCCACGCGTTGGACAATTGTCCTTTCACAAGCTTTATGACGCCGGCCGTATTTGCTGCAAGTTGGTTGTTGATTTCATCCACGAGGCGTTTTTGTAAAGTCGGATCCATTTCGGTGGTGATCAGATTGTTGTAGAAATGCGCAAGATGCACAAGTTCATCCAGAGGCCCTTGAAGGGAGGAATATAGTTGTGAATCCGTTGTGGACATGCGGCTACTTTTGGAGCGGCTTTGAATACTTTTGGAACCTTCAGATGCAGGTTTCCCACTGATCTCGGAGACAGGTTTACCAGTAACGTCAAATCCAGTTTTACCCCTCGTTTCGAGCCCCGGTTTGCCAATGACTTTCCCACTTGTTTCGAACCTAGGCTTGCCGCTCGTTTCAACTCCAAGTTTGTCACTATTTCCGGACCCAGATTTGCTATCCTGTGATTCCAGCTCTTCTTCCTGTCTATTCCAGCCTGACGATGACTCAGTGTCTGGGGAATATGTGTCATACCCGTAATCTCCTTTTTGACTCGGCATATCTGTTGTGTTTTCAGAAATCGATACACCGCGCTTCTTTTGAGATTGTGGTTCGCCAAGTCCGTCGGACGCAGATTGGATTTGTTGAGCTCTGGAAAATGGGGTAGTGGGATCTGTCCCTAAACGAACTCCCCTCGAGCCGTAGTCACGTTTCGTGGGAGAAGTGGGGATGAAACCGGAAATTACACCTTGTCTGCTTTTCTTTGAGCTTCCGGCATTGTACCGCGACAACCTGGAGCCGGATGAAGGAGTTGATACCAACGAATCCGCGCTTCCATTCACTGATTTTATGACGGCATGAAGGATCTCCAAATCCGACTCCAAAGAAGCAAGGTCTTGAAGATACTTCTCAGATTGCATCTGGCTCAATTCCGCTTCACGTGCCGCCTTGGATACATGACTCGTATTGGCTCGACTGAGAGTAGCTGAAGCAGCAGACTCAATATCGGACAGAGCCTCTTTTCCTGTCCCTGGTTCCGTTTTAGGACGATTCCTCGGACTCATGTGTTTATATCCGCGAGTGTTTGCAAGCTCAATTGCTCTGTTTACTTTTGCTCTCAAATCAGAACCGTCAAACACGGTGCTGCTGGCTGTTTGGCGCCTCACTTCCTCGTTGCCAAGTCTTTCTTGTAACATCGCTTCTGCTTTTTGGAGCATTTGAATATCTCGCCTTTTGCGGGGTGAAAGTGCTGCTAATTGCGCCGGGTTATCTGGTTGAGCAGGTGACTTTCTATCCGTTGCAGGACTGGAAAATGAACCCTTGGTCACTTTTGTAGGAGAGGAGGGCGTCGTTGTGCTGGCAGTTCCTTTTGAGCTCCCGGAACTTTTAGGAGTTTTTAAGACATCCGATTGCTCAATATGCTCTGTTCTAAGACCCGCCAAAACGTCTTGCAAATTCTCGACATGCTGCTGAAAGGCAAGCCTAGTCATTTCAAACAAAGACGCGCGTTTGGCCAGCGTGTGCTTGGGTGGAGAATCTGAAATTTCGGCAATTTTCGAAGTCTGGCTGTCATCGCTTTCAAACGTTGGAGGCGCGATTTTGATGATAGCCCTTCCTCCCGTCACTCGGACTTTGCCGACGTATCGCTCGCCGTCTCGCGTGCTTATGACAAAGTTTGCTGAAACAGTGGATCCGTATCGCTTTGGAATGGCTTGTATCCGTACAGTTTGTGAGGTATTTGCGGGCAGAATGCCGTTTGCTGGTTGCAGGAAAAATACTTCGAAATCAGCTCCTGTTGGCAGACCGTTTTCCGTCATGCTCGTGACGAGAATTTCGTACTGAATCGGTTTACTTCCAGTGTTTATCATTTCAATGGTGCGGAGCTGAGGTTTGTCAACGGCAGAGATTCCATAATCAATCTGAAGTTGCGCCGGGGGAATACTCAGGTACGGAACGCCAACCAGTCCGTAACACATTAAAACTTTTCTTCCAGCATCAGTGTAAAATACCATTTCGGCTGCAAGTTGCTCAAAGTCTTCTGGAATGAAAGTAACTTCAATGTACACGGTGTCACCGGGAGGGATCGTTCCGCTTTCAGGCTCCACTTTCAAGAGCGGCGAAACAGATTCCAACGCCCAGTAGCAAGACGCGTTGCCGTCATTCGTTACAGCGAATTCAAGGGTTTTGTTGACGTTGACATATGTAGTTTTGAAATCGAGTTCGATGGAATGCAATCGGAACACCGGCAGTCCAGTTTGAACAAGAAGCGGTATAAGAATCTGTTCCCATGCGCCATTTGGGATTCTTTCCCATTTGATAACCACCTGGCATTTACTCATCACCACGCTTTGACAACAACACTCAATTTCGATCATTTGAGCCGTTCCTGTTGCAAGTACTCCTTCATATTCGTAGGGTTCTTCATCTACAAATCGAAAATCGGTCCCTTTTTGGATAATGTCGAGAACAAATCTGGAGTCCAGCAACCCGCGGTTACAGATTCGTAATTTATGCTGACCAACAGCCCCAAGCTTTAAGCGACCAAAATCAATCGCGTCGTCCGCGGAAATGTCAGCGGAAGCCCCGGTTCCAGTCAAGATGATGATTTGCTTTTCGTTGTTGTGCGTAAACCGTGCTTCTCCGCGATATTGCGTTTGTTCTTTGGGCGGATGGAATTCGACTGGGATGAAAATCTTTTCACCTGGATTGACACCCCACCTGAGTACAACGACGTGTAAGCTTGTTGAATGGAAAACATCTCAAGGAAACTCACGTTTTGCCAGAAATTTTAAATTCAGAGGAAATGAAGTCCAGAGTGACATTCTGAGCTTCAAGAGACATGTTTATCACTTCGAGGCCAGTAGTTTGTTTGGGCGACTGATCTTTGTTTTCGTTTACTTTGGTCATTTTCCAAGAGTCTGCCAATGACCGGGTTTCCACGGGAGTAATGCCAAAGTCGAACGATGTTGGATAGAATTCGAGGGATCTAAACACCTTTCCGACCGCCTTCAGGGTCATTTCGCGAAGGAGTGGATGCAAATTCTCTCCCTCTTCCTCACTGGTGATGGGCATGTAATGAAAGTGAATCTCGGTGTCTTTGCTGGGTTGGTACTTGTTAAGGTAGCCCAATCTCAGGTGGTAAGAGTAGAAAGGGCGCAGCTCAGGAATGACAGAAATGAGCGAATGCTCGATAATCTGTGTGCTGGAAATTCCTGCACGCACGATTGGAATATTGACTCCTGTGTCATCAATGAATGTGAGTTTTCGACGCTCATTGGAAACAGACGAGCCGAGCATTTTGTTTGATCGTGTCAGGCCTTTGGCAATCATGAATATGGCGAATTTCCTTTGAAGGATGCCCCAATAGTTTTTTCGCACGGCTATGGGATTTTTGTTGGCATGGCTGTTGCTATAAGGCACGGTTGATGTCACCGAACAGTACTCCAGTTTGATCAAGTCCGGTTTTGTTGCACTGATCATATTTAAGGAGAGTGGTAGGGTTCCTTTGTTTGTCAGGTACAGGGATACCCAAGCAACAGTACCCTCTTTTTGCAAGCCAAAGTCAATGTCCTTGGAGCCGTACATATCGCAAATGAGATCAGCAGTTCCTGTGCGGTACAAAAAAAAAAAAAAAAAAAAAAAGGTTTGAATCACGATAAAAAGAAGCGTTTGGAAACCCAAACCTCCTGATCCAGTGACAGGAATCATGTACAACTTTTGATTGGCGAATACGTGAACCTTTGTCGCTGAAGTTCGCGATTCAGTTGGTGCAAACGTTATTGTAACTTGCTGTGAAGCTTTCGGATACAACGAGAAAGTCTTTGGCGAAATGGAAAAAGAGCCGCGACAAAACAGCGACACTTTTGTGTCCACAGTTCCGGTGTTTGTCAAGGTAAACTTTCGTTTCTTTTTGTGAAATACTACGGTGCTGCCGAATTCGATTGATTCTGGGAATCCTCCGAGCGATGTTGTAACAGACTGCGTACGGAGTATAATGTTTGCGAGCTTGATTGGTTTTGCAAGCCGATCAAGCGTGTTCTTGATCGTTAGCTCGGCAATAGTCTCGAACGCACCGGATGTATCACATTTATATGTGAACGGAATCCCAATCGATTCGTTTTGCTCCAACTCCCCAAACAGCGTTTCCTGAGCAAGTACATAAACCCGTGTTAGATGATATTATTAAAGGTTTAGTATACCAGTGACTTACGGCATCAAACGGGTTGTACTTTGTTCTGGAGTTTCCGAATTTGAGATTCCAAGAAAATGATTGTGGAAACGTATTCACAAGCGTCAGCCATTTGCAGTTTACATCAAAACCGTTGGTACTTGTTTCCAGGCGTCCAAAGTCGAGGATGATATTCCCGTCTAGGTCGGGATACGGAAAAATAAGAAAGTCTGATGCTGGCTTGCTCATGAGAGTCATGCAATGGAACCGATGGTCGAGATCCGAAAGAACTGCAGAAAATCCATATATTGGGACATTGTCTATATTTTCCTGCGGTGGCACGAACATAATGTCGAGTAGCTCTTGGCCCAGGGGTCTGATAGATTTAGCACGTGGTTCAATCATAAACAGTGTTGAGCTCAGCCATATTGCTGGAATTTCTTGTTGCTGTTTGTTTCGACAGAGAAGGCTTTGAACCTGCGCTCTTCGCGCTGCCAAAGGGTCGTCAGTCTTCTTCCTCATCTGACGAAAGACAACTTCCTCCTTCACAAAAACGACATCCAAATCTTCGGCCTTCTCGCGAGGTTTATAACCAGGAAATTCCATTTGGCTGAACCTTTTCGATCTCTCTGAATCATTCACGGAATATTCGTCAATGACTCGTTTAGGATGCGACATCCACATTCGCAAGATTTCGAGTCCGTTTTTGTCGGGCGAGTCACCCGGTTGGTGAGTCCAAGATTCGATGCAAATCCCAACCAACGTGAGCGGGTTCCCAGACGGACAGGCTGCCAGAAGGATTCCGTTGAACTCCCTGCCCAGTTTGAATCGAATAGTTTTCATCCAAGGACCCCGCTGTCGTCCGGTGAACCCAAAGTTTACGGAATAAGATCCAAACGCAGGCACCATTGAGAGTTCTGATTCATTGTCAGAGAAAGAAGAAGTGAAATAGCTGATACCGTCAGTCAGTTGCTCCTTTGAATCTAATCCGTCCAACGAAAATCGGATGTCGTACTGTGACTCGTTGATGATAGGGACATAAATGTGGTCAGTCACTCCCGCAGAGCAGGGGCGGAAGTATGCAATATCCCAACAGTTGAAGTATAGCGGCTGACCAACGAACGCGTTGATATACAGCGGGATATTTTGAAATTCTGGGCAAATGACTTCGATGGCCGTCTTAATATTTCCAAGCGCGCTTTCGGTCATGTCCAGTGTAATTTCGACAGTCGTTGCACTTCTCGGTGGAATCTTGACAATATACTTGCACTTTAACGCCGACATATGAGGGAACAGACCGAGGGAAACTGCGTTATCTGATAAATTCATTACAGTGACGCATCTCATGATTAGTGGTCCCATGTCCTTGGTGCAAATCCCAAAGTCGACCGTGTGAGCCTGCCGCCTGTTGGCACTGTCGGCAGTAGCAGACATCATGTTTTGCAAAATAGACACGTCAATGTCTGTCAAAGGAGTATGATCCTTCTCCCCTGAGTGACCTTTCCGAAATTTTTTCATGAATTCTCCTCGCTCCAGCGTGAGGGCCTCACCACCAGCCAATGAGTTTTCCGCCGTTTCAGGATATAGCGCTATTGGGATTCCAGCTACTCCACTGAGTGGCACTTTTATCAAGTCCCCTCCGGGAGCCGTGACTTCAATGCCGTCCGTGAAGCGTCCGAGGTTGTAAGGCTCAAAATAAACCGGAATGGTTTTACTTTCTGATGGCTGCAATTTGACAGACCGAGTGGGCACAACGAACCCTTTCTTCTTCATTTCGTCCACAGTGCGCTCGTTTACCGAGCTTGCCTCAGAGCCCTGTGTTTTCAACAGAGCTGCTGCTGTGGCAATGGCAGCACGTGAGTTGGCCTCAGAGGACAGCTCCAACGAAAGCGACACCGGCACAGATGACAAATTCTCAATTTTCAGCGAAATATCCTTCCTTCTCTCTGGAAGCATCCATCCTGCGTCGATTGAACCGGGTGTAATTTTGATAAAGCTTTGTCGTAACCCGACGAGAATGCAGCTGACGAGCTTGTTGCCCATTTCATCGATTAGACTCAGTGCCCCTTCAACACGCTCTGTGTGCAGCAAAATGGGATTGAATGTTACTGAAATTTGGAAGACGCCCTCGCCTTGAAGTCGCAAATGGAACTGCGGAACACTGAAGATTTCTGCCGGCTCCACTGCGATGAAAAAGTCCCGCTCATCTCGATCTCCTCGATTCGCTCTGTACCGAAGGACGGCATTTTTGGTAACTGATGAATAGACACTTTGAAAATCGAGTGCGGCAGGATCCAAAGCGACTCTGATTGGCGGAGATTTTAAATGGGCAAACTCGTCTCCGTCTTTTAAATAAGAAATCACATCTTCTGGATCTTGGAACGACATGTCTTCGGTGCCGTCTGAGGAAATACCCAATTCATTGTCTTTGATATCTCTTAGGCGTCGGACTGTTCCAACTGTCTGTGAGCGATCCGCAACAAGAGTTTTTTTGATTTCTGACTGAGTGATTTTCAAAGCCGTCAGCAGATCATGAAGAAGCATTTCTGATGTGAATTTTTTCGGCACACTTCGACCATCCGGAGTTACTTCAAGCTGCGTCACTGAGTCATCATCTTCCTCAAACTTTGGCCAATTCATGCGATCTTTAGGCGGAACAGGCAGAAGCATGATTCCGCGCTGATTGAGAATCGATGGGATATCAAAGTACGCAATTCCATCCGGGGTGAACCCGACCGGAGAAGGCAAGGAGCATCCTTTTGGGACGAAGAAAGGTTGGCCATAGTTATCGTAACCACCAACTTGGTTACGATTGGGTTCGTTGATGGATCCGTCCGTGTTGTAAAAACGTATACCGTCCGTGGTCATACCTAATGGCTGCGGCTTAACGGACGCACCTTTTCCATAATAAGGGACCATCTCGGCTGTGTATCCTGCTGGAATGGGTGGAACATTTACTGCAGGGGCAAAATACGGCTCGCCGTTCGAAGTGAATCCAGCAGGAATAGGAATGCTTTTTGATGACTCAATTGCAGTATTCGATGGCGATATTGCGTTCAACGATTGCATAGATGTCCGGCCCCGTAGACTTGAGAAGGAAAAGTCTGCAATTTGTTAGTTAGATGCTTAACGTGCCAGTCCTTGCAACTTACTGCCGTCTCGGTACGCGTCGTCTATAACTTGCAAGTTTATGCAACTCCATTTGGACAAATTGGACCGGCTCCGTATGAAAATATTGAATGTTGCACCAGCCGAGAGTAAATCACTGAAGTTTTGAGGGAATTTAACTCATGCAAACATAAGAAAGATAACGCCGACTAACGCGTTCGTCTCGTGTTGAACGGACACTGCTGAAACATCCTTGTCGATGCCGACCACTTGGCACAATATCTGTTGCAAAGAAGGATTTCCGGGCTGAATGATTTCGAAAAGAACCGGGGCAAACATTGGAAAATCAGTGGCGATATTTGCCGGCTTCAACATGCTGAATCAAATTATACTTTTGGTTAATGCGTCATGTCATAAAATTCATCCTAACATAACTCACGTGTTCTTGCTTGGCCAGAGCACAGGGTTCTTTTCAGTAGTACAACCTGATGGAATTCTGCTGGAATTATCAAGCGTAGGACCATCCAGCTCGGTCAAGTCGGCACGCGCATAAATAGCTGACGCAGTCGCCACTGTGCGATCCAAATCATCAGGATCAAATCCTGGGAAAGGGCTCAAATTCAGAAACCCTGGAGGCACTTTCTTAACCAGATGCTGCTGCCCTCCCCGCCCTTCCCGAACAATTCCATCCCCTCTTTGCAAACTTTCGAAACGAATACCATCCTCTTTCGGTGGTGTTTTCGTTGTTCCTGTCGGAATTGGCAGCACGTCCGAATTGTCTCCGGATCGCTCAATATCAATGCGAACCAACGTTCCGCGCCGTTTGACGAAACCAAACCCCGTGGGCGCAACATAACCATCATCCATTTCTCCCACAGCGTCCTCCTCTTCGTCATCGTTAGCTACGGATTTAGAATCACCATAGGGAAAGCGCTTCACTGTCACAAGCGGAGATGGTGGCGCAACCACCTTTGGCGGCAAGGTTGTTGTACGCGCTTTCGGTTTTGAAAATTCCATCACGCTTGCTTTTCGGAGCGTTGGTTGAACATGTTCTGGCTCTACTTTTTTCTCCTTTTCAATGCCTTTGATTGCGTAAACATCAAGCAGTTTGTTTGGTGAGTACGTGTATCCGACAGGCAAACCCGGCACTCCTCCTGTTTTTTCCAGCGACTCATAGAAACAGCCTGGTGGAGGGATTTTTTCAAACCAAGCTGGTTCCTGGAAATGAGAGAGAAGGAAAAATCAGATTACCAAAACAAGTAAATTTTAAATCAATGCCATTACCATGAAGATGGGCGGAATAGTTGTAACGGCAGGTGGGACGCCAGGAATGCTCGGAATGGGACGAGATATTAGCACATTGGATTTGGGATGAATCGGAAGTCCCACGGCGATGGCTTTCGTGCCTGACATTCCTGTGTCATTGTCCGCGAAAAATCCAGGATGCTCTGGAACCGGCTTGAGCCGCGAAAAGGTTCCTGGAACCAGTAATAGCTGTCTCAAAAGCTTTGTTCGAAGTGCAATGCGCGATTCTTCTGCCAAAAGTTTCTGAAGGGCCAAAAAGATGTGAGTATGAATATCAAGGATTATGGGAAGCGATTACAGAAGCCTCACTCGTCGAAATCCTGCCATTTCCTTATCATACTGCTTTTTGTCAAATGATTCGATTCCGAGATCCCGTGTTAGTTTTAAACCAGACTGGAGCGTATCCAAAGCCAATAGGCTGTTGTCTTCATTTGTAATGGGCAGCCAGTTGGACACAAATTGCACAGCAACGACCTGCAACCTCTGTGCTGAGACCTTCAACAACGGACTGACGTATGATTTAAAGACTGCGCCAATATACTTTTCGTTTTGTTCGGTTGGTTTGATCTGATAATTCAAAATACATGTGTTCAAAAATATACCATTAGTGGAGAAACAGAAAAAACACTCACATCATTCACAATTACACCCAAAAGGGACTTAACAACAAACAATGCGCCAGTCGGAGTGCTCTTTTTCAAGCTTCCGTCAGATTTCAACTCAAGCTTGGTGTCGCCATATTCAAACTCGTTCTGAAGCGCGTAAATCGTCAGGTCTTCCATGTACCGCGAATTCTGAGACAGATTGCACGTGAATTTTCCAATTGCATGAATTAAATAGATTTTCATTGGTCGAGTATCTGTCCGGTATTTTTGGAGGTCTGCCTGGAACATTCAGCAAGGTAAGTTGCCATGGCATCAATGGCCGATGATGTGACTTACTCCCGCGAGCTTCTTTTCACGGCACTGCAATTCAATTAGTTTCTTGATGAGCTCTTTAAACACCTGGAAAGAGAGCCAATGAGTGAGCAGGACGTTTCGTTGCTCCTTATAAACACTCTCATTACCCTCAGCAGTAGACTATCATGTTCACGAACAAGGCCTAGCTCACTCGCGATTTTTCCGATAAGGTAAACTGCCTTCAGCCGGTTTTCTTGGCGCTCATCGGAAATCATCAGATTGACCAGGACAAGCAAAATGTTCTATCACCAGGATAAACTTAGCGAAGCGCCCTTTCTTTCAAATGTAGAAGTTTCTCATACCTGTCGTGTTGTATAATCCAGTAACGTGTCGTTGATCACCGGAATGGCGATCCGCAGCGCGCACATGGCCATGAAGCGACTCAGGGATTCTGCCTGCGTCAATCCCAGCAATAGCAGTTTCCATCCTCGGTTGAAGTTAACTTGGACCGTGTAAAAATCAGCTTCAACTGCGGCGGTTAAAAGTTTGAATGAAGAATGGAACAGCATTAGTTTGACGTGTCTCCAGGGGACTTTTTGGGTAAAACTCAACTCCAAGGCTGAGAATACAATCCCTCGGCAATGATTCGTAATTCGGACGTTATTTTTGCGTTGGGAACGGTGTCGAAAGAGAGCCCTTCAATCCCAAACCCGCTTCTCAGCGGAGCAGTTGCGGTCGCAGCAGAAGAAGCAGATGTTGACGAGTTATGCAGTCCGGATTCTGCAGTCCCTTCCTTTCGATTCTCTGATTCGTTTGGTTTTTTGATGTCGTTTGCTGTGACCGGCAATGAACTGTTCGCAATATCGATCACGGCACCCCCCTCATCGCCATCACCCGAAGATATCGTTTTTGGCATAGAGCCTGCTGAAGTCGCTCTTTTTCCACCCACAGTATCTCCAGTTTGACCACGCTTGGAGGCACCTTCTGCATTATCAAAGTCATCTCTGCCATCTGCATCCGCAACCCTCGCATCATCACTTTCACCGCTCCGAGCTCTTGAATTCACAGTAAACTGCGCTTCTTTTATCCGGGACCAACCGGCAGTGACGAATTCGGTTGTGCTGTCCACAGCTTGCCCTCTATTGTTGCGATGCTGCGCGTCTTGTGTGCTGTGTTTATGAACGAGTGACCATAGAGTTTCAATGTTTTCGAGAAACGAGTCTGGTTCAGCCTCCGCTTGATTGAGAAGACTTTCGAAGAAGCCGCGTTTCTGAACAACAGCCGTATAAGTTGATACTGCGTGGCGTGAAGAAGAGCAAATGGAATGCTTGCAGTTGAATATGACTGATTACCACATGTTCTCGTAGCTTAGCCCATAGTCGTGATGCACGCGTTTTGGGAGCAGTTTGGCGCTTGATGAGGGATTTGACGAGGTCCGAGAATGTTTTTATTTGCGCCGTGTTTGATTTTGAAGTTCCGCTGACGCGCGTGCGCAGCGGCGCTCTCTGTTGCTGCTGCTGTTTGATCATGCACACGCGCTGTATTTGTTTTGATGTTTGAAACTTGTCCGCAGTTTATTTTATTTACTATAACCAGAAAAAGTGAAAGTAAAAAAAGCAATAAAATGGACGCTGGACAACCAAGCAGCCAAGCCAGCAACGCGTTCCTCACAACAGATGCGTCGCAAGGCAACGGTGCAAACGTTCTCAGCAATGTGCGTCGTCGTGTCGCGGTGACTGATGGGGCAGTGCCACGAGTCGTGGACGCCGTGGCTGAAGAAGTGCGCGCCGCATTCGCTGCGTTTCTGAGAGAGTTCAAGGACGGAGATGGGCGAGCTTATTATGTGCAACAGGTGTGTGTCCGAAGATGGCATGGATGGTGATGATGAGACCCTTTTTAACTCATCATGTTGTCTGCATCTCTCTTCAAAGGTCCTCTCCATGAGAGCCAATGCCACTGCAACCCTTTTTGTCGATCTGCAGCATCTGCGCGATGCCAACCAAGTGCTTTGCGAACTTGTGCAGTCGCAGTACTATCGGTACCGAATCCTTCAACTATCCGACCGATATGGCCTCATCACATTCACTATCAACAGAATGGACCCCTATTTGCGCAAGTCGGTGCAAGATATTGTCCGGGAGCATGCCCCTGACTACCTGCGTGAGGCACGTGGCTCGGCCTTCTCGGACGATGCTGGTGCAATGCGTGACTTTGCCATTGCATGGTACAATCTGGAAGGATTCCGGCGGTATGAGTCGAAAACAGGCGATGCCCAAATCTGACTCCTTTTGTTTTCTTTTTGGCACATAAAGACTCCGCTCGTTGCGAATGGACATGGTGGGGACTCTGACAGCTATCAGTGGCACTGTCACACGTAGCTCTGAAGTCAGACCGGAACTGCTCTACGGAACTTTCAAATGCGAAGACTGCGGCGCAACTATCAAAGATGTCGAACAAGAGTTCAAATATACGGAGGTTTTCGAAAACCTGCTTACATAACGACTTCCCATTCCATGCATAGTAACATACCTTTATTACAGCCAACAACATGTCCAGACAAGCTTTGCATGAACAGAACCTCGTTCAAACTGGTTATCGAACAAAGTCGATTTGCGGATTGGCAAAAAATTCGGATTCAGGAGAATGCAAATGAAGTACCTAGCGGAGCAATGCCAAGAAGGTATCTGAACTTCTGCCTGCCTCCCAAAGTGTGCCTGCGGTCTGTTTGTTTTGACTGACAGTTGTCACAACACTTCAGTATCGACGTGATTGTTCGAAACGAAGTAGTCGACAAGGCAAAAGCGGGAGATTCTGTCATCATTTTCGGAACTCCGATTGTTGTTCCAGACATTGGACAGCTGATCGGTATGTGTGGATTCAGCATATATCGGACCGACATGTATTCTCACATCAACGACCGCGCATGACTGACAGGAAATCGTGCGGAAGCTGCGCGTGATGCATCAAACGCCAGAGGAGGAGGTTAGATTTTTCTTTTTCTTGACGTTTGCGACTGCTTCGTAATGCGTTATCAATCGCAGAGGGCCTTCAAGACGGAGTTACTGGGCTGAAGGCGCTTGGAGTGCGTGACTTGACGTACAAACTGACATTCTTGGGCTGTTACATCCGCTCCACGAAAGAAAAAAATGCCCTCACTGCTGGCCACGACACGTTTGAGACGGGAGATGTGGAAGAAATTGAACGACAGTTCAATCAAGAAGAGCTGGCCGAAATTTATGAAATGAAAGCCGATCGGTTGTTGTATCATAAACTCGTTACGAGTATTGCGCCGCATATCTTCGGTAAGAGGTATCATATTTTCGAAAATTCCCTCGATTTTTCAACGTTGCTGCTCAGGGCACGATGATATCAAAAAGGGAGTGTTGCTGCAGTTGCTTGGCGGAGTGCACAAAAAAACCTTGGAAGGCATTAATCTCCGTGGTGATATCAACGTATGCGTTGTTGGAGACCCATCGACGGCCAAATCGCAATTTTTGAAGTGAGTGGCAGACATGAAAAATGTTGTACATTTCGTCGCTTATCTTCATTCCAAGATACGTTGCTGGATTCATGCCCCGAGCTATTTACACCTCTGGTAAAGCATCTAGTGCTGCCGGTCTGACCGCAAGTGTTGTCAAGGATGAAGATACTCATGAATTTACGGTTGAGGCGGGAGCGTTAATGTTGGCTGATAATGTGAGATAACTTTTACTGCGCAGTATAGTTGATAGCCTCCAAAATAGGATAACTGATCAATCTCGGCCATTGCTTTTGTCTTAATCTATCAGGGTATCTGTTGCATCGACGAGTTTGACAAGATGGATATTTCAGATCAGGTTGCCATTCACGAAGCCATGGAGCAACAGACTATTTCAATCGCCAAGGCAGGAATTCAAGCAACTTTGAATGCAAGGGTGAGAAAGAAGGCATCAATGATCATATTTGATGACTAAAACTGTGGAGCAGACATCTATCTTGGCCGCTGCAAACCCTGTTCACGGTCGATATGATAAAAAGCTTTCACTAAAGGTCCGGAAAGCAGTTGTCCACCGCCTGATTGTTCTGCTTAACAATTTGTGTTGTCCTTTCACAGCAAAATATCATGATGTCCCCACCTATCATGTCCCGTTTCGATCTATTTTTCGTAATTCTGGATGAATGCGAGCCGTCAACCGATTCAAATATCGCACGGCATATCGTTAACTTCCATCGAATGCAAGAGGATGGATTACAGCCGCCGTATTCAACTGCGCAACTGCAGAATTATTTGAAATACACACGCGCACTAAAACCCAAGGTACCCTTTTTCTGTGAGTGATTTCATTGGCTGAACGATGTACCAAAAATTAGCTCTCCGCCGAAGCGCTCGAATATCTTGTTGAGCAGTACCGTCTCCTCCGTCAAAGTGACGCAACTGGCGTCAACAAATCTTCCTACCGAATCACCGTGCGTCAGTTTGAAAGTATGATTCGGCTGAGTGAGGCCCTTGCAAAACTGAACTGCAACCCGACTGTCGATGTGACTCATGTGCGCGAAGCTGCTGGGTTGCTCAAAAAGAGTATTGTCAAGATTGAGGGAGAAGATGTGAACTTAGGAGACGATGAGGAGGACAAGCAGGCTGAGGAAGCCGCTGGAGACGCAATGGAGATGGATATGATGACAGCTGCAGGCGTGGCACCGGCTGCTGAGCAGATGGTTCGTCGAATTCTTTTTTTTTTTTTTGTTTCAACTTTCGACACTATAATTTCCGTTGACTCGTGAATTTCCGAAACAGGATGCGGAGATTGTGCCAGCAGTAGCACCTCCAGCTCAAAAGCTGAAATTGACTGCCGAAGAATACGCGCGAATGATGGGATGGGTGATTGTGAAAATCAAGAATGCTGCAACCTCTGGTGGAGATGATGGGATGGGTGACGGTGGGGACGCTGGAAGTGGCAATGGATTCATCAAGAAAAGTGTTCTGCTAGCCGACTGGCTCGAAAGTCGGGAAGAGCAGCTGGACTCTGAAGAAGATTTGGAATTGGAGAGGCGCAAGATGTCGGGTGTTTTGAAGAGAATGACAAACACGGTAACCTTCATGTTTTTTGGAATGACAAGAATCGCCAATTCTCACCCTTTTTTCGTGTGTATTTCGTAGGATCACGTGTTGATTGAGATCACGGACTCGACATTGGCCGGGGATAACGCAGATGCGTTGACTCCTGAATCCGATCCTCTTCTCGCTTTACATCCAAATTATATTTAATTTCCATTCTCACAGTATGGTGGATTTTTTGTTTTGCGCACAGTGTTTGTTTTTATGTTGGAAATATCACCATATTGTGTTGGTCAAATGGCAAGGATAATCACAAACATTTTTGTGCGCACTACAGGGGATGGCCTGATCGAAAAACTGAAAATGAGAGTTGTGACCCCTACGTGATTTGAACACGCAACCTTTCGCTTTGGAGACGAACGCGCTACCGTTGCGCCAAGGAGTCTTATTTTCGTGCTGAAATTGTACTACCCATTACTATACTTTGAAACCCTGCAGTTCCATGATATCAAACACAGCCTTTCGAACATTTTTCTATGCCTGAATGTATCGTTGTTCCAGGTGACTGCGCATCGCTAGGCTCTTCACTCGGAACCAATCTCATCGCAACCACATACACATTGCAGTTGGACAATGCGGAAACCAAATTGCCGCCCGCTTCTGGGACTTGGCCCTTCAAGAGCAATCACTGACGCACTCGCCATCAACGTCCAATTCCAATTCGAAACTCGCCGATGCTGCGCTCAACACATTCTTCACAACCTCGAATAAACGGTGAATGCTCAGTTCCCTCTCGCTGGAAGGGGCGCTGCTTCAGTATTAACATGCTTTCTCCTCCCAGGCATCTCAAAGGGCTCCGGGCGCGTGTTTGTGTTTTATTCTACATGAACTCTGACGGCTGAAACGATTTGCTCAGCACTGTTTATGTTCGCTCGTTTAGGCTCTCATGATTGATATGGAAGAAGGCGTCATCAACCAAGTTATGCAATCTCCTGTGCGCACGCTGTTCGAAGGATCCCAGATTATCTCAAGCAACAGTGGCAGCGGCAACAACTGGTCCGCGTCATCAAAATATGATTTTCATCTGCCTTGTCATGATCGGAAACATCACTTTTCTCATCACAAATGCAACAACAGGGCAGTCGGCTACTCCATCTATGGCCAAGAGTTCGAATCCCAAATTTCAGAGTCTCTCCGCCAACAAGCAGAGCAATGCGACAACTTGCAATCGTTTTTCCAAATCACGTCGCTTGGCGGTGGAACTGGAAGCGGGCTTGGCTCGAAAGTGGGCGAACTCCTCGCTGATGAATATCCGCGCGTTTACCGGTTTGCCACGGCAGTGTGTCCGTCAGCGAATGATGATGTTGTCACGTCGCCGTATAACACGATTCTGTCGCTTTGGAAGTTGATTCAAAATGCGGATTGCGTTTTGCCTGTTGAGAATCAGGCGCTCATTGATATTTGCGAAAAAGTGGCGTTGGGGACGAAGAAGTATCATGGGCATGGAATGGATGATGGGGACGGTTTCAGTCGAGCGTCCAGGGGAAATCCTTCTGTGATTGATAGTGGCAAAAAACCGTACGGTGGTCTTTGTTCTGTCTCTGGAGCGGTTCGGAAGAAGCTTCCCTTTGATGAGATGAACAACATTGTGGCCAACTTGATCATCAACACCACCAGGTATGTGTTTGATACTCCCTCTTTTATTTTCGCGACTATTTGCAGAATTGGCATTCACAGCGCCAGTGACTATAAAACAAAAAAAAAAAGCTCCATGCGATTCGAAGGGACAATGAACGTCGATATCAACGATGTGAGTCAATAAAACAGCTTATTCTTCTGAATGGAAAAGTGAACGAATCGCGCTATTTGGATCTATTTTTCAGATTGTCACGAATCTCGTCCCATTTCCGAATCGAAAGTTTCTGATTTCAAGCATGACACCGCTATTTTCTCCGGCCGATGTAAACATTCCATCTAGGAGGTGTTTTGTTTTTATTTTGTGCGATTTTACCAAATTTTTTTAAATACTAACGAATGCTTGTGTGTTTCCTTCAAAAAGATTGGACCAAATGTTTACCGATGCGTTTTCAAAGGATTGTCAGCTCATAAAGGCAGACCCCAAGTCATCGACATATCTCGCATGTGCACTTATGGTCCGCGGTGATGTGAATGTTTCGGACATTCGACGAAATGTGGACAGGTATATCCGAACACATTTTTTTTGTTGGTGCGACTAATGGCGTTATTAATACTTATTTCAAAGAGCGCGATCATGGTTGAAATTTGTCAATTGGAATCAAGATGGTTGGAAAACTGGACTTTGCTCGGTTCCTCCGATAGGACAGGTTTGGAACTTTCTTCCTTTAGTTTTCAAAAAGCCCCATCCTTACCAAAGCGTGCGAAAAGACACATAGTCTGCTGACACTTGCAAACAACGCATGCATACATGAATCGCTTGGAAAAATGCGGACGAGGTTCATGAAACTGTATAAACGAAAGGTGAGCCAGCATATGTAAACGAGCGCAAACAAAGTTAAATATTGAATGAAATAATACGTGTTTCAGGCAAACCTTCATCACTACTTGAATTACATGGAAAAGGAGGACTTTCAGTCCGCTCTTGAATCGGTGCAGTCATTGATCAAAGAGTATCAGACGAGTTGATTCCATCGCAATCCGGACTGTCGTTTGCAATATCTAATAAATTATGATGCCAAATAGTACCATTACTCTTGATCTTCCAGTCATAACATTTAAAAATGTTTACCTGAAAAATTGTCAACTCGCCGAACAACAATCGGCAAAAAAAAAACGAAGCCATTGTCCACAGCAGACCATCCCCCATAAAAAAGACAATGATCCAAATCCGCCATTCAGACACGACCTTTAAATTCACTACCCAGCTTACCGTGCTACAGCTATTCCAGCTGTTACGCCTGGACCCAAAACGCGACTTCCCACTACTCGTGCCAATCGCCGAAACCCGGGTCACAGCGCCATTCAGCGACCCAAATGAATTGATTCCACCGGGATTGTATTCAGTGTCCACCGTTTCTTCTGAGCAACCAGAGAAACAGTTTGATGCCACGGATTTCCGCGCCAGTTACAATTTGCACCGCTCGTTGCGTGGAAACCAGGGACGCAGTCGTGAACGGTCGAGGTACGAGCCATCGCTGGAAACTGCAAGTCAAGATTCGAGTGCGGATGGAAACAGGGGACGGACAAGACGTACGGAACCTTTGGCGCCCAGAGTTGGACGCCAGAAATTGTCGGATTTTTCGGAGTACAATCACGGCAAGCAAGAAGAGAGACAGCGGTGGGATAGCGATGATACAGGGACGATTGCCAGTGACGAAAGTGCAGTTTATGGAATCCAAAATTCGGCGCGTTATCCGTCAGAACGATCGGAACGGCGCGGAAATACGATACTAGAGGGCAGTGATGAAGACGATAACGTGCGAAATAGCGCAGTCGATGGCACGGCTTCTGAGGAAAGCTTTGACTTTAAAAATCGTGACGGGTTCAACGATGAGAGGAATGTGCGAGGGAAGTATGATGAGAGAAGGGACGATGCGTTGCGAGCGAAGGGCCAAGAAAGAGGACGAAGTCCGAGAAGGCAAAAAGACGCCGATTTCGATTTCGATCACTTGCCCAAGCTTCCAATCAAGGTCCAAAACAGCGAGAAACTCGATCAAAAAAAAAGTCGAAGAGAAAGAAGAAGAAGTAGCGAATCCAGTTCAAATGGAAGCTTTGAATGCATGGCTTTTGATAGCAATCGCTACGTACGTTCCAACTCATTGGACTCTCGAAATCGGCACCGCACTCTCCGTTCTCAGTACACAAAACGGGATGAAGAATTTGAAAGCGATATTCAAGCTGGCATTTCAGCCATGACATCTGCCGTTGCATCGATTCCCGAAAGGTTCGGCTGTACTTTGATGGTTTTGCGATGTTCCTTCACGCGTCTGATTGGCGCTTGGTTTTGCAGGTATTACAAGTACAATGCAATTCTGTCAGCTAAATTGGACAACGCTTTGAAGCAAATGGATTTGATCCATAAAGCCCTGGATAAATGCGTCGGAGATCCAGCAAAGACGCGGATATTGCAAGTTCAGATTTTAAATTTACTGCATGCCATCTGGCACACGGTGAGAATTGGATTTGACTTTTACAAGCGCAATCACATGTAAAACCAACTTGGTGCTGTCTTTTTCACAGGCATGGGCAAAGTTCAGTCCCAAAATGAGAAGCTACTGCACTTCTGAAATAAGCGTTACGGACACGATCGCGGCAGAAACCGCCTTGACGCGCTTACACATGTGGCGAAGAATTGTGGAAACCGAAAAACCCTCAAATTCAGAAGCCCAGTTTCTGAAAAAGTCGTTTCAACATTTGCAAAACGAGCCAACGCATTTGTTCCGCAGAAGCCCGTTTACACCAGCGCATATTTACGTTGCCGGATTCCAACGCAGAAATACTGGCAAGTCACAAATAGCGGAGGAAGAACTCATGAGCCAGGTCCGGCTTGCGTTCATGGAACTCGCTGTGAGAGACAAGCTGCATCGCGACGTGGATTTGGACACCGTACTGACTCAGGTCGTAGAGTCTTACCGCGTGACTGAAGCAAATGAGGAAGGACACACTACTAGCATGTGGGGTAGAGTTGTTCAGAGGTTGCGGAAGGAGTTTTGGTTGAGCAAGAAGCCCGACAATCTGAATGCAATTGCGGAGCGTTGGTATGAAGGTGGGGGGCGTCAAGACGAAGAAACAACAAATGAGAATGAGTATAATGTCCGAGGGTGTCAAGAAAAGCGCGTTAAAAAAGGTGTGCGATGGGACGAGGATCGCTACTATGGATAGCATTTTTGTATGATTTTTGAGTGAATAACGGCGACATGCGAAACCTTATCTTGCCATCTTCAGGTTACCCTCGCAAACAGTGGTTACTTGCTGGTCCGCACTTTTTATGTTGAATTTGGAATTGTCGAATTTTGAATTCGTCCATTTTTGTATTATAAATCGTCCTATTTAAATGGTTCATTTAAAACAATTTAAAAACAAACAAAAATTTAAATGGATCACGCACAACATCGACCAACGGACTTGGACGAGATTCCAAAGGTGCCTTCTTAGCAGCTGCTTCTTTGTCTGTTCCAAGTGGGAGACCGAAACGCTGATGCCAGACTCACCTTCCAGATCGTCGAGTCCCTCCACGTCCACTTCAACACAAACAAGACCAAACCAATTGAATGGCGTCGAGACCAACTCAACAAGCTTTATTCTTTCATTATCGACCAAGAATCGCTCCTAGCTGAGGCGCTTTACAAAGACTTGCGAAAGGTTTTTGAAAAAAAAAAGTCTGTACAACCAAGTGGTGGACTAATCATTATTCCGCACACCCGCCCCACTTCGCGATTCCTTTTTTTCCAGGACGCAAGCTCCGTCATGGCCGATATCATGATCGTATCTCGCGAAGCTGCCCACACGATTGAACATTTAGAGGAATGGACTGCTCCACAAGCTTCGCAAAAGACGCTCTTTACAATGTTTGACAACAATCAAACTCTGACGGAACCGTTGGGAGTTGTCTGCATCATTGGTGCATGGAATTACCCCATTCAGTTGGTGCTTGGACCCATGGTTGCGGCATTGGCGGCTGGAAATTGCATCCTGTTGAAGGTGAGTCTGGGACAGTGCCCCCTTTTGTGAAGATTCTCATCTTAAAATGATATTTCAGCCCTCTGAAATCTCAACGCATTGTGAGGCGCTTCTTGCCGAATGGGTTCCTCGAATCTTTGACACGGACGCTGTGAAAATTGTTACTGGCGGGATCAGCTGTTCGACCGCCTTGTTGCAGCAAAAGTTTGACCACATCTTTTACACGGTGCGTTCTGGAAATTTTTTGCCCCCGTGTTTTTTCGAAAAGAAGCCTTCCTCATGCGGACTTTTGTTTTGTCACAGGGGAACGGAAATGTTGGTCGCATCATTATGCAAGCTGCTGCCAAAAATCTGACTCCAATCACTCTGGAACTTGGAGGAAAATGCCCTACTTATGTGGATGATGCAGTGAATGTTGATTTAGTTGCGAAGCGATTAGTTTGGGCAAAGCTACTGAACGCGGGTCAGGTATGAAACATGTGTACATTTGAATTACGCGCACAGTTTCTTGAACCTTTTCTCACACCGCTTAATTTTTGCAGACATGTTTGGCCCCAGATTATGTTCTCGTTCACAAAGCTGTGATGCCTCAGTTGCTGGCTGCCGTAAAGAAGGCAATTTCCGAACTGTACGGTTTAGACACCAAAAACACTGCTCACTATGGCCGCATCATCAACAAGAACCACACCCAAAGGCTGGCTGCGGTACTTGAACGGCAGCTTGCTCTTTCCCACTCGAATGTGATTACTGGAGGAGAATACGACATTGATTCACATTACGTGGCGCCTCTTGTGGTTGCGCAAGTTCGCGAAACGGATCCACTTATGGAGGATGAGATTTTTGGACCATTGCTGCCCATCTTGGAGGTTGAAAATGAAGACGAGGCTATTCGCATCATCAACAAAAGGTTTATTCTCCGCTTGTCCGTGGGGCGCTGCAACCATAGTTTAACCCCATGCCTACTGCAGAGATCACCCGCTGTGTCTTTACATCAATTCAGACGATAAAGCAGTGGTCAGAAAAATCGTTGGAAGCACCCGATCTGGCACTGTATCAATCAATGATTACCTCGTCAACATGATTGTCTCTGACCTTCCATTTGGTGGAGTCGGTGCCTCCGGAATGGGCAAATACCACGGAAAATCCGGCATTCTCACGTTTTCAAACCAACGTGCCATGGTTTGGCGCAAATCGGACATGCTTTCTGAGAAAATCCACGAGCTGGTGTATCCACCGTTCGGCTTGAAACCACTTCCATTTGCGCTGGTCAACTACTTTACTGGATACAGAAAGCCATCTGATTTAAAACTCGCATTCAATCGATATGTGCCTGTTCGGTTCATTCTGGGAGTTGTTGTTGTTGGACTTGTGTTTGAAATTGGAAGACGCGTCGGTCGTGGTGGTGCGTTTTTCGCTTAATTTGGCAGGTGATATATTAGGTGAGGGGAGGGACTGGTAAAGACGATAGCAGTAAACGTGCTTTCTATGACGATTACGAACGTTTCAAATGGCCTCATAAATTTTTGTGTGTGTTCAATTTTCGCGTCCCTGTTCAACAACTCTTTTTCCAAAAACAAATGAATGCAATCTGCAACGTGCGGAATTGTCTTATACGCGTATTGCGAAGGCTCCTCTGACCTGTTGTGGATGAGGGAATCCTTGCACGAGGAGGAGTTGAAGGTGAGAGAGTGGGGAAGTATCAGCGTTACATTTGTTTAGACTCAAATATTAAATTGCAAGTTGAGGGATGGCAATGATGAACAGCTTCAAAGGAAGCTGAAACTGCATCAAGAGAAGCTGATCAGCGTGTTTTCATGTGGTGAATGGGCCAACTGTCAACAATGCAAAAGTAGTCGATCTTTGTTTACAAGTGCTGGTTAGAGTCTTGGCGCGTGGTTAGTTGAAGTCGGGCATGTTGGACGCGTGAAGCTGGGTGGAGGTCTGTTTGTCGCACAGTCGCCATTCATCGCCATTTTTGGGTTTGCAGTCGCCAGACGGTGCCAAGCGAAACACGTTCTCAGTGAGCCTATTCTGCTCGCATTTCGGCAGCCAATGCAAGCAATATTCAAGTGTTTGACCGTCTTCCAACTGAAAAGCTGCAAGAACTGCAAGCATCGCATGGACTGCATATATGCCCCTCGGGTCAAGAAGGATACGGCCATTATATAAATGAAGCGCGGTCTTTGGGGTCGCTGGTAGTGGCCACCCATCATCCTCCCATGGAGGAATTTGTAAAGGACGGTGTCAGTGGAGTTTTAGTGGAACATAAAGGCGCTGCTCCGGAGGATTACCAGCTTTTGATCAAATATGCAACCGTTGCAGTGTCTGTCTCTTGGGAAAGTATATGTGACGCTGTGGAGAAGGTGATGAAGATGCCGCTGGATGCGCGTGCTGAAATGGGAGCACGGGCGAGGCAAATGTACATCCAGGACACTGCGCTTATGGCCAAGAATATCAAGATTCTGAAAAAGGAAGCTGAGGATTATAACGGAGGCGCCTTGACGGGTTTGATTTCATGAAACGCTGGGACAACAACTTGGACCGGCTTTTGTTTGCAGAAGGAAAGTAATCTTAATAATCAACTGAGGGACGACCCCACCTTCATAATAACAATAAAAAAACTAGCAGAAAATGAAGGGTGTTTGCAACGATCTGTTTCAGCTGAGTTCGTGTTGTGGCGCGGATGAGTCAGAGTCATACAGATATTTATAACCCGTTCCGTCGGCATTACTTGCCCAAACTGCGATTCGAATTCAATGTCTTTTTTTGCATTCATACTGCTTCCTTTGATTCTGTGGGTTTGTATCTCTGGTCGCCATTTTTTTTCTGGAAATGGTTGACAATCTTGTACCAGCTGAGAGGAATGTGAGCCAAATAAAATAAAAAAAAATGACGATAAAAATAACATACCTGCCAAACAGACACGAGTACCTTCGCTGGCTGCTTATTCTCGCCCTTGTCTTGATCGGAATCAATTCCGCGCTTCTCCTTCAGAAGGCTCCAAGTTCCCCAACATTTGCAAAGATCGAAACCGATGGACCCGGACAAACCACCCAACCGCACCAAAAGCACTACCACCGCGAATTCCATCTAAGTCTCCCCCAAGAAAACACCACATTCACAATCAACCAACTACTGGACCTATGTCACAGCGGTGACGCGTTGACCATCACAAAACACTACGCGCTTGGCGGGGACGCTGCCGCAGAGTCCAGCTACCTTTCAAACTGTCATGCAGTTGAAATTTCAACCAGCCAACATGCTCGTAGTCGTGGTCATTGTAGCGACTTTGTGCAGTACATTTACTATGCGGATGCGAGGCTTGTGCGTGATTTTACGGGGGAAACGTATAAGCGCAAGGTGCAAAAATGTCCGCATAGCTATTATTTGCATGGAGAGTACCCGATTGCTGAGTCGTTTACTGAGGTTGTAGATCCACTGCGTGCGAATGGTTTATCGGTGAACGAAACACGAGCCAACCGTGTGCGCAACTTGTGGATGCCGAATTGGGAGCAAATCAAACAAGAACAAGCCTGGCTCATTCGCGCGTCTTACATGATTGTTTGCAAAGTACACATTCTCTGTACCGCAGTACAAAAGTACCTCGATGACGAAAACATGCAGCAACTCCATCAAACCAGTACCGTGGAGAGGGAAAATCGTTTTTGGAATTCTACCCCCATATTGCGGTTCATGAGCCATTCGAGCCCAGATGCACGCCTGGAGGAGGAGAACGAGGAGGATGAAGAATCTCCCAGCTTCGATCGTTTCAACAAATTTTACCACGCCTTTGGCCACAGCGGTCGTAAAAGCACAGGCTCCGTCATTGAATGCTGGCTAAAACACCCAGAATGGCCCGAACTTGCAATCATTGGCCAACGTGCAATCGAAACCAACAAGGAATGCGTCTTGTCCAACAAGGCAACCAATATCAAGCTTTTCAATCAACTCAGTTCAAGTGATTTACAAATACTGCAATCCTCGCATGGTGTTCATTTATGTCCGTCGGGGCAAGAAGGATACGGGCATTACATTAACGAGGCGCGGTCGTTGGGAGCAGTTGTGGTCACTACCAAACATCCTCCCATGCAAGAATTTGTGCAAGACGGCGTCAGCGGGGTTCTAGCAAACAACTCTGGCTCCGCACCAGAATCATATCAACTCATGGGGAAATATGAAACCGTTGCTGTTTATGTCAGCCCCGAGAATGTTTGTGCAGCCATTGAAACTGTTTTAAAAATGCCGCTTGAAGATCGAGCCATTATGGGAATGCGGGCTAGGAAGCGGTATGAAGAGGATACAGCGCTCATGATCAAAAACTTGTTGGCGTTGAAAGCTGAGGCGGAGGAATTCAATGGAGGGCTGTTTGATGGGTTCAATTTTTTGAAGACTGTCGATACCTGCATCCAGCAGCTGTTGCTAGTGTCTTCCTGAATGCCTTGATTTATTTCCGTATTTGCTCTTCTCTTGTAATCTGCAGTCAGTAATATTTTATTTCGCATATGCATATCAATGAATAAGAATCGCTTTTAAAGTGCTGCACTTGCGTTCTCCTGTCGGTTGTGTCTGGCAAGGGGTGACTTGTGCCATTTGGCTTCGCGTTGAGGTGGGTCTTGTTTGAGTTTTGCAATGCCGAATGATCAGGTGACAATGAGTCAACAGCTTCCAACTGGGTCAAGCATCCCACACAGCACGAGACTCTCTCATTTAAAAGTAGTTTTCAGAGGTGATTACAAACTGAACTTGTTTGGCGTTGTAAGGAGTCAGAAAAACGAGAAAAGAGTGAAAAAAAAAAAAGAAAAAGGAAAGAAAAACTGAAGTCCCAACAAAAAATAAAAACGTCCCGCAGCGCGCAAAAAAGATTGTGGTCAAAATGAGCAGCACGCAGTGTTTAGACGGCAATGTACTTTGAAAGCGCTTGTTGAATGAGCTAAAATTGAGAAGATAAAAAAACAAGTCAGTGACGACATCTTTTGATTAACAAACACAGAACACTTCACCTCGAAACTGGCCAACGTGACACCAAACTGAGGAGAACTTCTCAGCACTCTTGCAACTCCACCTTTAAAGAATGCCCGTGGGCCTTCCTCCTTCAAGATTTTCCTAAACGCATCAAACACTCCACTGTATGTGGTTTCACCGGATCGTGCAGCCACCTGCAGACGAGTCTTGATCACATCGGCCGGGGTAACCAGGTATGCAGCAGGGATACCCGCAATGGCACCTGACGTGAGCAGTTCACCGATTGCGAGTTTTTTGCCATCTCTGCCTTCGTGGAAAATGTCCTTTTTCAAATGGGCGTAGACAGGGAAGTAGATTCCACTGAATGGAACATCCCGCATAAGACAAGCCGTGACTCCTTTGTAGAGTCCAAAGAGACCCAGGCTTCGAATAATTTGCATGGCTCCTTGCCTTGCGGCACCGGTTTTGCGAGCTGCCTCTCCTTGCACTGGTTAAAGAGTTTTTTTGTTTTTTTTGTGAGTACTTTCAGAAGGCGCGGGCACAAAACCGTTGGCTACCTTGTAAACGAATCTTGACAATTTCTAATGGATTAGTGAAAATAACTTGACTTGCACCAGCTGCGGAACCCGCCAGAATTTCAGCACCCAAGAAAATGCTTCCGTCCTTGTTTGTAAAGTTTCTTCGAACCAAATCGTTGACGGTCAGCTTAATCGCCTTTTCGGGAGCAACTGGAATCAAAACCATGTCAGAAGCAAAAAATAAAAAAAAAAACATAATTTCTAATCAAGTGTCTTTTTCACCTCCAATCAGCTGAGGTCCCAGTCCAGAATACAGTCCAACAAAGCCCTCGTTTTTGAGCACTTGTTTGAAGCAATCCCAACTGTTTTTGTACGCCATTTCTCCCACAACCTTCCTTTGGTTCTGCATTCGGGTTTTTACGAGGTCTGTCCACAACACAAACACAACACGAATCAGCATGCATGTTTGCCTTATACAGCATCATGAAGCACGCTTTTTTCTTTACCGATTGGATAAACAAACGTAGCGCCAATGGCACCCGCAACAGAAGCCAGTGCAAAGTTATACGAGCTCTTAAACACCTCTTTTGTAGTAGGAGAAACGCCATGTCCAAGAATGGATTCGATCGAGATTCGCGCGGGAACAGGCAAAGTCGGGAGAGTCGCAGATGCCGGCAGAACACGAGCACCAGCGGCAGCAACAGCAGGTAGTCTCAAGTCGGAAACGAGACTCGCGATTGCGGCTGGTTCAACAGCACGCACCTGAACGTTACCATTTGATGCGGCGGTGAAGAGAACGGCAATGTCGGCATCGGATAGGGCAAGATGGGATGGTGGGTTGAGTTGGGTCTGGATGCGCGTGAAGTCGGCGGGAGTGATGGCGTCGGTGCCGGCAAGGGCTGCAACGGCGGATACGGTCTCGGCGCTGCGGACAATGCGAACAAGAGACTGCAAGGATGGTGCCTGGGATTGAGTCTGGTCCGTATTTTCTGTTTTCGAAGGGGAGGAGGGCGGATTAAGCACTGGGGAGTATTGGGGAAACTGAGGCGGGGGCATCGTTGCTTACTCGCACTGGTCAGGGCAATCACGGTTGCCCCAAGTCCGAGGCCCAACGCAAGTTCGGTGATCATCGTATCCAAATATAGACTTTTAGTATGAGATGCGTCAGGTAAAGTCAAAAAAGAAAAGTGTGCGATAACGCTTTTTTACGCTTTATAAAAACGTAAAGTGGGAATTAATCGGGGCTTTCACACATGGGCCCTGTCTCGACACGCGACGTGCGCGGGACAGGCAGGGGCAGCGGGAGCGGCACAAGCATCGGCCGCTCTCTCGTATCCGATGCATGCATGCATGCGCTTGACCTTGAGTTGGATGACGCCAGAGCGCTGGCTTAGTTGCGCGCTTAGGGGCCACAGGAAGTGCTGGATGTGAAACATGTTGTGGCAGCCCACGTCTCCTTTGGCGTCGATGCAATGATGTCACCGCGATCTGAGGTGCGATTGCTGGAACTCCCAGAGACCATTACATCATCGACGCTTGCGCGCATTGAGTCTCTAGTTCAAGTCCATTTATCCTCGTTCCAAAGAACCAACGAAGGAACATGTTCAAGAACAAGTAAATCGTTTCATCGAGCGTCGAATTGCTGTTTATTGATACAAAGTTTACGTGGGAATACGCATTTGGAGAAGCCGTACACGCGGGTTGGTCTGCCCCAATCTACAGTTCATACCGCACCAGTAGCACCCCCAAATCTTTCCGCTCTTTGTTTTCGGCGCTGCTCAAAGTCGTCCGTACCTAGATAAAAAAACAAAAAAGAAACCAGAAACATCTGAGCTGCACATGGAAGACCAAAAAAAGCTTTAAAAACGAGATCCAAACCCTCAGCGGAACTCGGTCTCTTGTTCACCACAACCGGCTTTGTTGCAACAGAGCCACTACTGAAACGATCAGCCCTCTTCTTCAGCGCGTCTTCAAAGTGAATGGCCTCCGCAAGTGGCGAAACAACGCCGAATCTCTCGGCCCGCTTCTTGAGCGCATCCACAGAAATACCGAGCGGGATTTTTGCTGAGGCTGATTGAACAGGTGGGGCTGATTTGGGGGTGGGAGCAGCAGGCGATTTGCTGGATGGCGCTGGTTTGGCGCTGGAAGGTTGTCCAAAGCGAAGAGCGCGTTGCTTGATGCGAGATTGCTGGTGTGGGATGTATTTCAGTACATGGGTTTGGAGGAGATGGAGATGGAGTGATTTATTCACGATGTGAATGGAAACCGCACACGACATTTACCTCTGTGGGCGCAGTTGTGTTGATTGAAGTGAGGCCGAATCGAGCTGCGCGTTCTTCTTTCTTCTGCTGCTCAGTCATGTGTGAGTGTGTCAAGTTTACCTGTTGTGAATAAATATTTTACAGATATATTTTAAAAACACGGACATAAACACTTCCTTGCAGTAATCCTTGCCTTTCTCACGCACACACAATAGAATATCTTCAAAACAAATAAACAAACAAATAAATCTTTAATTCACAACTACTTCATCAAGTCTTTCATCAGCAACTCTGCCGCTTTCACTTTTTCTTCATGCAAAAACTGGTCCACAGGTTCAAAATCCACAATTTCAAACCGATCTTCTTTTTTCTTTTTGTCCGCGTTGTTCACTCGAACGATCTTTCTTTCGAACGGCTCGCCATTCGCAGTGTTGGTCACTTGCTTCACAAACTCTGCAATATTGTGCAGCGAGAACTGGGCGATGGGTTGGGCAAGGGCAAATAAGTGGAACGTGTGCACCATATCTTCATACACCTGTAAAAAAGAAAAGGTGTGAGGAATTATGAAGAAACCAAAGAAACAACAAGTTGAAAGGTTTCTTTACCTCGACTCGAATTTTCGAAGTTGGATACTGCTCTTGAAACAAGATGATGGTCTCATCGCGTAGTCGCTCGGCATCTCCGACTTGCATCAGGATGGGTGGAAGTTGATTGGTTGCATTCACGTCTTCTTTCGAAAACAAGGGGGAGATCATGGGATCTTGCAAATCCATGTGGCTGGGGACAAAGTATTGGCCTTCATCTTCGGACATGTGGCGCTTGTCTTCCGTTTTTGTGGGCAGAATGTCGTACTGCGCGTTCAATACAAACGAGGGACTGCTGTGAGTAACATCGAGCTGTATATAAGGATGGTTTGGTTCTGAGGGTTAAAAAAAGCTGATGTCGGACAATGTATGGATGCATGAGTTACCCAAGGAGATAGCAGTGCCAACCCAGCTGGTTGCGGAATTGTTGGGTTGTTATCTCTGAGAAACAGGGATGAAACCAGGCACAAGTTTCCACCGGACGAGTCTCCGCTGAAGACAATCTGGTCAGGTCGGTATTTTACAGCCTTTGACCCAGCAGGGGGGTCGATCAAGTACATGTAGCATGAAAGCATGTCGTGCAATGCCAAAGGAAACTTGTTTTCTGGAGCGAGTCGGTATTCAATCGCTTTGAATTTGCAACGGAACTTTAAGGATTTTTTGAAAATTCCAAGTTTGAACGAAATGCCACACTCACAAAGAACTCGAGCGTTTGCATACTTGGCCAATCGCCAGGTCACTTGCCGATGCGTCTTTCTGGAGCCTCCAATGTAAACACCACTATAGCCAGCAATAAGCTCCCTCCGTGAAACAATATGTCTGCAAGCAAAACAACTCACCCGTGAGCGTACAAGATAATTCTCTCGGAAGGCTTGCTTTCGTCCACGGAGAGTGCCGTGTCGATCCACTCAGCTGTGATGCTGCCTTGCGCATCGGCAACGTCCATTCCGAATGGCAGCATATCTGTTCGTCTGGGAATGAACACCTTCTTGATGCCAACATGGACGGGCTTCGGAAGTTGGCCCAGAGCCATCAGAGAGCGGCCCGTGATGACATTGTCTTTCATGACGTGGAAGAATGTGTTTAAGCCGTAGGTGGCTGCATGCTGTGTATGGATGCAAGCATGGTCAACAGATGGGATTCAAACGCAGCAATAACTTTCCGTACATAGGCAGGTGTCCAGGTTGGTCTTCGACGCACGACGGAGGCATCGACGCTTCTGCTGACCTTTGCCAGATGGGTCCTGAACTCGGAAACGCTCTTGCGGGCCAGCAGGCGTGAGTTGTCGCTGTCTGCCTGGGCCTGGGCCTCCGCCTCTGTTGCTGGGACGTCCTGCTCGAGGGACTCTGGCTCACTGACAAGCGTTTGTTCGGACAGCGTTGGCTCTGGCTGTTGTGTGGGGGTCATGGTCTGTCTTGGCTGTGTTTTTTGTTTGGACTTTGACTGAAATCAAATCAAAAACCAAATTCAAGATTTCTGATCAATCACCCTCAATTTAGAGTCCCATGTGCTGAATTGCTAGACGCGCTTTGATTGGTCGGATTGCCGAGCACTTGAACGAGCACGTTTGGCGTCTGAGCGAGACCGCGATGCATGAGCTGCTGCTGTTGCATGCGTGGACTTGCCTGCTGTGCTGGATGGGGTCCCAACGGAGGAGAGAACTCACCCCTTCTCCTCTTTCTTCTCTTCCTTCTCTTCCTTCTCGTCTCTACTCCGATGCTTCCTTCCTTTCCTCTTCTTCTTCCTTCAAAGCTCAAGACCCGCTGATCTCATCTCACCCACTGCAAGACTGCCAAAGTCGCCTCATATATTGCGTCCTTGCAAACATGATCGCATCCGAGCCACCCCCTCTCGCCGTCCATTACATAATTATAATTGTGGCCGTCGCAACCCGCCAATAACATTGGCGCCGGCATCGGGACAACGGTGCTGTCCAATCACATGTTTTTCCTTCGGAGTCCTGGCCAGCCAATCAGCTGCAACCGGCAAAATTTCCTATAAATAGGCGAGCAGATAAACGCACTGAACAAATAACCCCCATTCACCCAGCACACGCGCACTCATGCAGCACGTTCTTCTCACTCTGCTTTCACTCGCCTCCTTCCCAGCCACATGGTACATCATCAAGGCATCCATGGATCAAAGCAAACGGTGGTGCTTTAGCGACTGGTGTTTGACAGGAAATCTGGCCTCGACCATGAACACCGTCACTGTTTACTACTGGTTCCTCGCTCTTTCAGCTATCGCTGTCTCCATCTGCAACGTCTCATCAACCGCAAAGCGATACGCATCGAAACGGCCGTTCAGCGGATCTTCTGTCTCATGGGGGGAAGTTGCTTGGTTCGCCTCAACTGTCCTTCTCGTCTGGGTAATTGTCCCAATGACGCTGTGGCAAGACGCATGGCGCAGGAAATCTGGATCCGACCAAGGCTTGGTGCGCCATGTCCTGCGAACGCTGCTTCCCATCTCGGGTGACGCCATCGCTGTCCAGATTGGCCTCGTCCTGCTGCCCATGTCCAAGAACTCGTTCATTGCTACACTCTTCAAGATACCCTACACTAACCTCTTCCGCGTTCACATCTGGCTTGGCCGCGGGCTACTGCAGCTTGTCACTGTTCATTTTGTTGCATACTGCTTTGGACGTCCTAAAACCTTGTGGGAAATCTTGCACAAAATGTTTGTGTTTCCCGTTGATGCCACGTATGGCCGCAAGTCGTTTGTTTCGTTCGATGGAGCAATGACGTACCTGGTCTTGATTGCGATTGCCATAACTTCCATGGATCGAGTTCGCAGATGTCTCTATAACGTATTCTTTTACTCCCACGCGCTCATTTTCCTCTTCATTGTGGGAGCTTATATTCATGCATCAAGTAATATCTTCTTTGCTATTCCTGGTGAGTTCCACATGTAAAATGCTCGTTCATGAAAGAAACCCCAAACTTACAAAAAAAAAAAAAAAAACTCTACAGGATTAATTATGTACACAATCGATGGAATCCTCCGCACACGCTCCCGAGCAATCAAAACACAAGTCCAATCCGTCGTTATCGAAGATTGCGGCTACATTTGTGTGACTGTTAAAACTACACTCGCCCACAAAGCCAAACCGGGCCAATTCATGCGCATCAACTTTCCACAAGTCTCCAAATTCGAGTTTCACCCATGGACCATTGCCAGTGCAACTGAAACGGATGCCACGTTCTTGTTTTCGGCAAATCCGCGAAAACCTAATGAATGGAGCATGCGTGTGGCGAATTTGCTTCGGCGGTTTGAGGTTTCTTCGTCTTCCTCCAGAGAGGATGTGGAAGTATGCTTGCAAGGGCCGTATGGAAAAGAAATTGATGTTGCATCGGTGGACGCAAATGAAATGGACGCTGTTGTATTTTACGTGGGTGGAACTGGAATTGCTGCAGCCCTGAGATCCATTGAAGCGCTGCTACAACGGAACAAGCAGATGGCCGATACCCACCGCCCGGTGCGGATATACCTCTTTTGGTCAAGTCAGCTGGGCAGTCTTGTAGATTTGAGTCTGATCCAAGCATGGGTTCGGGACGATGCACAAGACGCGTTTGTTGTGGAGCTGTTTGCCACGCGTGCTGCGGCATTAGCAGCAGAGCAACGGGCGCAGTCTTGTTTTGGTGAACAAACACCGTTGCTACTCGCTGCTGCTGCATCCGAGGCGTGTGAGTCGGGCAATCACAAGCACTATGAAAGCACACGCAAATCACTTGTGGCTGCCGATCGACGGAGCTCTGTTCGTCGATGGTCAGTTTGCAGCGTGCCCGATGAAGATTTGGTCCGATTTTCAGAATCAAACGTGGATTCAGACACATTCAGTGGCAGTGGAAGTGACGAAACTCTCGGTTCACAGAATGGAGCAGCAGGAGGGTTTGCACTCTCCCACGGGCGGTGTAAGCTTCAGGATCTTCTCGAGAAACACGTTTTAAACTTGACACCTTTGGGGGACGCGACTTTCCTGAATGTGGGAGTGTTTGTCTGCGGGCCGGCTGGTTTCACACGTGATGCGTTGGTGGGGTGCGATGAATTTGAAAAAGAGTACAATGGCATTCGACTTTCTGTGGAGGTTGAGTCGTTCGACGCGTGATGCTCGCACGATCTTTTTAGCGTACAATAATAAATCTGGGGAGGATACTATTGCTTCATAGTAACTTGTGGCCACTATTCAGAAGAATAAAAATTCAGACTGGAAACTGACGAAGTTGTGCATAGGTGTTGGAAAGAGGTACCAATGCGACTGCAGAGTGCTTCAAGCGACCTTGAGTATTGGTATTGCCTCATCTCGCATGATGCTGATGACACACACAGATCATCTGGATCCAACATCACTACTTCCCTTCTATAACTGCCACCAAATCATGCGCCAAGCAGATGGGGCAGTCCCACGAGTAATCGTTTCATTTCTGCTGCCTACCTTGAGTGCCGCGATCTCTTGATCCGCCACCGTGTCAGTCGCAAGGTTATCTTGGGTTATCTTCAGCAAAGACCGGCATCTTATGGATTGTTAGTCCTTGTGTTTTGAATGGTAAAATATCGTCCTTTAAACTTAAAACTTTGTAACGATAAAAAAAGTCAGATTTGCTTCGTCCAATGTTCAAGGCGATCATCTTTGTAATGTGAAAGGAACAATTTGGAAATTCCGCAAGTCGCATCAGCCCCCAAACGCCAACTGCCTCCGCCTTACGATACTGCCCTCTCTACGACTGGATATACCCCCCAACATGGAAACAATGACAAGAATCCACGACGACATCTTTGACAGCATCCAAGGATCAGAAGGACCTTGCGCCTCAGACAGCACCGCTACTCTGGTTCAGGCATCCCTCGCCACCCCTCCAAGCACAGCGAGCACGCAACTAACTCCTAGACACTCTCTTTCGCCTGTTGCTCGATCCTTCGATCCGCTTTACCCCAGCCTCTGCCCCCGCACTCAGCGAATCTCTCCTACACCATCAAATACGTCGAAAAACTCAACTTGGGGTTTCCAAACGCTTTCCCCTACGCAGTCTGTTATGAACGTCTCTGCTTCTCACGCGTTGAACTGTCACGCAAATGTTAACTATGACTGCGCAAATCCTCTCGCAGCGCCAAAGCCACAGTCGACCGCTGCCGCCATCAACATCTCAACAATGACACCTTCTTCCGACTTTGATCATAAGACATGTTTATCTTCTTTTCCGTTCACAACAACGCCTGCCTCTGTGGCCTCTAAAAATTGTACTGAAGGCTTGCTTTCCGTAAATCCGGTAAAATCTTAAAACTGCAGCAAACCTTTGAAATACGTGAAAACTCTAAAAAGAACCATTCTTCTTGTAGACGGAGCTTGGGCCCCTGCAAAATGGCACGAGACAAAACGGAATTTCGCGTAAGCAGCAAAAAGAAGACGCTCCAGATTGGATGGCCGTCTGGGTCGACTGCCTCGAACGCGACACTGAATTAATTTCTGATCACCATGATCCGACTTTCTCAGCGTCCAGTTGTCTTCCATTCGGAAACAGCGCAATCTACGGCCAGGCCAACGAAGCAGCCGAGCCTCTCCATTTCCTGGCACCCGGCTTCAGTGCAAACTCTTACTCTCATGATGTACCGCATGTAACGAATCATGCCTTGGGTTCGCACGCGCGCCAACTGTCCATCGAAAGCACAGATCCTTTTGTTTCCCCAACACTGACCACAGGCATCCGACGGGTCTCCATCAATACTGAAATCTTCTCCTCAAGAGCTTCTTCAGTAGGAGCGTTCCATTCTGGTCTCAACTCGGCGTCAACCGTCTCGCCAATTGTAAACTCACATTTCGTCCTCGATGAAACGTTTGAAACAAAAATCGAAAACCGAATCAACGAGAGCGATTCGCTTGCATGGGAAGGATTTCAGCGTAAAAGTAGTTTCACGGAAGCAGCGTTTGAGACTCCTGCAGGCGTTCATTTACAACAGCCCAAACAGTCTGTGGATTTCAATTTGGTCTCTACTGCTCCATCGTATGGTGGGCATTCTTTTGAAAGAGACAGAAGCTTGTCTGTTTCAAATGCTTCTCCACCGCCTCTGCTTCGGTCTTTTGCTTCTACAAAGCGGCAATCTGTGAATAACGCGTTTGGTCCATTGAATGGGACGACGAGCCGCTCTTTTTTGCTCCAACCGGCAGTGCAGTCTGGGTATGCGACTGCGGCTGCAGGAGGAATCCCGTACGGTATGAATACACAGCCTGCAACGACTCACATTCCCACTCCATCACTGTATCAAGAACAGCACCATGCGCAGCAACAACAGCAGCTCCCTCTGAACCCGGAAATCCCGCCTTATCATACAATCAACGGTGTATGGGCTGTACCAGTGCGACCGCAGTTTATGCCTTCGCAAGGAAACACGCGAGTATCTCGCAATGGATCCATTTACACGCCAATGCCTCGCAACAATATGCACACATCAGGAATTACAACTACATCTGGCATTATTCCGGCGGTTGTAATGAAAGGAATGAAGAGTAAAGACCCTTTGAAGCCTGGAGACTGGATCTGCCCAAATGCAGCGTGCAGGTTCCATAATTTCGCGCGCCGGATTTCATGTGTCGCATGTGGGATCAGCGATAAAGAGGCTGGGAGAGTTTGAGATCGAAAACGTGAGATTTTTGTTTTTTCTGGTGCAAAATGCTGTTGTGAATCTTTGTTAAATTCTTGGGCAGATGATATCTGAATAGGGGGCGCGACGACTTACGGATTTCCTGGGTATATAATACTTGTTATTTTTCTTGTTTTTCTACTGGCGAGGTTTTCGGGCATCAGTTTTTTTTATTCCTTTCACAATAAACTTTACTTGCTTGGTTTTTATTGGCCTTCATCGCGTCGCGAAAACGAAAGGCTCTTTTTTTTTTACGAAGATTCCGTTCAAACCCATGTGAGAAGAACATTTTCTGCGGCGCGGTAGGATGCCCAGGTTTGAAACAATTTCGGACAATGCTCAGCAACCAAGGCCGTAACCACGCCACAAAAAATCCTGAAGAAAAAAAAAAAAAAATAACCCCCAGAAAAAACCAGCTTCATCACACAAATCCCGAGACAACCATGTCTTCCACCCACGAAATCCGAGCATCCTTCACAGATACAACAATCCGCGTCTATCAAGCATACAACGCAGCAATCGCACACCATGCAGTCACCCACCAAAAGTTTCACGGCGCTCCCGGCTTCAATCCGACCCGCATGACATGGATCAAACCCTCGTTTTGCTGGATGGCGTATCGATCAGGATACTCGTACAAGGATGGAAACCAAGCAAGGATTCTTGCCATTGATTTGCACCAAGCCAAGTTTCTCGAAATTCTGAATGCGGCAGTGATTTCGGATGTGGGTCAAACGCAGCCCGGTGAATGCCGCAAAAGTGATGTTGTTGTGCAGTGGGATCCCGAGAGAGATGTGTCTTTGAACCGGTTGGAGATGCGTTCATTGCAAGTAGGGTTGAGGGGTGAAATGGCTCGACGGTATGCGGAGGGAGAGTTTATCAGTGCAATCACTGATGTGACTGAGCAGTTTCAAAGCGTGAAAGAGGCGTTGGACAGTGGTTTGCTGGACAGGGCGATGGAGTTGTGTCCAGTAGAGGCCGTGTTTGAAACGCTGCCACCGCGGGATCGGACGCTTGCATGAGATAATACATTTGCTTTGCTCCGAGTCAGGAAGCTGTCTTCTTGAAAGTAAAATGCAGATCCGCCCCTCTTATCTGCGTCACAACGAAGGCCACGCCGTTTCTCTTGGTTCAGATTTTTTAAACAATCTTTGAACAAATTGAGTATGGATGAGGCCGAAACACTCCGTCAGCAACTCGCAGCAACGCTGCGGGAGATGAACGAGTACCGCAGCCTTCTCATGCTGCCTCCAGTGAGCAGCATTGACGGGGACGGTGCGAGCGAAACTGTGGCGCTGTGGGGGATACCCAGGAACGAGATGAACAAGGGCAGAGACAAAGGGGATTTCGGGGAGCGACGGGATGGATTGGACAACGGCAGAACAAGCGGAGTAGACGCATCGCTATCACTGCATGCAAATGGACACAACGAACACTTGTCTGGCTCCGGAGCAAGTCACACGCCGGACCAGCAGCAGCAGCACCAATGCATGTTCATGACACCATCACTGCAGTCGCTGCCCGTGGAGATGCTGTCTCTGATTGCTTCATTCCTGCGTCCGGTCGACATTCTCACAGTGACACATTTGTGCGCATTCTTCAGACGCCATTTCAGTCACGTGACCGAGGCGGTCTTTGGTGTGAGCCGTGCATTCGATATGCCCCTCCATCTTGTCTGGCCCGTCTTTCACTTTCCGTGTATGGCCTCAGAGACTGACGACGACTTTAGCGATGTCCAGGATGGAGATCATCCCGACCCTCATGGGGCGTCTCCTCCTGGTATCTACAACTCTCTTGTCCACGACCCACTCTCGAACCTGCATCAAGATATTCCTGTCCATCTGCTCTATGCTGTACACTCACTCAGAAAGTGTCTCAACAAACACGGCGGTTCCGCCTACATCAAACCATCCTCGCTGCGCTGGCTGCACCAGACAGCCAGACTTTTGCCAAACACTCTGGACGTGAACATTGTTGTGGCTGCATTTGACGAGTTCCATCTCTTTGAATCAGACGACTCGAATCGAATCATCAAAATGCTCGCCAAACTGAGAAAGCGTTTCAATTTCCACATTAGAAGTCTTGAGCTGCAGTGCTACGATGTGGACGAAGACTTGATTGCCGATGCCCTTTCTGGACTGCAAATCGAGCAGCTGATTCTGCCAGATTACATTCCCACCGAAATTGCGAATGCATTACCGCAAATATCGGGACTCAAAGCGGTCCGCATTGTGGCCGTTGACGCTGAAGGCGAAGATGTGGACAATGAGACTCCATTCCGGAATATTATACTCAACTGCCCAGGACTCTGTCAGCTCGACTTTTGGGAAGCTCAACCCGCGTTTCTGCAAAACAGCGTGCTACCTCAGATCTTTGATTTTATTAAAACGTGCGGATATCGGGAAGCTGCCACCATCAAGTCAGAATCAACTTCTTCCCCTGCGATTTCTGAAACATTGATGTTGCACTCTCATTCAATTCAATCATCCCACCCTGCAACTCCGTCCATGTCAGCCCGCACCAGCCCGCAATATGATCATACTACCAACCTCACCAGCACTCCACCACTACCTGCCATTCGAGAAATCAAGTTTACTTGCGCGGCCGGGACATTACCACTCAAAACGCAACACGTCATCTGTTCTTACAAAGAAGCTCTGGAAGCGCATGGATGGACTGTCGTGGAACTACAAGATGAAGGAAGTCTAATGTGGATGTATGGACTCGTCAGTATAACAGAACATTCAGAAAGAAACTCCATTTCCGCGGCGAGCAACAACACGAACAATGTTCAAACCGGTTGTCGCAGTAGTGACAGCGGCGGCATGACAGAATTGTGCCTTGAAGAAAGCTTCTTTTCGCACATGAATCCGGTGGTTGCGGTAAATGATCTTGTCGCTCAAGCGAAACTCGATGCGGCAACGGATGAGCGGAAAGACTCTGGATGTGACTTTTCGGGTGGTGGTCCCAGCAGCAGTTCATTGCCAGAGCAAGTTGTTTTGGATGCAGTTGTCGATGGGCTTGCTTGCGCGTCCGACTTTTCAGAACTGAATGAATCTCATGGTTTCACTTCACAGCAGTATTCATGGTGTGGCGGAAACTGGGACGCAGTCACTCACAACTTTGGAGGAGGAGATGTGTCAAATCAAACTTGGCAAGATTTAGAAAGTGGTGGCAGTGAAAGTCGAAAGAATCTGAAGCGACGAGGCGGGGTGGATGGGTATGCTGCTGCCGCTGCGATGAATTTTGTTGATGATGCCGCAAGTCAGTTGACACGGTCAGATGGAAAGCGGTCTTGCATTTGATCCAAATCCCCTCTTTTTTTTTTTTGTCTTTTTTAAACGTTGTTGTTTGTGTAATTAAAGTAAAATGGAATTCAAGGATAACGCGTGCCAGAAGTGACCTTGCATGTGACGGCGTGCGTCCAGACACAGATGATGGGGGTTGGGAATTGATGAAGGAGTGGGTCAGGTGCCGAAAGGAAAAATTTCATCAAAAAAAATTCAGTTTTCCAGTTCTTTTCAACTCGCGTTACGCTCATATTGCAGGTACATGGATTACATACGTTTATTGAAGGCAGTGTGGGAATGAAGAAATCAGTCACGCCCCACCAACCAATATATTCTTTTTGTTTTAAAAAAGACCGAGATCGAAAAGTGCCCGCTCTTTTGCTAGTCTCGGTTGAGTCAATGCCCCTTGGAAAAGCGAAAATGTTTTTCTTTCGGTGTTCTAGCTCTTGTAAGTTGCAGAGACGCCGTAGTTGCAAACAGTCGCCGACGATCCAATCGTGCTGCTTCCACAGCCAATCGACAAGTACGGAGAAAACGCGATCGCAATACCCACAACATTTTTAAAGTGCCCTTGGTCTGGGTTGGCTTCACTTGGTGCAAGTGCTTCATCAGTAACCCATCCAACGTAACTGTCCCAGCAGCTTCCTTTTGAAAGGTAGAGATTTTGTCCCCAGTCGGTACCAGGACCAGAGTCACTGTGACAGTCCCAGCAGTCCAACTTGGCCGCGTAGTCGGCGGACGCTTTGGCTCGTTTGGCAAGTGGCGCGCTCCAAACAAGGTCAGGTGCTCCAGGGTTGTACAGGTGTCTGGCGTAGTTGGCAAGGCCAACGCATTGAGTGATGGTGTCTGCCGTCTTGAGTGCAATGGGAGGGTTGTCAAATGGAACGAGCAAAGCGCAGGCAGGCAGGTTTTCAGCGGAGCATTTGGGTGCTGGTACTGGTTCCTGTGGCGCGGGGGATGGAACCTCTTGGACGGTGGTAGTTGGTGCTGGGACCTCCACAGACACTGGTGCATCGGTTGTGGTGGGAGCTGGAGTCGTTTCAGGTTGTGGCTGTGGCTCCGGTGCAGGCACATCCGATGGCTGGGGTTGGGGTTCCGGGGCAGGAGCGTCGGTTTGTGGGGCATCCGTGGTAGTTGCGGCCTGAGAGTCAGTAACTTCGGATTGTGGTGCTGGAGCAGGCAATTCTTCGGTGGTGGTGCTTTCGGCTGCTGAAGTGGTTGTTGCAGCTGGTACTTCTGACGTGGTCGTTGGAATATCGGACTTGGAAGAAGCTGGCGCAGGTGCTTGATAAATTGGTGGAGGTGGGGCTGCATACACAGGAGCAGTTGTAACCGAGACTGGAGCTGGTGGTAGAGCTTGGGAGGAGGTGACAGCGGGGGTTGCTTTAGGTTTACACTTCATCTTGGTCTCAGCAGCGACCGAGAGCGCGCAGGTAGCCAGCACCAGCAGATGTCTAAGTTGCATTTTCCGTCTATTTCTTTTGGTGTAGATCAAGGGACGTGTTTCAGACGACGCAGTTTTATTTATCCAAGACACCAAATTGCTTTACAAAATTCCATTAGGCCCACGGTCCAATCAAAAAAGAGGTGATCTGAAAATTCCTCAAATGGATGAAATTTTTTTAGTTGCGCAACCACCGCACTCGTCACACACGCATCCTTCCTTACTACACACACAGAATTACTGCACGCACAGACCCCACAGTGACATGGCGAGTTGTCCCGATCGCAGCGTCGGTCCAGTGGCAGTTCCGACACACATGCGCATCAGCTGGGCGCGTTTTGCATGGCATTGAATTGTTTTAAACGCGATTCTCATCGCTGAGTGATTTAAAAACTGCTTTATTTTTTTACATTTCATTAGGACAGATGGGTTGCAACCAACCGGCATCTTATGCGTGTTGCTGAAAAACCGCGATGGACGCAGAAAGGGCCCTTTTATCTTTAGTTTGCATGTTATATTTCCGTATTCGCAAAGCGTGTTCAAAGAGTGAACCCTTGAATCAAACAAACCAAAACAGACACATGCTCGCTCTCTTCACAGACACAACAGCTCCATTTCTGACATTTTTGTGTCCGCGTCTTGTTCGCTGAAATAAATAAAAGTCACGGAAATAAATAAAAGAAAAGCATTTGCAAAAAATCTTTACCTTTGTACCACCCACTTTCTAATTTCAAAGACAACGAACGCGGAGATGCGCACCAAACAACGCTTGCTGATGCGGCGCAGTGCTGGATGAGATGAAAGCAATTGCCAAGTGATGCCGCATCTGTCCAGGGCACATTATCGGACACTTTCTGCGGAGGGGCATGAGACTACTTTTGGATTCAAGGGGGTTAGTCATCACTGGGAACGCACAAATTGCAGCGACCACGAACGAACGAAATGTCAACGTATGATCCTGAACGTGTTTCCTTTCTCGAGCGGATATTTAGTCTTCTCGTTCCAACAGAAGAGAAGCAACTTCAATCCTCCGACTAGTTTCACATCAAGCCAACACGGTTAAACCTCTTTGAAGCAACAGTGTAAAAAGTGTTCTGGAAGCATAGCGGAATCTTGCCACTGGAAGGACGGCGTCGTAACTAACGCATGTCAGGTTGGCAAGTGTGCTATTTCGCACAAGGAACAATTAAGGGAAGCCCATTTCCATAGCCGTCACTGACGAGTCTTCGAATGGAAGGTTGTCAAGAACGTAAGCCTGACTTGGAAGCTGACGATGCGAGCTGACATGGATTGTGACGGTGACGGGATTCGACCAAGGAGAATATTGGCAGCAGCATGACAAGAGCAAAGATGCCCTTGAGGAATCCTGTGCGATGGATTCAGTGAGTTTTGGAACGCGGCGGCACCATATGGGAATAATTGACTGCATGTGCACAGGACGGAGAATGCTGCGCAGGCAGAAGTAACTCCTCTTGGACGTTGTGCGAGTCTTTATGCACGGACTTTTGGCATAAAAGTTCATCTAAATCTGGTTGCGATCCGGTAGGTCCGGTAACAAATTTCATTCCAGCCTTTTCAGCTATGAATGAATGATGGCAAGTATCAGCATGAATGAATTAATCCATTGGATCAGCAAGTTTTACGAATTAAGGTGATCGAGCTTCAAACTGGAGACACCGATTTATATACGGGAGCCCGTTTTTTTTGGTATGATGGAGGATTTAAACAGCACTCTTGATTCCGATCGAATTCTAGCCTTCTGGCTGCAAGTTGATCCAGCGAGTTTTCCTTCCATCCGTATCATTTCAACGAAGGGGCAAGCATGGTCATTCAGAACTAGTTCTCGCGAGAACAGAGTCATGTATTATTTTTGAAATAAAAAAAATAGGAGTTCAATGCAGAAATGGGGAGAGTCAGCCAATGAGATAACGGGAGAGCGCATAGCAAGAAGAATAGCATAAAACGAAGCCCAATCAAACGTGTGTGTTGAGAAAAAAAAAAGACCGAATTTACTTTTTAGTATTCTTTGCCTTTTTGGCTGCTTTTGCGGCAGCTGCTTTGACCGCATTCAGAACCTTTGCTGCTGCGCCTTTCGCTGCCTTCTTGGCCTTGTTTTTCTTGGTCTTTTTGTTGTTCTTCTTTGCGGCGGGGGTGGTGGCTGGAGCGGCAGGGACTGCGGGGGCGGCGCCAGCGGTGCTTTGAATCTGTCCGGACGGAACAATTTGCCACGGCGTACGCGATGAACCGGATGAAATGACCATGTTCACGGTGACTGGACCGGCGTTTGCTGCTGGTGGAGTCCACATGACAGTGAAAGGAGTCTGTGCAGTAAGTGGCTGCGAGTGAGTGATTGTGCTTGCGTCGGCGTCGTTGGTCACGTTCTGGCTCGTGCATACGGCAGCGGTCTGCGGCCGAAGGTTCTGGGCTGCTAGGTTGGCAAAGGTGCCGACGTGTTGCATGATACCACCCGCGCTGGGCACGTTGGGTGTACCAATGGGCACTGCAGTGAGGGAAGAGTCCATAATGTTTCCAGGGGTAACATACGCGAGGACACCGGCGAAACTGACAGCGCTACCGTTGGCGGCTGCGACGGTGATGGGGATGGCGGCACCTCCAGGCGTGTAGCTGGCTGGAAGCTGCATCACTAAGCCTAAGCTACCTTGTTGGAGCTTGTGGCCTGCAGCAATGATGGACTCTGTGATTTTGCAGCGTGGGGCGCCGTTGGGCAGGGCAAAGGAGGTAGCCGCGAGGGTCAGAACAGCGATGCTTTGAAGAAGATGCATGTTTTGTTTGGTATGTGTAGGGGTGTTTGTCACTAACGCAGTGGACGAAGCTAATGGAGAGCAGGGGGGTTAGGGGGTGTGCATCTTATAATAGTATGATGCTAATGAAAAATCTTTGTGTCACGCAACACAAAAAATTAAAATTCTCTTGGCTGGCGCAAAAGTAATTTTGCGGTTGGGTTTTTACGGATCATGAATGACGGAATTTGGATCAATGACGCTTCATTATGAATATTTTTCGCATTTTTTTTGTTGATACTTGGAAATTATCACGCTAATGAGCGACTGGGAATTTCTCGCAATTGCCGGTGAGGGAGCGATGCATAAGCGCATTTTACTGCGTGTTTGCAAGAGGATTCAGGGAATATCAGCAAGAGCATCACGGCGTACTTGTTGCGATGCCATCGCAGGCAAGCTTACGGCCTCGTCTGATTGTGTTCATCGTGGTCACTCACTCGGAGATAACCTGGATGGGTTTGAATGCATGCATGTATTACAATGAACAAACGACAAAAAATTGAAAGAATAAACAAGATTCAGCAAATTATGGTAGAAGGAATTATTGGAAATTATGAATGCAGGAACGAATTCCATCACACGAACTAAGAGGGGAAATGACTTTTTTGCTTCGTCGGACCCTTACGCTTTCGCCTTCTTAACAGCCTTTGCTGCGGCCGCCTTGACTGCGTTGATGATATTTCCGGCTGCGGCACCGCCAGTGTTCTTGCCGCCAGCACCTGTTGCAGCACCGCCAGCTCCGGCCGCAGCGCCGGCACTGCTCTGAATCTGGCCGGATGGCACAATCTGCCATGGAGTCTTTGACGCACCTGATGAAATGACCATATTGACAGTGACAACACCCTTGTTCGTCTTTGGAGGAGTCCACATGATGGTGAAGGGCGTCTGAGCAGTGAGCGGCTGAGAGTGCGTGATTGTACTTGCCGCGTTGTCGTTGGTCACGTTCTGGTTTGAACAGATGGCGGCAGTCTGTGCGCGTAACTGCTGAGCACCGAGGTTCTTGAACGTGCCGACATGCTGTGGCACACCCCCCGCGTTGGCACCACCATTCGCGGGAAGCGCAGTCAGCTGAGAATCCTGGGTATTTCCAGGAGTCACGTAAGCGAGCACACCTTGGAACTTGACGGTATTGCCGTTGGCGGAGTTGATGGTGACTGGGATCGCGGCACCACCGGGGGTGTAGGTTTGAGGGAGTTGCATTACTAAGCCTAAGCTTCCTTGTGGGATTTTATGGCCAGCAGCAATGATGGACTCTGTGATTTTGCAACGAGGAGCGCCTTGTGGGAATGCCATTGTGACGGCGGAGAGAGTAAGGAGGGTGATGCTTTGGATAAGATGCATTATTGCTGGTTTTGTTTAGGAAGGAATAAAGATGCTGTGGATGATGGGTTAGAGAGTGGATCTGGACATTATTGCTTTTATAGATGGTGCAATGGCTTATACCCGGAAAATGCAATTGCTTCGAACAAAGTCCGAATATCATTTTTACCTTGGGAGCAATTTTCTTTGAAAAATTTGGTGCGAATGACTTTGCCAATGAGAAATGGTTACCTTGAATGAAAAGTCGACCGGAGAAAAAAAAAAAGGAATGGAAAATGCCAAGCTGTGCTGAACAAGCATGCGGAAGTCTTCCTTTAATTTTCTCATTTTAGCGTTATTGTTGGTCATTTTGATGAGACTCGCTGTGCGTGTATTGAAGCTATTTGCTCAGCCGCACGAATCCCGCTCAAATACGCCCCATGCACCGTTGCAAAGTGCTGTCGTATGGTGTGCTCTCCTGCAAATACCAGCGTTCCTTTCTTGTCAGTCCCAAAAGAGATGGGTGATGCCAATGAGTCCAAATCAGACAAACTGCTTCTCGTGGATAGATGCTTCATAAGCAATAGAAAAGGCGAAGACCCAAAAACCAAGTTCAGTGTCAAACAAGACATTTAACTTCAAAAACCATTGAGTTCTTACCGAATAACTGCCGCGAGAAAAAGGATCTGCCTTCCACCGAGTCACAACCATCGATTTGATGCTAGGTTTAGTCTCAGAGCGGAAAGCCGAAGTCAGCTGTGGCAGTATCAATTCGCGAATGTCGCCATCATTTAACCCTTCCATCCATTTCGCATCCTCATGCGCCACATACACAACCAAAGTATTCTGCGCTTCATCTCTTCGCGCATATAACTGGCTAAAGTTTACAATGAAGGCAAACATGGGATCCAACCCAAACGCGTCACGGCGGAGTTCGAAAGCAAAATCATCCACATTCGAAGGCCAGAAACCTTTTTCAAATTCCAAAACAACCTTGTTCAAAAGTCCAAAACCCAAATTTGATATTGCTTTCTGATGTGGTTCAGGAATCTGCGGAATGAATTCCGGCCCCTCGGTTTCCTTCAGCACTCCGAGTGGAATCGTGCAAATGATATTCCTTGCATGAAACTCTCCACGCGAGCTATTCACGATGGCGGTATCACCAGAATAGTCAATTGATAAAACTTGCGCGTCCAACAAGACAGTGCCATCTTTCAAATCGGACATAAGTCCGTTCAAGACGTGCATATATCCCTTCAATGGGACACCATCATCTCCTTCAAATCCATCTCCCGCATACTCTTCGACACTCAGCTCATTCAAAGTGGCCGCCTCAATATTGGCAATGGACTTGACGAGTGAATACCTGACGTCACATTCGGCGCACGGCGTTTCTCGCGTGCAATTTTCGGTTTTGGATGCGCAAGAATTCCATTCAAGATCCTCGTTAATGAACGCGGCAATCGACTGTTTCGGCGGGGGCAGCGTGATTGTCTTTTTGGCATGCTCCGTCATTCGACTGGACAGTGCATCAACGGCATTCCAAGCAGACTTGACGACATGTTCGGGGATGAGGGCGCCGTGTTTGTCGAACATGTTTATTCGTTGCGTGTCGATTCTGCGCTCGTTCTCGGGGATGATCGTGTACATGGGGTGCTCTGGGCAAAGACCATGGATCCATCTGGGCCAATCGATTCGTAAGCATTGTGGTTGTGGATGAATAGAGAGTCTTACTGTGCGCCCAGCTCAATCGGCGGTCCGTCCGCGCCTGGTTGGATGGTATTGATTCGACCACCGATACGGTCTCTCGCTTCGAGCAACAGCACTTTGAGTCCCTTCTTGCCGAGCTGCTTTGCGGCAGAGATGCCGGCCATTCCTGCGCCAATCACAATGCAGTCAACTGCGTTGGTCATCAGTCGGTTCATAAAATATTTTTATTCCTTTGTTGCATGTGACACAAGCGCGGAACGGGAGAAGCCACCCATCCATGTCCAGATAGGATGCCAGATCCCAAGTTACAAGTTGGGCTTATGCCTGACTTGCGGACGTTATTTAAATAAAAGTTCCCAGAATTTATCCAAACAAACGACATGAAGTCAAAACACAAAGGCATCGCAACCCTGGCGTTGATCTTGATTATTGCAGGATACTCATGTGAGATAAATCACTTACCCATTGAATCTGCCCTGTGCGCCAAAACTTATGCCTGCGTCGTTGGACCAGTCCTTTCAATTGGCCGATCACACAAGTTCATACCAACTGTCAAAGACGCGTCGAAATCCCAGCGCAACTTCCAGTGCGACTGGCTCGAAAATAGGCTCAAAGACTCTGATTTTATTCGACCGCGTCACGTCACCGCGTCACTCGCAAACACTTTGACCAAATCCAAACAACTCAACCCACACATTGAAATGGACGCCCTCGACACAGAAATCCTCATCCGCGGCCCTAGAAACAAAACCCTCTTTCTGCATCAAACCTGGAAATCCACATGCGTATATTCGCACAAGGTCAAGGAAATGAAATCATGGCTTGATAGCGACGATAACCTCCTTACCGTGTTTTATGAAGACGACGCCATGGATGCATGGGTGCGAAAACGATTCATGGGTACAAAAGCATTTACAGTGTGGAACTGGCTCGCTCTCGACACTGCCTACACGGACCCCACACTGTCCACAAAGGAGCCGTTGCATTTTGGTGGAGTCAAACGGGCAGACTTGTTTCGACTCATGTTAATGTGGTATTACGGCGGGCTGTATATGGACCTGGATGTACGAGCACTGCGGTCTTGGCGAGAGTTGTTGGAGGGTAATAAGGCGTACATGGCGTGGGAGCCTGACCCAAAGTACGCGCTGGCGGGTATATTCGCTGCAGATGGGGCTGGGCATCCGTTCTTCAGCTTTTTACTAGACTTTATTGTCACGGAGATGCATGCAAAGGGGCGAGCGGAGGCGAGGGATTGTGGGCCTGTTGGATGCACTGGCCCAGAACCTGTCGCTCGTGCATACCGAGAGTATGCCAAGCACTGCGGTGTGGGTGGAGAATTTCCTGTTGTTTCTTTGGCGAATGAATTGGTGCAAGGAACGCGGGAGGATATTGAAAAGTGTCCAGGGTGCCTTGTGAATCATATTGGGACGTGTACGTGGTGTACCGACCACAGGGGAGAGTCGGACTCACATCCAAGGAATTGCGTGGAAGTGATGGAGTTTATGCCGCCGGACCGCCTCATAATGGTCAAGTGAAGCAGGCGTAAAATATTCAAGCTGATTTGCAACAATAAATACTTTATTAAAATCCAGCTAAAAAATACAAGCAGGACTGAAAATGGAACACCAACGCAGCCCTCTCGAACGCCTGCATGAACTCATTGCAACCTCTGGCGGAGGTACCGAATCCTTACCCATCTGCCTGCATCGCACCACTGACGGATTCGACAGATATTTCCGCTGCGCAGACCACCTTCAAAGACCAACTTCTTGCTTCCACACGGCTCAACGACGTAAGACAAGCGATTCCCTTTAAACTTCAGTAATCAGCAGCTTTTAACGCCTTGAATGAATCCCGAAAGATCCCATCCTTATCTGCTTCTTCGACGCCCGGCACTCTTGTTCGCTTCCGTGCGATGGTCCAAGATAATGGATTCTCACCCCAGATTTACATGTCGCATCTGAACTTGGTGAATGAAGAAACTGGCGAAACGGTGCGTTACCCATAGCTTCAATCTTTCCGTACACTTCTGTGCTCAGAACAACCACTGCTTGGCTCTGGTCTTCCTCCTTTTTTTTTTTTCTTCACAACCTGACAGATGCGCATCTCATGTCATTTCAGTGACGAAATCTCCCCTCTCAAACCTGCAGACTCAAAATGGTCCGTCAACGAAACGGAGAATGACTTTATGTTTGGAAGCTATTCTCAGAAATGGCCAATGTGCTGCGTGGCAGTTCCCGGACAGACTGCTTGGGCTCGTGCTCTGGTTGACAATGCACCTGAGTCGGAAAATGTGGCCATGGAGTTGGGAATTGTTTCACTGACTGGTACGTGCATGTTTTTGCCTTTGGGGGTTTTTTTTCTCAAGGATATGACTAAGCGATCACAGCAGGTCAAACAAACGTTCATGTTGGCCGGAAATATTCAACGGATCCGTATTCAAAACCAGTTATGGTGAAATTCTATGGAGAAGAGCCAAACGATCTTCAGCTTTCGACAGTTGCCGATTTTATTGGGATCCTTGAAGTGGGTGAATCCCTTCCAACAGCAACGGATGCGATGGAAAATGAAGTGTATGCATTTCTTGTTCTTTTGTTTTGACATGTACACCTGAATGGTTCCGCATCAGCCAGATGCAATCCTTCTTGAACGATGAATTGGACCCTTTTCGAGGATTAGCTGTTCTCCACTGTGTATTTCATAGCCGCGTTTCCCCACTGGAGCATCCGTTTGGCGGAAATCAGGAGTTGAGCAGAAACGGTACAGCGGCACATATCAGTTCTCTTCGGTTTTTTGTAACTGACGTCTTCTTCAAATTCCAAAGTGGACGCCGAAATTCTGCGGGAAAACACATTGGAATTTCTGAAACCATTTGTTCTTGACGATCGATTGGCGGCCGAATATCTTCTAGTCCATGTTGTTTCAAAAATGTAAGTCTTTTATATATCACGTGTATTTTTCGAGGCTGAGCTATTTAAATCCGCGTTTCTCAGTCGTGCGCGCCATGAATCGTTCCAAACCGGAAACTTCCCACTTAATCTTTACAACTTTCCCACTCCCGCTTCATCGAAATCTGTTTTTGACGCCGTCAGTTTGCTCCTCCCACTCGCACGTCGAATTCCCCTTTCGATTCACTACTTGAACACGAACCGAATGGCTCCAGGTGTATTCGTGAGCCGCGAATCATGGAAGGAAATGAATACCATCAAAGACAAGGAAACAAGAGATTCAGATCTAATTGTTCATGGACTTGTTTCCGGGGAACTTCAGCTTGCAGACAGGACATACGTTGTGGTTGATGAAGTTGGGATGGATGCAGGAGTCTTAAAGGAGCAAGGTTTGATGCTCTCACAGTCTACGCGCGAATTTTTTATAGTCGCTTTTATAACTTATATCGCGTTGACGAAAAATAGGTGTCATAAATGTTCGCCAAATGAACGACATTCTCAAATTTGCTGAGCTTCCTTTCGCGGTTGGGAGCGGCGCTGACAGTCCTGACCATACTGTTAGCAAAATCCCTGTTGACTTAAGCTTCCTGGTTTTGAGTCAAGGAAAGTGTATGTTCGATGTAAGGATTTCAATGAATATTTTAGTTTAAAAAGGGACTCACCGTTCTTCAATAGGTGGATTGTGTGATGCCCATCATGCCCAATAGAATGGGAGCTCCCTCATCAGTTGCAAATGCGTCGGCAAAAGACGAACCGCGCGACATGAATCCATTGAGATTGTTTCTACTCGGTGTAACCAAAACTGAGGACTATTCTATTTCAGAAGAAATGAACACGGTAAGCAGAAAGAAGGTTTTGGGTGTCATTTCTCTCTGTAATTGACTCAATATCAAAAACAAAAACAGGTCCTGACTAACCACTTCACGGAAGCGCGCAAGAAAACTGCTGACGCAGGGCAGCCGCTGTACAGCCAGGAATCGTTTATGCTTCGAATGGAGATTGCTCGGAATTGGAGCCTATTGTCGGGTGAATCCAGCCTTTCGATGGACGCGTGGAAAAAGAGTGGTGAAATGGAGGCGGAGCGAATTGAGAGATGCGAGCGATTCGCAAGCTTGAAACGCCAGAATGCGGATGGAGGCATTGATCGCTGATATCTTACTTTGGAAACATAAAACTGCTGATTGAGAGAAGATTCACAGTTGCCTGCGTTCCGAGATTGGAAAAAGAATATTTATGCGCGCAACAGGAGAAACTTGCCCTTGGAGGACATGTTTGGCCACTTGCGGACCAACTCATGTTTGGCGAGTGCCATCAGTGTTTCGATTATGAATAGCCTCATAAGGTGGAAGGAAAGTTGATGTGTCGGGTTGTATTGAAGTGGATATTGAAACTGTGGCTTCGCAGCAGCTACGGCCGCTGAGATCTTCCTTGCGCGCGTTGGGCGAGAGCAGCATGAATGCAGCTGGTTTAATACACGCGGTGTTGGCGAGAGTGGGGCAAAGAAATGCAGTGCTTCTGCTTTTCAAGCCAAAAAATAAATTGTTCGCAATAAACAAACGCGCCTCTCCCCCTGAATGTCGATCGCGTCCGTCTCTCACCAGTAAGGAGCGTCTTTTTCGAAGCTACCTACAGAGAATCTTCGACAAAAGTCATCTCAGTTTTCGTTGCATACCTTCTCCAGTCGTGTGTTTGGAATCACTCCAACCATTTGCAAGGACAACATATACTACATTGATGAGAGCACCATCATTTATCCAGTTGGATGCAATGCCGTTGGTAATGCTGTTTCTTGCAATCAGAATACTCACTGTCGCTGAGTCCTCACCTTGTTTATGTTGAAAGTGGCTGACATTGACCAAAAGTCCCAAAAATTCGTTCCATGCTCCGACCGTGCCGAAGCAATCACCGCATTTTCAGTATCGACAGACCGGCACATGTTTGCAGTCGCCGAAAAGACGACAGCAAAGCCATTGATTGCAATCTATGATCTTCACTCGTATCGCCGTCGCAAATCTCTGAACCCAACTTCGGAAGCTCAAGGACTATCCAAGGTGCAATTCTTATATTATTTTGCGGGATCGATTGGTGTATACGGTTTTGTTTACTTTTATTCTTGGATCCAGGATTTTATGAGTATCGCGTTTTCATCCGACACGCGTTACATTGTCGCACAGCTGGGAGCGCCTGAATGGATCCTTCATTATTACGCGTGGGAAAAGGGAAAGCTTCTGGGAACAGTTGCGGTCAACCCGCCGAAATCAGTTTCCAAGAAAGGGTGTGTGGTGGAGTGCGGGATATGTCCCACAGATGGCTGTCAATTAAGTGTTCTCGGGGACTCGTTTTTGAGAATTTACAGATACTTGGAAGGAGGGTTATCGCAAGCTTATGAAGTCTCGGCGCAGGAACATGTGAGCAGTGCTTGCACGAGGACCCTTTTCCTTTGAGTCTCACTGACTTTCCGGAACAACAGGAATCTTTCCAAAGCCATGCCTGGCTCACATCGGAACGCGTTGCTGTTGGAACTTCCAACGCGCGCATCCTCATCTTGAGCGGATCGGCGATACTGCAAACGCTTCTGATTGACCCAGCACGAGCGGGAGCCCCAACACCGTCCATCACAGTATTGCGCTCAACAGTAAAGGGCTTCTTGGCAGCGGGCCAGTTTGGCACAGTGGATGTGTTTGAGCGGAACATGGATCCGAACACAAAGAATGAAACGTACACTGCCTCGTTCAAGATCCCGATCCACGATGACGCAATGGTTGTAAGGACCATGACTGTGAGTGGGACTGAGGCGAGTCTGATTTTACTTTCGGACACGAATGCGATGCATAAAGTGCAGCTGAGCGGAGCAGATGTTAAGGTATGAGCTTTTGTGGGGGGTTTTTTTTTTGGTGCGTACATTGATAAACCGGGACTTTAAAAAACGCGAGCAGCAAGGCGCTGATGTCAAGTTTGAAGCAGCGATGCCGGCGTTTCATTACGGCGCCATCACGGGCATGGACATCTGCATCCGCAAGCCCCTAATCATCACTTGTAGCAACGACCGCACTGTGCGAATCTGGAACTACATCACAGGAGAGTGCGAGTTGTGCAAACACTTTCCAGAGGAAGCGTCCAGTGTCGCAATCCATCCATCTGGACTCTACATTCTGGTTGGGTTCGGGGATAAGCTGCGTCTTATGAATGTTTTGATTGATGATGTCCGGCTGTTTAAGGAGTTTAGCATTCGTTCCTGCCGCGAAGTAAGCCGCCTTCGTCTAAGTTAAAAAATCCACAACCAATAATCTTGCGCTATCTATAGTGCCGCTTCTCCAACGGTGGCCACGTGTTTGCCGCCGCGTACGGAAACATGATCCAACTTTACTCAGTGTGGACCTTTGAAAACTACGCCAACCTCAAAGGCCACAACGGAAAAGTGCGATCCCTGTACTGGACGCCCGATGACGCGCTTCTTGTGAGCGCGGGAAGTGACGGGGCAGTTTACAGCTGGATAACAAAAGACTTGAAACGTGACGCAGAGTATATTCTCAAAAACTGCAGTTACACAAGTGCAGTGTGCACACCCGATGGGAAGGCTATTTATGCTGTTGGGTCGGATCGACTTTTGAAGGAGATCACTGACAGCGCTATTACGTGTCAATTGGATGGGAACGAAGTGTTGACGGAGATTGCGATTTCAAATTCGGGAAGGATGATGGTTGTTGGTGAGTACCTCTTACTTCAACGGCTTTGTCTGTCCCCGTAACGGAAGCATCTTTGGGCAAAGGTACGGGAAAAGGCGCTATTCGATCCATGAAATTCCCGCTCACAGGAGAAAACGAAGACTACCAAGAACACAAAGTGCACAGTCAATCCGTGACAAAGTTCCGAATCTCGTCAGACGACCAGTACCTGTTTAGTTGCTCTGAAGACGGTAGCGTCTTCATGTTCAAAATGATGGATCGCAACGACCGCGGCATGAAAAAGGAAAAAACAATGGTCTTCTCAGACGAGGTTTGCTCCACCCAGCATTTGATATAATCAGTGCCTGCAGAAATACTTAACTGCATTTTTCATCACAGATTCTCATCACAAAGTCAGACCTTGAAGAAAAGACGATTCTGATGAGTGAATTGCAACGAAGCCTGGAAGAGCTGAAACTCGAGCACGAATACCAATTGCGCCTCAAGGACATGAATTTTAATGAAAAGCTGAAAGAGCTGACGGAGAAATACAGTCAAGAGATTGAAGCGCTCAAGATTAGCACGAGTGTGTTGAGAGCAGAAAAGGAGAAGGAGGAGGTGAAACAGGAGGAAGAGATGCAAAATTTGAAGGGCAAGCATCTGAATCAGCTGCATGTAATATATTTGGAGTTGCTTCATTTTCTTTTCCCTGACCTTCGTCTGCAAACTAACACGAAATATTTCCAGGAAGTGGAAGCGAAATACAACCAAGAACTAATGGAAGAATACGAAAAGTACCAGTCTATGCAATCCAAATCATCCAATCAACAAGAGCAGTGGCAGCGAACCATGAAAGAACACGACCTTGTCACGCAACGCACTCTCGCCGCGTCGCAAAAGGACGCCGAAGAACGGCTTGCAATGAAGCAGCAAGAAATTCAAAAGGTTTTTTTACACTTTTGAATATGGAAAGTAGGGTTTAACAACCAAACCCCCTCCCACAACAGCTCAACGAACAAATCAACACCCAGCTGCAAGAATGTCAAGAAATCGGACGCCAATCGGCCGAAGACATTGATCAAGAAATCCACATGCTCCAAACACGCTACGAAAAACGTTTGCGAAACGAACGCGATGAAGGCGCGCGTTTGAAAGGAGAAAACGGAATTATGCGTAAAAAGTTTAGCTCATTGAGCAAAGATATTGACGACAACAAGGCCGAGTTGGCTCGGATGCGGGAGGATGAAAAGAAACTAAAGTCGGTGATTGCAATGCTGGAGCGGGAGATTGCAGGGTTCAAAAAGGAAATGAGCGAGCGTGATGAGCTTATTCAAGATAAGGAGCGAAGGGTCTATGAGCTTAAGAAAAAGAATCAGGAGCTGGAAAAGTACAAGTTTGTGTTGGACTATCGCATCAAGGAGCTGAAGGAGCAGGTTGAGCCGAGAGAGACGGAAATAACTGTCATGACGGATCAAATTGCAGTGAGTTAGCCTTTTCGAGATGCCCACGCCGTGTCCCAGTAACCGACGTGTTCCTTGCAAAAATGCAGGACGTGAACAAAGAACTCGCAATTCTCCACAAGCTCAAACTCAGGCACGAAGAAGAAATCAAAGTGCTGGAAAAGGACCTAGCAACAACAAAACAAGAATACTCTCATGAGCATCGAAAACTACATTCCGCGAACCAAACACTCAGGCAATTTCGCACTGAGCTTCACACGGCTGTTCAGCATATTCAGGATCCGTCAATTTTAAAGGTAGAAAAGTGTCTGGGGGTTTGTTTGCTGATCGTCTCTGAAGATTTTCTTTGAAAACAGAAATCAATGGAAAACTTGATCAAAAAGCATTGCAGCCGCGACGCCGAAACTTTATCCCGAGTAGATGTTGAGGCAGACGTCAAAGAGGAATATATGCGCCAGAATGAATCGCTCCTGCAAGAAATTAAAGAGCTTCGCAAAAAGACGGCAGCAAATATGGACGCGTACCGATTAGATGGAATACTGAGCATGGTGGACAATCAGCAGCTGCTCGAGTTGAGTGGTGCATCTTTTTCTATCTATGGCTATTTTCTGAATTTAAATTCCCTTGAAACAGAGAGATTGCGACTTTGCGCAAGATGGCCAAGTTCAGCGGTCCGATAAAGGCAATGCAGTTTGGCAAGGTTGGTGCTAGCAACACCGGGAGGCAGGAGGCTACAGTTGATACAACACGACTTCCGAGCCTTCCAAACGGGAACGGAATTGCAACATGAAAAGTTTTGTGAAATAGAAATACGTGAAACCAGTTCGGAACGTTTGACATGTGTATTAACAAAAACCATCAGCAGCCAAGCAGGAAACTATCACATGAAATTGAAACACAAGTTTGACCATGATTGCTATCATAACGGTTAAGCTCATTTCGCCAAGAGTAGGGGATACAATGCCTGGGAGAGACGAACAATATCCGGTCGCAGAAAGCACCAAACCCACTTCTTCAAAGCAGCAAAAGAGGAAGTTGCAAAGGATATATCGGAAATTTGGGGAAAAAAAAGCATTTATAAAGATACATGCGCAGACAATAAGGCGCAGAGTGGGGAATTTGCAAGTTAATCCAGAAGCTCTTTAAATTCACTGTAGGCGTCAGTAGCAGACTTCCACGAAAGCTCGAACCCGGAAAACATGGCCGCAAACACGAGTGATATCACGAGAGGAATGCTCATGAAGGCAAACCAAACCACAAAAGGCGCCGTCCAGACGATCAGAATATACTTCGCCATTGTATGCAAACGGGGACTAAACTCTTTGAATGCGCGTTCTTCGTGGCGGAGACGGAGAACGACGGGCTGAAGACGGTTTTGGACAGTTGTTGCAACATACGTTGGCAAGACATGTTTCTTTTCATCCACACCGCATTCGGACGGCGTTCTATCTGACCCAATGTGTGCGTCAGACTCTTGCTGTGTCGATGAGTCTGAAAAAAATCGAACTTGGGTAAGTCACGTGACAGCCAAGCAGCACCAAACAACGCGCACCTCCATCCACGCCGTCCGCCTCTGCAGTGCCAGCCACGGTCGCTGAAGAAGAAGTGTCTTCTTCAGCGACGGACTCGAGACTGGGCACAAAGTTGATTGTGACGGGGGTGGAGCAGACAACTTTCATTGCATCCGTCCCTGCAAACAAGGCCGAATCCCCAGCCAGAAACAACTTGGGCTCGTTCAACTTTGAAGGCATCCCGAGCGAAGTCAGCGTCTCTGATGAGCATGTATCCGTCTCGCCAACCGTATGAGGTGTATCCACCGACCCCACAGACGACTCCTCACTCACAACCAGCTCAGGGGCAAACGCGACGTGGAAATCGTCCTCATACTTAGAATCGACCCGTGGCACTGAAACGACTTTAACGGCAACACTGCGAGTGAAGCCAAACTCGGCGTCGAGCCCGGTCTGCGATTCCACCAACTCCACTTCTACGTGACTCTTTTTACAGGGAGTTTCGGGAGTTTGCAACGAATGCAGGCGCTTCAAGTTGGGTCCATTTTCGTGGGACTCTTCTTTGTTGGCGCAGTCAGGCTCGGGATTTTGGGTCGTTTGTGTGGCCTCCGTTGATCGGTCCGCGTTCGTCAGCTCAACTTGTTCCTCCTCGTTTGCAATGTCTGTTTTCGGCACGTTTTCCTTGTCCTTGGCTTCGACTTTGCCCTTTTTGCTGCGCCGTGATGGACTCATTTTATCGATGTTTTTTTTTTGGTCGGTTGTTGAAACACGGCCGGATTCAACCGCCGAAAGTTTTAAAATTGCGAGCGTATCAACACTTCATAAATTATGACAACAACCTATTGCAATCTTCAAAGTAATTCGCCTACTTCCAATTGAAATATAAAAAAAAGAGGAAAACACAAATAGAAACGAGTTACAAATCACACATCCTGATCCACCCAATCATTCTCATCATCGTCAGGCAGTGCCGCGTCCAGCAGCGGTAGAGCCTCGTCCGCTGCAACACCCACATTGCTTGTCGGAGCAGCGGCAGAATTCGGAACAGCAAGTTCCCCGAGATTTTTCAACCTGCGACCCACCAAGAAATGCTCGTCGCGCACTTCTTCCATCCACTCCGATAGCAACTTGCGCGCCATTCGGGTAAACTCGAAGCCAATAACCAAGGCAAGAATGCCCGGTAGAATCATGCGGCCTGCTAATTCTTTCCAGTCCAAGTCTCCACCTGCTATATTCACGTAATTGTTTTTTTTTTAGCGTGCAGCACCACACCCAATGACAGTAAATGAAACCTCACCTTCATCTCCTTGAAGGTAATCGGTAAACAAATTCACTCCTCCAGGGAGAAATAGCAACACGGTTGACACTAAAACAATGGGGAACAGCACTTGCTGTGAAAGCGCGCGAATCTCCAACTGCTGGAATCCTCCCTGCCGAATCTGATCACGGCACTACCACGCACATTTTTTTAGTCCACAACATAAGCACACAATTGCAATAAAAACCACTCACAGCGACCAAGATCCTCCGAAACTCAGTCTCAGGCGAGTTCATGACAATCGAATGAATAATTTTGGTGTAAATTGCTCCCAACGCCCAATCTTGAAGCAGGAACAGAACCCGTGTTTGCGATTTATCACCAGTAAACGCGTCTACTATGTAGACTTCAAATAAGAGGCCCAGAAGTAACGGAATTGCAACAGCAACCCAGAAAAACACGAACGCGACTTTTGCAGCCTGATAACAAAAAACATTTCAGCAAAGCAAGTCTCTTTCTACACTTGTTCCATGACAAAAGACGGCACTCACAATAGAAGCGTAGAGAACACCCGTTTCAATGCCCCACCGACCTGCATCGGTGACCAAGGTACGCAGCTTCCCAAACAGCCCAGTGTTCACGTCGTTTCCAAGGCGATTCTTAAAAAATTCCCTCCCAGCAACGACACCGCTTCGCACGAGTAGGACAATGGACGCAAAGCCAATGCACAAAAGTAAACCAAATGTATATGCAAACACATCATGCACTGCTAAATCTTGCCGTGAACTTTCAGATGCACTGTATGGAACCAACTGAAACCGTCGACGATGTGAAGAGACAAGCTTCGACGGCTCCGTAACCGGGACGCCAAGGTCAATCACGTCTGCTTTGGGTGCACCCGGCGCTGTCAGAGGATCCGTCAAATATTCGTGCACTTGAATAAAGAAAATACGGCCGAGGTATACTGATGAAACTCGGTCAGCAACTCGATTTCAAAAACAGAAATAAATCGATTCGACTCACATGGACCAATTGTCACAAATACGGCACACACTAACCCCGCCATCCACTGAAACACCATGAGAAGTAGCAACCGGATCCGCAAATGCGATGGAACATACACGCGCGTCCAGTTCAACTTGATATCATCTTCACTCTCATCTTCACGTCCAACTAGCGGCTCTGTGCGCGTCATTGGAATCATGACTTTGTGACCTGGTTTCAACGGTATACGGTCGTGGTTGGGAACACGAAGGTAAGGGGTTTCGCGAGCTCCAGGTGCAAGAGACTGCACTTCTTCGTCAACTTCATCTTGTTCGTCGGGTGCGTGTTCCGCAGCAGGTCCGTCGCGATACAGTTTCAGAACAAGCGGGTCGTTTTCACCCACTTCTCCATGCTCCTCGTCTTGCCGCCGTTCTCCCAGTAGAAATTGCGTAATTCGTAAGATCCTAGCCGTGGCGCGGAAATAGACACGCAATCCCTCAATAATTAAATCGCGTGGTCGAATCCAAGAAACAGCGGCAGGGACAAGGAAGTGGAATATCAGCAAATCAATGGGAAACTCGCTCAAAGGCTCGCTGATAAGTGTCAGAACGCATTTTCAGTGCAAATCCACAAACAAGAAATAGGAATGTTTCGCTCACCTAAATTCCCACTTCAAGGGGAAGAACTTCGCCGCTCCATTCGTAGCTCCCAGCGCCCACTGCAACCCTTGCACAAGCCCAACAAACCCACCGACAGTCGAAACAACAACGATCGCATACATGATGGCACCAAACGCCAATTTCCGCAACTGGGACAGAATTGGCTTCTCCAAAATGTCTTGCATCGGGTGAAACTGGGGATCTTCAGGGTCCCGAATGAACCAAACGACACCTGGCCGGACAATCTTGCGCACGCTTTGAACATAGGCGGCAAATTGGAACATGAACGTGGTTCCAGCGAGCCAGTGGAGAAAGTAACTGCTCCATGGATAGGCATTGTAAAACGCGATACGATTATCAATGGTCGCTTCGGGTCCAAAAATAGTGAGAGTGCACATGTCCATCAACAGACCGCAGAATGTTGGAAACATTCCAAGCTCGATAGTGATGAAAAACGTGAACTGGGCAAGAAATAATCAGTTTCCAGCCAAAAGCAATGGTCAGCTGAAAAGAAACAGGAATTCCACCTTCCAAGAGAGACACAAAAACCGGGCTCCTTTGTAACACATCCTTTTAAACGTTTGAACATACGGATGTCTGAGGCGTCCCGTCCTTCGCTGGAAAAAAAAAACAGAGCAAAACATTAGCACTGTATAATCAGAAAAAGTTGAAACACAAACTAACAGCATGATGATAGACGACAAAAAGAATGGCAATGTATCCAGCGATAGCATTTGCCACACGATCAGAAACAAAATCAAATCGACGCGGCAGGTCGTCATCTTCCAAGTCAACAGAGTCATGTGGCAGTGCATCGCCACTTAATGTGACTGTGTCATTTGCGTCAGTGACTGGTACTTTGACAGAATCCAGCTCCGGCGACGCAGACTGCTCCACAGTTGCATTCTTGATACTTTCGACAATATCTTCCAATGCAGGACTCAAAATCTTTTCAGATGTGGCTGATGATTCGACGGCAGCGTTCACGGTAACGTTTGCCAACACAGCTGCGCTTGCGACTAACTCAGTACCATTCCGCGAGCCAGCGAGAGCTAACAGCCCCGTCCATTTCAGAATCTCGACAAGCCCATCCACAACAGGATCCAAGACAGGATCCATGACTGCTTCCGACAACACCACGACCCTTGCCAAAAGCCTCTCCACAAGCGGATAGTACACGTCACACAGCAACCAAAGAATGAGGCGCCCAAACACAGATGGAAGCCAAAGACCTCCTCCAATGGCTGCGAAAACAACAAACGTGGCAATTGCGAAATTTTGAAGGAGCATATCGAGAGGTCCCTGAATTCCCACGAGCTCCATAAACGCGTTAATATCGCCTTGCGCTTGGACTTCGGCAGCAATACCATCCGGCCCTACTTCCAAGTTCACGTTCAAATTGAACGCATCGTTGAATCCGGGAGCTGCTTGCGCTATGGGCGGGAGTCGATCAACAAGAAGGTTATTGTTGTTATTAAGGGCGGGTGGTGGCAGCGGACGTTCCGGCCGCGCGGGAATTGGAGCCGCAGGACGCTCGGCGCGAAGAACGGGAAACGGTTGCTCCAGATCTGCGGGGAAAAGAGCAGCAGGTTCGTCTTCGGCCGCATCATCTTGAGCATCATTAAGGGACTGCAACAGGGCGTCCAACTCATCCCTCTCGATATTTTCATCCGTCGAGGTTCGGCGACGTTGTGCCAAATGCGGCGCACCAACATCAGCTTTAGCGTTCAAGTCGTGCGTCTTGCTCCGAAACGACCTCGACATGCGATTGCCAAACATGAGTGGAGAACGGGTTGATTCAGGTTCATCCTCCTGTTCCCACTCATCGTCATCCAATGCCGCTTTTCTTTTCCCTGCGACGACACTCTCGCGTGATTCAAGAACAGGGCCAGCATCTGTGGAAGTGGAGCCAACACCAAAAACTGGATTTTCGATCGGTTTCGGTTTCCGGATTGATTCATAGGCATTTTTTTGTGCGTTTGCTCCTTCGCCTCCAGCGCTGAAAATAAATGGCTGAGATGAACTGGATGCAGGCGCAAATGCTTCAGGAGCGGAGTGTGTGAGGGGTGCTATTGATACAGGAGCGAGAGTTGGTCGCGCAGCTTGTGGTGTCACATACTGCCTCGAATAGACAGGATTGATGTACTCTTCATTTTCATGTCCTGCGTCTTCTTCATGCTTCGATTCCAGGTCGGATTCGTCAGAATCTGACACATCCATTTGTACAATAGGAGCCGCACCGATAATGCGACCACTTCTAAGAACCCTTCCTTCAACCGCTGAAGTTTCGGTCATGCCCGCATTTCTACGCCTTTTCAACGCCTTAAAATCCCTGACAGTATCCAAGCCCGCCTGTCGCACAGCCCGATAGGATAAACCCTCCACATCCGCCTCGAACGCTTCAAGAACATCTCGCACAGCATTCTCGGGTAAACCTGGAATATCTTCAACGGCCCTTCTAACCGACTCAACGGCCTCGTGGCGCACCTGACGCAGCGCGTGTCGTTCATGTTCCCGTTCTTGTTCATCACGCAGCCTCAACTTGGCCACAGCCGCGTCGGCTGCAGCTGCAACCGCGCGCTTCTCATCCGCAGTTTCTGCAGCTTGGAACGACGTCTCGAACAGACGTGATAAATCTTCGCGCGTGCAAGCGGGGTTTCGAAGTGCCTCCGTAAATTGCAATTCGTGGTGAGATTGCAATGCTTCCAAAGCTGATGGTTCCATCCCTTGGTGTGCGTCATCCACCTGTCGTCTGGGTTGTACTGCTTCGCCACGAGCATGCTCATGAACGGGCGCTTGACGACCTCGTTGACGAAGGATGGCCGCTTGATGTGCCGGTTGAGGTAATGGTCTGGGTGGGTTCGGTCGTGGTCGCGGCCGTTGTACAGGCGGCGGTGGCGGAGGCGGTGCGTTACGAACAGCGCCATTTTCATCGGCTGCATCTTCAGGTGGATTGACAGGGTTTCCGTTTCCATCCACGGGGGTATTAAGCACAACATATTCTTTGATGCAGAGAAGTGTGGTTGCTATAATAATGAGAACGGACAGAATGATTTGACCTTCGAAAACGTCCAAAAAGAAGCTCCTGTTGAATCGACGCATGACGAGGTTACGGTCAACACCTCAAAGGAAATACGGCACAAGTTGAAACTCACTTCAAAGTTTTCATCCACTCAATGGGTGCAGCGAAATCATTCTCCGCCACCGCCGTCGCAATAACTTTGGCCGCTGTTGAATTCAAAACGTGTTCTGTTGCTGTTGCTCCTGCCGCTGCTGCCGCCGTTGTCGCTGTTGCTGCTGCGGTTGCGGTTGCTGCTGCACTTTCAGACACCGAATACGTATACGCAAGGGGGATATCCTGAATTCGGAGCGGAAACCTTCCCTGCAATTCATGAAACAACGTCCCATTGATGCCCATCGAATCCGCGACCGTCACCAAATATCCAACCGTGAAATTCAGAAACGGCGCCAAAGGATGCAGTTTCCCGTTTCCCCGAGAAAACGCATCGGAAGCGTTCAGCACGCGGAAGTGAGAAGCATTGTTGAATTCGCTGGATACAATTTCCGAATGATCCATGACATCGTCGTTAACCCCCGGTTGGTTCAGCCCGCCAAATACACGCATGGGGTCGAACCAGAAACGCCAAATCCATAAAGAAGCGAGCGGGAGGGTAATCAGCCAAACACAAATCGCAAGCAGCACTCTCAGGTACAGACGGATTTGTGCAGCAATGCGACGTCCAATCACGCTCATGAATAGCCAGTATGAAATGGACGGCGGAGTGTCATTGACGTAGACTGCATTGGGTGCCAAGTGAATTCCAAAATAAAATAAAAATAAGAATAAAAACACCTACGGGGTGCGAATGCGTACTTGTGGCTACAAATCTCGCAGTGTTTTTTGCGAGAGTGAGACAACCACTCCTCAAGGCTGTTTTGTGAGGAAACGGGTCCAATCAGCCAGCGGCTATTCGCACCAAAGTAACAGCCACGAACCACTCCTGATGTACGTATTTCATGGATCCACTGCACTTGCATGGATGAAACAGCCGGTTGATGTCCGTGCCTGGCCCGCGACACACTCTACAAACTTCCTCATCCCCCTCGTTCATGTTATTATTTTTACTTAAATATTCGATATTATTAATGGATTGGGTTTATTCCACTGCATTCTCCGGTTCCCCCATTCTCCCAGATGCGCTGACTCCTGCAGATACCACGTTCGTTACAAAGTTAAGGTCTTCTCCCAACCTATTGTCGCACCTCTTTTGCACACTGAAGCACAGCAAACGCAGGACGTGGCGTTTCACAAAGGACTTCGGTTGCGGTCGCGCTTACGGTCGATCCTGTCACGATCGCAGTGACAGTTTGTGGGATGTTGTCTTTTGTTACGGAGACAATGATCAGCTGAAGGAACAACACTACTGCAAAGCGATGATAACTTGGTGCCGCTGAACCAGGCTGTTTCATGCAAGGCGAAAAACTCCCGCCTCAAGCGCATGTATGTATCGACGCAAAGAAGGGGCTCGGGGGATGTAAAACACGATATGGCACCAGATGATGCAAGTTCATCCAAGGAACACTAAGAGTGGTGCACCAATCGAATGGATGCTTTATCGTCGATCTGTGTCCAGCACAATGCATTCTTCAACTCTGAATGATACGGTTGCCACAATAATGATAGTAGGCCGAACGATTTGGCCAGCACACCTTCCATCCAAAAGGGTTCTGTGAAATCATCCAAGTCGCGGCCTCGCACTATTGTTTGCAATTTTTTTTAAAGTAAGGGCACGCGTGACCAGAGTTCGCCAGGCTTGCTCACAGCAACCCTACTCATTGTTTTCAGTCAAGTGTGTGCCGAAACAAAGCCCAATTGAGTTTGGCCGTAGCTCTTCGCGATTACCCAAGCGCTGCTGCCTGCAAGTGCATCGAAGGGGATGAATGCTCTCCTTTGCTGCGCCTGCCTTGCCGGGTCAAGGAGATCTGTTTCGACCGCAGCTTTCCCAGTTGCCTGCGATCAAGCTGCCTGGCGGCTTCATAATCTATTGAACGAAGTTATAACATGCGGTCGAGGTTTATTCAAATGATTTCTTCAGTACAGCTCTCAGAACAACAAACTGGCACCAAAAACTAAACAAGCAGAAGCTGCCACCGAAAACGCAGAGTTTTTTGAAGACACGGCGCTTGCGGTGGATCCTGTCGCAATCGCAGTGGCAGTTTTCGCGGAGACAGAATTAGCACTTGCTGGCTTGGTCGACGCAGTTCCTTCCACAGTTGCTGGCTTGGTCGGTGCAGTTTCTTCCGCAGAGGCAACGGAAGAAGCTGAGGCACCCAAGAGAGTACTCGTTGCCGGAGCAGCAGTACCACTGCATAGCGGCGCCACCTTGACGCTGCTGCACGCTGCTGCATCATACAGGGCGAAAAAATCGCGATTCTGCGCTGTGCACAGGCAAGACTCCTGGGCGGCAAAGAGAGGAGTAGCCGGGATTGGAACGCTTGGCAAACCACAGCGCGCAAAAACCCTCATAGCAATTGCATCTCCCACCGTGCACTGCAGGCCGTCACAGCCAACCAGCTTGATCAAGGGAGACTGGAAACCAGTAAGGGGGTCGCAAATGTCCAAAAGGTTGTAGATCCCTCCAAGGACGATAGAGGTGGGTTGGCATGCACACGAGTTGTATGCGGCTGCATTGGGCTTCAAGGGTGCGCACTTGTCGTAAGCTTCTTGGGCAAAGACGGCGGCATCTGTGCAGGAGACTTCGACACCCTGGGCAGCTGTGAAGGCGGCGGCGGACAGGACAGCCAGGAGTGTTGGCAGTGGGAGCATTTGTTTGTAAATTGACCTGCTTTCCGTTTGAGCCGGTGAACAATTTTGGTTATAAGCGATTTTTGGCAACATACCCTAATAATTTCCTGTGAGGCTTGTCAGCTGAGTGCGCGCGTGTTGGAGCATGTCATTGCAGCGGTGTGGGAGGGGCCCAACAAGCTGCTCAGCGACAGAGCGTGCATGCATCGCACGGAGCAGGACTTGTGGGGATGGTTGGCTCCATTGAGCTGTGATTGTCTCCAGGAAGGTGGTTGGTGTTGATTCCAGAAGGTCTGCTTGCTTGCTTGCTTGCTGCTAAGAACATGGACTGAGTTGCGGTGATGGAGAGTCAGGGAACACGGTAACGCATTTTGATTGCTGTGCACAGGCTGCGAGTCAAGTCAAGCCATTGCCAATTTTAAAAGTGTGGCTCAAGGTTCAAATCCAAAATATCAACGCTGCCTTCCTTCACACACTTGACTTGCATTCTCCTTCGCATGAACCTCTCACAGTGAAAGAACCAGAATAGTCTGCTCACTCACACCATTAACATCCCCACCACTGTGACAAGTGTTAACGAGCACCCTGCCAGCCCCAAAGGAGTGCCACCACTCTTGAGCGTCGTCGCACTTGACGACGGTGTCACGCGAGTTGCTGTCTGAGTCTCAGCAGAACCCGTCGCACGAACCGAGGCGACCGGAGCACTGGTCTGAGTTGCTGCAACTCCCTGACAGATCGCATCATACTGCATCACAACGGACCCGAGCATGTCACCGCTACCGCACTCTTGGCCAAACAGCGAGAGCAACTGGACATTTGATTGTGGACAGAGACATGCCAGTTGGGCAGCTGTCGCCGTGGGCCACGGCCCCACCTCGGCGAACCCACAAACACCAGCCGCTCGAATGAGAGCCGTATGACCGATGCTACAGCGCATACTCGGGAGGTTGCAAAAGGTGGTGTCGGGTCTGCATGGTGTTGATTCGGGGCAGACTGGACTGATCAGATTGGCCCAGTTGTTTGTGAAAGCAGTGAGGGGGTCACACATTGACGCCAGGTTGATCACCTGGGCACGAATGGTGCTGGTGCATAGGCAAGTTGATAGGTTCGCTGCGTCTTTGCACGCGTTGTAACTGGAGCCAAGGGCCGCATCGGCCGTAGTGCATGAGGCGGAGTTCATGGGTTTTATGATCAGTTCCAATCAAATATTTTTCTGAAAATAACATCTGCCAGGTTGTTTTTTTTGCACACGACGGTAACTACCGCTCGTTTTATAGTATCTATCTTCCTGGAGCCCTTCCGACAAGGGCTTTTTTACGGGATGCACTGTTGCAAATTGGCGTGTTGATCCACTAACTTGTTGACAAACTCCAATGCCTTTCGCTTAAATCACTCTAGCAGAAAGGCCTGATAACTATGGCAACAGTTAACCCACAACGATATTTTTTAGGTGACCCTGAAGTTCAATTGCATGCGTGGCTTTGATCACTCCGATCTTTTTTCGTAATAATATACATCGAAAGGGTGTGAATTCGACGTAAATGTGGCCCCTTTTTCTTTCAATTTCAGTGCCAGATCATAGATACAACAACATTCCTCATCCCCCCAGCCCCTTCTTTGCATCTATCCGCAAATACGCTTGGACTGGTTCCACAATCCCATCTTCCTTGCGACCCATCCCAGCTCCCTGCTTCCACCCCATCTTCTTCATCATTTCCTGACCAACCGAGTCAAACAAAAAAGAACCGCCCGGCTCGATAGATTTCAAAGAGTCAAGCTCATTCGCAGGAGAATTGCCAGAATCAGAGTGGAAATGTCGATTGTACAAATATTGTTGTACAAGTGCTTGTTGATTCAGCGGCTCACTACTCGCGCCCAAAGTAGATGCGGCAGCGGCCGCAACTGCAAAACCCGACTGATCTTCCCGAAATTGTTGCACATCTGATGAGTTGGTATATGTTGCTGCGCCGCCATTATGCAGTTTCCTCCGAATCGCACTTCGATCCGTATATCGAGGTACACCATCTACTTTCAAACAACTTTTTGACCCGCCCAAAAGAGATCGCTTGAGTGTGTTTTGTTCGCGTTTTCGTGAAACTTCGATGGACTCCTTTGGCGGCGCCTTTGCCTGTTCGACTTGAGCAAAGTTTTTTGGGTTCATGTCGAGAAGTGTGGTCGCGTTCGAGATTGAGCAGCCTTTGCATGCAAACTCTGGATGAATATGGACTTCAAAAGTGGTTGAACCAATGGTAATTACTTGTGCGTGTAGGACCTCGGCGCGATTTGTTTCTTTTGGAGGAGAGATGCGTTCGTTATCTATGAATGAGCCGTGGGTGCTCCCTGTGTGCGGGGCCTCGTCTTATTAACACAACACAGGTTTGTTTTTTTTTTTTGCAAACTCACCCAAATCCGCAAGTAACACAACCACAGCCAAGCCACGCCGAGGGCATAACACACTCGCAACATACATCTTAGCATGGATCCTCGACACTTGCAGTTCCCGCAGCCGCAAATGACTGCGCGCAATTGGTGGTGAAACTGCGTCCCGTCCAATCGAGAGTGTCGAATTGAGTTCCGCCAGAGACCCGGCATGCAGGTTCTTGATGTCCGACGACAGGACACGAAGGCGGAAAATGAGATTCGACTCGTCGTCTTCCTCGCTGCCAATGTGCATTCCCATGCGTTCGTTCCAGTCGTAGTATTTGCCATGCGCAAAGGCTACTTTTGTTTCCTTGTGCTGTCGGACATGTACTCCACCAATCTCGACAGAGTCCCATTCTTGGCTTGGCTGATGCCGTCCGATGGCAGTGTCCATCTTTGCCTTCAAAAATATTTATTTACCAGCAAATTTATGTATTTAAGATAAAAAGAGAATAAAACTGTCTTCCTCATGAGAATCATGCACCCAACAAGTTCGTTCGAACCAAATCTTGCTCAGTCCGCGAAACACCGATCGACTCAAGATATGAATGCACACCGCCATACCGCGTATCCAAATGATCGAGAAAGCCAATCATGGCCTCTTCCTTGCATCCTGCAAATTCATCGACACACATTCCCATGTTGCCCACCTCCTTCTCAAGAAGAGTTCGCACAGACTCGAGACCCTTGTTTGAGAGCAGGTAATCCTTCAAAATATCCGCATCGGGGGTGCCCATCAACCGATGAATCAATGCTGAGAGAATACCTGTTCGGTCTTTACCCGCGGAGCAATGGATGAGCACAGGAAAGTGCGATTTCTCAGTCAAGAAGCGGAAGATTCTGTTCAATTCGTTGCCATGGTTGTCAAGAAGTACGATATAGAATCGAGTCAGACCGCCCGGTTTGTTGAGGAAGGATCCTTGCACGGCAAACCGCTTTGCCATTGTCCATCGGAACGTGAGGGCATAGTACAACGTCACCCATAGACACCGCCATGAGAGACTGCGCAGGACAGTGCCAATTACATTGTGGGACAGATCCACGGACAAGTGCAATTGCTGGGCGGGTTTATCGGTTGCTGGGGTTCGATCCTTCTTCTTCTCCCAGGGTCCACGCAAGTCAATGATACTTGCAATCCGAAGCGTTTCATCCAGTTGAGTTGCTGATTCTCGGCTGGTGCCAAGTTTTGCGGAGCGGAACACGCGTCTAGAGGAACCCACAGGTCGTAGGTTGAGGGTAGATTCGAATCCGGCTGCTCGCATTTTTGAATCGAAAAATATTGTGCGTCCAGCGCAAAAGTGGGCCACAGTCATGTCCATGGGGCGGAATTTAATTCAATTTAATTCAAAGGAGGAAAAGGGAAGAAAAGAGAAGAGTTTGAGGAGATTTGAGAGTGAGAATAAGAGATATACAATATTCTTATGTACAGGAGCAAACGCGGGATGGCACCTTCATCATTTTGCGCTCACCGACAGCGTCACTGACAGCAGTCGTGAACGCGTCAAACCCCTGTGAAATTACGCAGAATGAATTCCTTGGATCAGCTGGGCGCGATTCTGTATGATTTTGGGTGGTGTTCCGAGCGCGCTGCCCTTGCGTTTACTTCAACAGCCGGCCAATGGGAAGTCTCGATTAAAAATTTGACCAATGGGAAGTTTCGATTGAAACAACAACAAAAAAAACGCCGACCCTTCCCAGCTCAACTACCATCAGACTCCGCCAATCGATGCGCGAGTGACTGCCCATGCATTCATCCATGACTGCCTCAGCAGCCCCAAGTACTACTACTTTTCCCGCAACGCCAGCATCTTTCGCACCCAAAACAAGGACGGAATCCCATTCAGCACCTTCAAAGACTTGGCTGTATTTCCGATCCACCTTTCGAAATTGCACGCTGAGCTTGACAAAGGGGGAGCACATCAATGAGCAGATGCGACAGGTCTGGGATACAACGACAGAATAGTTCAAACCGCATCACTGAAACGCTGTCGCAAATTACACCTAATGTCGCGAATTACATCTAAACAGCGAACGAGCGGAACTGTGAAAGGGAGGCAGAAGATTCATGGAATCGGTGCGAGAACTCGACTGTTACGCGCAATATTCTGGACGCACGCAGCCGAATGTTTGCACCCGGATGGAGGGTACAATCGTCGAGACTCATGCGACGCTGCTGGCTGTACAGAAACTCGCTGTGGAGAAGCAGCATTCATGGTGGCAGGACCCAAAGCTGCAGGAATCAACGACAGAAACTCATATTCTGGAGGCAAATAGGAGGCTGAGAAATCCCCAATTGAAGCATCGCACGGGCATGTGAACTGTCAACGCTGTTTATTCTCATCCTGCACTGATACCGTGGTAAAATCCAGCCTTTTATTTAATCTGCAGTTTGCTACGTACTCCAGACTCGCGTATTTCTTATTTAAGGCATGCGCACGGAAGTGCGGCGGCACAACTCTGCTTGAAACGTGCTCTTGCATATTTATAAAATGTGAATAAATACTTGATATTTTCGATCCGATTTCCGAAAGTGAGGGTTTCTCAGGCTGCTGGCCAATGGGAAGTTTCGAAAGTCAGGGTTTCTCATCCAGCCCACGAGCATGAAGGTGTTGCCCAAAACTGGAGAAAGGGCAAAATGAATTTCCCTGCCATTAAATATCCCAGCCGCAGTCCCTCGGGTCGTCACCCAACCGCATCACACAGCAGCCACTCACAACCAATATCAGTGAGGTCGCTGTATTTTCTGCACCTATGGAGGTCGATTGAAGTCATTTGGACGTGTTTTTCCAGGCCCAGCCTTCACTGAATGGGCATTCTACGCACAGTGCATCACCAATAGGCCGTCCGATACCATTGCCTGCATATGTAATAGATTGGTATCAGGGCTTCGAACACATGGCCACCACTGCCGCGAACCTTCATGCACTCAAACCCACCTTATGCTCGCACAAGCGAATCCCCTAAGAACGCTTTGCACTGTCAGTGCACTCAATAGTGCGTCCAAAGTTAACAACCGCACTTTGGGCCGTCCAGTAACTGGTTTTTTTTTGCGTGAAAATTGTTATTTTTCCTTCGCCATGATTCGCAATGTGTGTGGGGGGCATAGAAAGTGTTCAAAGCAGCGACGCCCAATTCGGGGCACAGAGACGCAGAGAGGGATTTGGGGTGACAGTGTCGGGATTCTGTTACAGAGTTGCTGGTTACGACGTCGCGTGGTGAAGCGATTCAGACGCACACGGTGGCACGTTTTTTTCGATGCGTGGATCTGAGATCTCGCCCTAATGCATGCACGAAGGGCAAGGAGCACGGGCGTAAACACATATTTTATTTCACAGGGGATACAGGGACTCGATACAAATGATGTCATGCTGAGTAAGTTGAGCATTATGAGACGGCAAGAATGAAAAGATACGGGGCCAGCAGCAGCCTCAGTCTTCAAAGCCCAGATACGAGTCCTCAGAGCACCCCCGTCTAAAGTGCTGGGTGGGATAAGCAGCATCCAAACATAGCGTATCTTCTCTTTTCACTGGCTCGTCCACATCAGAGGGTGCACAGTGATGCAGTAACGCTTTGATGTAACGTCTAGCGTTCTTTCCGTCTTTTCTAAACGCATGCTCGTTCCATCGCTGTCTTCCGAGTGAGACATACCCAAATCTACGCGAGTTCAGAGCAGGCGGACATACATGGCTCAGATCTGTTCGCATGATACGTAAGCCCTGATCGTGTTGTCGTTGCAATCTCTGCTGCTTAAGCCGGTCAGAGTTGCTTTGGCTCTTGGTGGCCGCGGCGGCCAGGATTTCGAGTTCTAGGGCGTGCAGGGAGTCGAGTGGCAACCAGTGCTTGCTGCGTTGGAGCGGATGAGGGTCAAGCATATCGAGCCGGCGCTGCAGAAGTTGGGGTCCAGTAGTGGTAGTGTGAGTGGCGTGGATAGTTTGGTGAGCGTCGGCGATGGTTGGCACTACGCCTTCGTATCTGTTGGCGACTCTCATACTAGGGGGTTGGGGGGGGGGGGTGAATTTTTGAATTTTACCAACCACGTTTTGGCAAACTCCCCGGGAAAAGGTGGGGGCCAACACGGGCGATCACGATTCGCAGCAGAAGCTTGATCTGCTGCCCAGAGTCTGTTGTACAAAGAAAAACAGAGTGAATTCCGGCAGTAAAAGTATGGCAATAATTGGGACCTTATTTACCGGTGGCGGGCATCTTGTTCTTGTTCAGGGTCATTCGCTCTTGATATTGTGCGGTATGCATGGAGACACGGTGTGGGTAAGTTCCGGCTCTCATTGGGCGCCGTCTGTTGAGCGGGATGGTTTCTTTCTCGTTTTGGATTTTTTTTTTCTTTTACTTCAGGAACCGATTCGTAGTAAACAAAATCTGAGTGCATATGAGTCATCCAGCTGTTTCTGTATTGTTCGGCGAGGCTTGAACGGGAGTGTTGGACAGGACTTGAGACGCGGTGGTCGCACGTCACAAGCCCGGGTAAATCTTCCGAATTCAATTTCCACTTGGGACACGCAATGCTCGCTGAGTGCTGCGGGATGAGAGGCCGGGTAAATTCCATCTTCTGATCGTTCTCCGCCGCATTTTTTATCATCTTCTCATGTGCTGAATTCCACGCAGCAAATTCCATCCAGCACCTCTTCCCAGACCCAAATTCCATTGTGCAATCCGAATTCCACTGGAACAATTTAATTCCACCACTGCTATAATGGCACTAATGGATTTCTGCGCCTTTTTTCATTGTCCACTGCTCTCAAGCCATCAACACTTGCTCACCTTTCCGACAATTACTTTTGCACGTGATAAAATGTAAATTTTATCAGAATTCATAAATACTATTGGCGACGGATTTCATTCCCCTTCAAGCAGCGTATATAACGGCTTGGATCCGCACCGTATGCCTCATCCTACTCATCAGCATTACACAGATACATAGAAGCAAAAATAGCAATCATGCAACTTCTCCAAACCATCTCAGTCCTGGTCCTCGCCGCCACGACCGCCCTCGCATTCCCAAACGGTGCCCCACGCTGCAAAATCACTGAATCCATCATTGCCGCTGGCCATAAGCTCCAACAAGGAAGCCTCGGTCTCGTCTTGCAGCTCCCAGCCACCTACACTCCAGGCGGTCCCGCCATCCCCATCACTGTCGCCGCCGCCAACGGTAGCGCCGTTTCTTTCGCCGGTGTTCTCGCCTACATCACCCCAGGAAACATTATGGACTCCTCCTTCACGGCTGTGCCCATTGGTACACCCAACGTACCCAACGCCGGTGGAATCAAGCAACACGTTGGAAAGTTCAACGGCCTCGGCGCTCAAAACTTGCGTGCACAAACCGCTGCTGTTTGTACCGCCCAAAACGTGACCAACGACAATGCTGCCAGTACCATTACCCATTCGCAGCCATTGACCGCAAAGACTCCCTTCACCATCATGTGGACTCCTCCAAAGACGAATGCCGGACAAGTTACCGTGAACATGGTCATTTCTTCGGGATCTTCTCGTAGCCCTTGGCAGATTGTGCCGTCGGGACAGATTCAAAGTAGTGCGGGCGCCGGTGCTGCTGCTGGTGCCGCCACCCCTGCAGCCCCTGCAGCTCCTGCCACCCCTGCTAACGGTGCTGCCGCCGCCGCTGCCGCTGCCGCTGCTACCAAGAACAACAACAACAAGGGCAACTCCTTCACTGGTGCCGCTGCTAACGGTGATGCGGCAAATGCAGCCAAGGCGGCCGAAGAAAAGGCAAAGCAGGACGCTGAAAAGGCCAAACAAGAGGCCGAAAGAGCCAAGCAAGCCGCTGAAAACGAAGCCAAGGCCAAGGAAGAGAAGGCAAAGGAAGCGGCAAAGCAAGCTGAGGACAAGGCCAAACAAGCCAAGGAAGCCGAAGAGAGAGCCAAAGAAGAAAAGACCAGAGAAGCTGAGGAGAAGGCTAAGCAAGCCAAGGAGGCAGCCGAAAGAGCAAAGGAAGCCGAGGAAAGAGCAAAGGAGGAGAAGGCAAAGCAGGCTGAGGAAAAGGCCAAGCAGGAGGCTGAACAGGCTAAGCAGGCCAAGGAAGCCGAGGAAAGAGCCAAGGCTGAAAAGGCTGCCCAAGAAGCGCGACAGGCCGAGGAGAAGGCCAAGCAAGCCAAGGAAGCCGAAGAGAGAGCCAAGGAAGAGAAGGCGAGAGAGGCCGAGGAGAAGGCGAAGCAAGCCAAGGAGGCAGCCGAAAGAGCCAAGGAAGCTGAGGAAAGAGCCAAGGAGGAGAAGGCAAGACAGGAGGCTGAAAAGGCTAAACAAGCAGCTGAGAAGGCCAAGCAAGAAGAGGAAGCGAAAGCCAGGGAAGAGAAGGCCAAGGCGGAAAGAAAGCAAAGAAGATGAACGCGTCTTTTGAATAACGCGTCTGGTCGTCCAAACTGCTCTTCATTTTTACACATGTTTTCTTTGAGTCGTGTTTTTATTGGTTCGTTCTGTTCAGTCAAACTCATATTAAAATGGCATTTGTGCATTATAAATACTTGGCTGCATCTTCAGAATATCTTTAATGCTTGGAAGCAACTTCGTGTTTTGCCATGCAAGTGTGTTCAAACACTTTCTTTTTGTAAATATAAAGATGGAAGCATTGCTCGCAAACGGATTCCACGACGACAACTACATTCTAAGCAAAGAGGGAGTGCGATGTGTGTGCGGGTCTGTCGAAGATTCAGGCGTAATGATCAGGTGCGGACTATGAACGTTCTTGCGGAAGCTCTGCTTGCATCCATACCGAACAAAACACATTTCTCAACAGCTGCGACATATGCACCAACTGGCTCCACTGTAAATGCGTGGGTCTGCCTGACTTCGAAGCCGCTCTTCCAGCTCATTTCGAGTGCAGCTTCTGTTTGTCGGATTCGTTGCAGTCCACGCATTCGATCCACTCGGCCCTGTCGGTACCGCCTTCTATTACTTCCATCTCATCATCGCTATCAGACGTGTCAAGGCGCTCCTCGCTGAGTGGTGGAGAGGACGATGATATAGATCAGAAAGCGCACGCCCCCAATCTCGACATGATCACTCCTGTCGACAACCGCGATGAGGCTCACGACGTGTCCATGCATCGGCGTGTTTTGATTCTGGAAGCAAATGTGACACAGCTTATGAACGACATGATCTGCCTGAAGCAGATTCAGAAGCAAAAAGTCACATCCCCAAAGCCACATTCACAACCCAGTTCCGCAATACATTCATCTGCGGTGCCCCGTTTTACTACCAAGAAACGTCGCCGAAAAAATTACACAAGCAACCGCATCTCAGCTGAACCTGCGTCACGGAAGCGCATGCCCGAAACGATTGCTGAACTTTCTGTTGATCCAGTTGACCACATGCATAGTAGCAACTTAAATTCACGGGCGGAATCACTCGAAAATGCGGCGCATGTCATTCCCAAGTATTCCCGCGAAGAGATTCAAGAGTTTTTGAAATTACGATGCATCAACTTGACTGGATTAGACTTTAAATTCTGTCCTCAGTACCAAGAGGATGAAGGATGCAGCAATGTAAATTGCGGGCTTTTGCATCGGTGTCAATTTTGCTTGGATAAACAGGAGGGAGAATTGGATCATGGATTTTTCCGGTGTTCGCAAGCGATGAAAGCTACTCAAGAGTTTGACGAGTATCTGTGAGAGTTTTTTTTTTTATTTCTTTATTTTCCCCTCAAATCGTACCATTACATCAGTCAAGCAAAGCACTCATTAACGTTGACGCGGAATTCGACGCCGATATCTCGGAATTCTTCCCCTGGTCCTTGCGAGAACGCCGAAAACGCATCAGAAGGGTCATCCTTAATGTCTCCTTTCCACCCGTTCACAGACGAAGAATATGGCTTTGACTCATTCAACACATTGAACCATGATGACCTGAAAATGGAGGATGCAGACTTAATACCCCATAATTTTCCTGATGACATGGATATGGACGGCGGAGATGCCTTTGAAACGATACCCCAGATCGAACTTCAAGGAATACAACGAAAAGAGGAATCGACGCCGCATCAGCAGCAGAATTTGGATCCAGGGGCGCCCTTCACAACAATAACAACAGCAACTGTACAAGAACCACGTGCATTGATTGACGCAGAAACAAAACTAATGATGAATGCGTACATGAGCTTCTTTTTCGGCACGTTGGTAGGCTCTCGTCGTCGTCGCGAGGCGGTGTGTCTTTTCCATCAATTCAACTTGTGCAAGAATGACGAAATCTCGTGTGGCAAAGTCCATGATTGCATACATTGCGGGGAATCAGATCCAGTGCATGACTGCCCAAACGAGGAGCAATTTGCAAATGAATTTGAGTTATTTTGGTGTGTATATAGTTTCTCGAAATAATCACTCGTTCAAAAGAGTCTGCTTTCCAACATCCTTTCTTTTTTTTTTAACGTCACAGGATCCAAAGGGACGGAAAAATTGTGTGCGCGAGTTGCGAGGGGATCGGACATGTGTTTCTTGACTGTTTGTCGCCTGTTGTGAGCAGATCTCCATCATTTGAGCCATCAGCGTCAATGTCGACGCCGCTTTCATCGCTTGGCCCGTTCATTGTACCATCCGAACCGGTGCTTCCGTCACCGCATGGTTTTGGTTCGGTAAACCTTGCTTGCCGCAAGTCTCCAACAATCGAGATTTTAAAAGCAGAGATTTTCGAAGCTTCTACGGGTGTCCAACTCTCAGATCCTGATGTGGCGACAGCATATCAGAATCCGACGTTTGTGAAATCACCGGCTTCCTCGCCCGTTCAGCAACATCAAAACACGGACTCAAAGTGTAATAGAGCCAGCGAATTTGAAATGACGGAGCCGCGCAATGATTGGACAAGCTTTGATTTGATGGAAACTGACGCGGAGGACTCTGCGCAACTCAACTTCAACGATGCGTTGCACATTCTTCCAAATTATGGAACACCAAGCACAAAATCGCCGGCGAAAAATGTAGCAGCTCATCACGGAACGCGCGTTATAAAAAGCGTTGTAAAAAGCGTTGGACTACCTGGGTCTCTGTCGGTTGTCCAGACACCTGCAAAGAAAACGTGCACAAAAGCAAATTATCCCACCATCCAATCTCCTGCCACCAGCTCAAAAGAATCATATGCGGTATCGCCCTTCAATCAGTCAAATGCCAATATATCGCCAATACCTGAATCTCCCAGAATTCAATCCGATTGCCCAAGCATGGAATCTGAACCTTTAAAATCTCCAAATGCCTCTTCCACGGATAAGCTCGCCTGGCTTCCAATGAATGCACCTTTGTTCTCATCACTTGTCGAATCTCCGAAGGTTACGTCCACACTCAATCTTCAAATCAAGTCACTGAGTTCAACACACACATCACCAGCTCCATCGGAAACCCAAAGTATGTTTGAAAAAAGCAAAACTCTCACCGTACCTTTAAACCCCGGCCCCGAGGACGTGCGAACTGTCGACAACCCAGACGCGCCTGCAAAAATCGCAACTCCATTCAATTTATCGAGCGTTCCAGGATTATCGGATTCACATTTCCCATTACGAGATGTGAATCATGATGATGGTTCGATAACGGGCCGTCCAAAAAACTCCCCTTTCCAATCGTCACCTCAAAAAAGCCATGCATGTCCGGATTCAAGCGCAGAAATTGGCACCACCTCATTGCCACTCACCGTCATCACATCCTCTGCAATTAAACGCGCTGAAAAACAACCCACTGTTTCTCCACCAAAAAACGCGTTTTGTCGTGCATGCCGGCTGATAGGAGACGTGCATGATTTTGGAGCGGATTGTTTGTTTGCCGAAGATCAGGATTGAGGAGGGAATGCTAATTGTGTGTGGGGAACACACATACACACGCACAAAAACACTATACACACACATGCACAACGCAAAAAAACAAAACGCGCTGGGAAATTGATATAGCTTCTGTTGTTACTTTTTCTTTCTCTGATACAGTAGACGCTATATATTCAGCATGCTTTTAAATCTTTTTGTTAATCAGAGGAAGGTTGGTACTTGTATCACTCACCATGTTTCGGTGGTTTTTGAAAATTAAAGTTCAAACTTCTGTCGAAAACCACCACAAAGAAAAACAACAAACACTACACCTGAATGATCATTAACGAAGAAGCCAGATATGTGTCGCAGCGCGTGGTGTTCTTGGAGTCAACTGTGGTTCAGCTATGCAAACGGGTCTCCCAGATGGAATTGATGATGTCTACCGGAGTCTCAATGCTTCTATCTCCTGATACGGATGACGAGCCTGCGATGGAAGAAGACAGCGGATTTGAGAGCACAAGCAACCTTGACCTCATGGACGATGATGAACCACAAGATGGCTACCATGAATCAACGCGTCAACACTCAATCACTCCGCAACCGGTACAAGAAGAAAGCAACGATCCCGAAACCTCTGAAATATCTAGTACCAAAGCCCCATCCGAGCAAGCATTGCCAGACAATCTTGACACAAGTGACAAGAAACTTCAATTCTCGATGCCGGCGTTCACAGACATCCCACCATGCACTGTCCCTGCAAACAAGTCCTCCCTAATGGCTTCAAAGAAGTTGGAGAATTTCTTGAAACTTCGAGTGAAGCACTTTATGGGAGAAAACGCGCCCGTCTGCGTTGCGTTCCAAAAAAATGGATGCTGCAGCGCACGATGCGAGGGAGTGCATCATTGCCTGTATTGCTTGCATACTTTAAGCGTGCATGGGTTCGCGGAGTGCCCGCGCAAAGAGAATGCGCTGAAGGAGTTTCACTTTCACGCGTAAGTTTTTCTGAAAAATTCCTCAAGATTTTTTTGTGCTTAGTCATACATTCAGAAAGCTGCTTGAACTGAACGCGTTGGCGGACCCTCGGTCGGCAAGCGGCAGTCCAGCTTCAAGCAATGGATCCAGTGTGACTCGAACCAGCGACCACACACACCACACGCTGCACGAAAACGGTGCTCCAGAAACAACGCAGCAATGCTTAAACTGCTGCATGAACGGGCTCTATTGCGATGGCGTGAGTATGTCTGCTTGTTCCTTGTGCGTTCGTCGCCGAATCGAATGCCGATATGGCTTGGAGTGCGGTGGAAGCATTGTGGATGGATGCAACAACACACAAGTCCCGCACCTGGAGGATGGGGAAGTGGACCAGGCGGAGCATGATTGTCGCCATCATGAATCACCGTGTTTGCTACCCTGTGAAGACGGGCAAGAAAGCGGCAAATTTCCAACACCATATCCTGCCCTGCGAGACGCGTATGACCTTCGGTTTCCATCACGATCCCCAACAACCCGCATAAATTACAAGCAGCAGTGTAAAACAAACATCCAGCAAAGCAGAATGCGCCGCCAGAGAGTGCTCCGGAAGGTACAAAACTCCAAGGGCGTTGTCCTGGCCAGTATGGAAGCAAGTCGGTGGAGCAGAGCATGCGACCATTGCCACTTTGGGCATACAAAGTGCGACATGAGACATCCGTCATGCTCGAGATGCGAACGCCTAAACGCCATATGTCGGTATCCTACAGCTCAAAATTACGATTCTGACAGTGAGATCATGATGCGCACCGACTCGGAGCAGAGCCAAAACCCGCTTATACCCGATGCGCTGTCGCGGGAAGAAACACTGCCGGTGTGTCCGTACGGATCCGACTGTCCATCTTTGGCAACAGGATGTGGCAAAGCGCACGTGTGCATGATTTGTGGCCCAAACTCAGCCAACGGACACGCTGATATTTGGGAATGCCCGTATCGGAGCCGTGAGTCGATTGTGAACTGTACACACTGGTATGAAGCGCGTTTCTGCTGGATCTTTAATGCTGATAAGGGGGGCATCTCCACTGTGCACTTAAAACAGGAACCTCGGCATTTGCGCGGAATCATTCGAGTGCATTTTCTTGCATCACTGTCTGGCATGCGACTCAGCAGATCACACAGTTTCCGTGTGCCCTCGACTTTTAAGGAACTAAGCAAGTTGGTCCTGTTTGCTCGAGTTTATTTTTTGCGAGGCATTGGAGAAAGCTTGTGCGTTAATTTCTAATTGCAGATAGTTGAGGGTGGAGTTGGAACGGCATCAACAGCATTTATTAACGCGTTACGAAGTTTAAAATAAAACCCAAAAAATGAAGCAGAAACAAGCGAGCTTGTCAGCGTGTGCTGGCAGCACAGACTGGCCCCCGTCACTCGATGGCCGCACTGCAATTACTACTACTGTCATGCGGGCATGTCAAAATGGCGGTTGGAGTCGTTGGTAATTGTCTGCCCAGACTTAATAATTACTAATCGTTAAGATGCAATTTCAAATTGGTTGGCCGTAGCTGGCAAGCAGCACGCCCACAGCGCGGGTAACCGGTGCTTATTCGCAGCCTGCATTGCAAGTAACCACTTTGTGCAAACAACGGGCGCAGTGGAAAGCTTGCGCTGCTGCGGCCGAGCCAGTCGTTGCAAGGCGTAATTTCTAATTGCAGCCGCGGCTTGATTGCGTAAAATTTTTTGAATCTCACGATCCACTCCGGTTTCCAATTTGTACAAAAAGGCCAACGTTCATCGTTAATTTACAGGCACAACTCGTGTTCAACGCAACAACAGACCCAACTCCCTCTCACGCAATGTCCGGAACTGACGCTGCCGTAAAACCCGCCGAAACAGCAGCTGCCCTGCCAGAGACTTCAAAGGCCGTTGCCATTGCTGCGGAACCTGACACGCAAATCGAAGCCGGAAAGCCCGTCGAAATCGGTGCTCTGGACGAATCAAACAACCAGCCGGAGGACTCTGGAGTCCGGGTCCAACTCACGCGCATTCAATTCACTCTCGTGTACGTCGGCCTTCTTTTGGCCATCTTCCTTGCCGGTAATTCCTTTCATCAAAAAAGTGGGACGAATGCGGAGCGCTCAATTCTGATTTTGTTACCTTACCAGCGCTCGATCAAACAATTGTTTCCACCGCTCTCAAGAGCATCATTCAGGAGCTCGGATCGCAGGACAAGGTTGCTTGGTTGGGATCCTCGTACCTGCTGACTGCCGCGCCACTTGGACCCTTGTAAGACCACACGGACAATCATGTCTGCAGAAATATCTGCTTCTAAATCTTCCAATTCCCTCCTTGCAGATACGGAAAGTTTGCAGATATCTTTGGCCGCAAATATGTGTTTGTGTTTGCGATTCTCGTGTTCGAAATTGGATCCTTCATGTGCGGGATCGCAACGTCCATGAATTTCCTTATTGCCGGACGTGCAATTTCGGGAGTCGGGGGTGGTGGAATCTTTTCGCTCGTGCTCATTATCATCAGTGATATCGTGTCGTTGCGGGATCGTGGAAAATACCAAGGTCTGATTGGAGCTGTCTTTGGTCTTTCTTCTGTGGTTGGACCTGTTGTGGGCGGAACTTTCTCTGATCACGTTTCTTGGAGATGGTGCTTTTACATCAACGTGAGTTTGTGTGCATGCACTTTTGTATTTATTTCCACATTCGCCTACTGACAATTCTACAAAAACCCAGTTGCCTTTGGGAGCAATTACCCTCGCAACAGTCATTGCCTTTTTGAACTTCCCGCCCCTCGAAGGAACCATGTCCGATAAATTGAAACGGATTGATGGACTCGGAGCCGTGGTTCTGTTTGGAGCCATCATTTGCCTTATCACACCGCTGCAGCTTGGTGGAACGACGTGGGAATGGAACTCTCCCCAAGTCATTGCTATGTTTGTAATTTCGGCCGTTCTGTTTGTTGTCTTTGCATGGGTGGAACTCAAGTGGGCCAAGGAGCCCATTGTGCCGGCGTCCATCTTTGTGAACCGCACTGTTCCTGCGTTGCTGTTTGTTTCCCTCTCGCTGGGTGCTGGGTTCTTGTCTGGCATCTACTATGTGTCGCTGTTTTTCCAGGTCGTGTTTGGATACTCTGCTACACAGGTGATAACAACAAACTGGTTTTTGTCGATGGTCCGCACACTCACTCAACGAATCTGAAATTATTGCAGGCTGGTCTGGCCACCATTCCCATGGTATTTGGCCTCGTCGTCATGTCCATCACGTCCGGACTGCTCATCTCCAAGACGGGCACGTACCGCCACTTCCTCTTTATTGGACCTGTCGTCATGTCTGTCGGAATTGTGCTCATGTCCTTCCTTGACGGACAGTCCAGCCTTGTGCAACAGATTTTTTACCTGGGAATCTTTGGTTTCGGTGTCGGAACCATGATCCAAACGCGTATTCTCGGAATCCAAGCCGCCGTACCCGTCGAAATGATTGCTGTCGCAACAGCCGTCGCGCAAACGGCCAACACCCTCGGAAGCGCCGTAGGAATCGCTATCACCGGTACCATCTTCAACAACGTCATCGTCACGGCTACCCAGGACAAGACTGAGCTGATGAAGGTTGTTGCACAGTTGCAGCCATACGGCGCTGATGTGCGTAACGTGTTGCCGCTCCTCAGTATCATTGCCCGCACTGCTGAGACTCAGGTGCCCAAAGATCCGTTTGCTGCAAAGGCTTTCAACGAGACGATGGCGGCCGCCACGAGTCAGCTGATTGCTGGATTTAACCAGTCTTTCAAAATTGCTTACTTGTGCGTTCTGCCATACCCCGTTCTGATTATTGTGTTTGCATGCTTTGTGCAGCAGTTCAAGCTCAAAGGCGGCAAAGACGCTGTTGTTGCTGAATAGAAAAAAGCCTCCTTTTGGAAAATGACAAAATAAAGTCTACGAAAGTAAAACACACTTGCCAATTGAACGCGTTTATCATCAAGCACAACCTCAATCCAACCCAACCAGCAAATAGCTGGTAAAAAAATAAAAATAGCCGCGCCTTCAGTACACGTTGCTTCCATCTTGCACCTTCGTACCCACACGGTCACTAACCGCGTCCCACGTTCGAAGCGACCAAGCAGCAGCTTCCATCCCTTCGCACACAGCTTCAGTCAATGCGGTCCCGTCCATACTTTTACCAACCACACCTTTTCTCGCCAACGCACTTACCATAGCACCCACCAATGAATCTCCCGCTCCCGTCACACTCACAACAGGAACCCCCTCTTTATGCAGTGACGGCACATAAACTATCGAAAATCCGCCGGGAAAAGTAACCATTTCCGCATTTTGAGAGCGTGGTGGGAGTGGAACCTCACGCGACACTATAAAAGCACCTGCCCGCCCCAATTTCACAACCACCACCCGAAACAATGTCGAAAGCGCGATCGCACCGTTCATGACCGCATGGACTGGTCCATCGTCAGTTGAGATTGAAGTGAATTGATCTGGGACGGGGAATTCGTGCTCGTATTCTTGAGGAAGAAGGTTCAAGGATCGGGCATGATGGAGCATTGCGGCGACTTCAGCAACGTTGGGAGTAATCACTTGGAATGTCGCTTTAATGCGTTTCCATGTTTCCTCTGGGGAGTTGGATGAATCACTGATCAAAGAAATGATTTTGGTGCACTTGGGGACCGAAGTGGGCTCATAGACAGCTGTCGGACAAGGACGGATTGGTTCAGTCAACAGTGTAAATAAAAATAAAAATAAAAAACTAAAAAAGATAATCACTTATGACGTTAAAGCCCTGATCCTCAGAGTAATTTACAACATCATTCAGGGCCTGAGCAGAAATGTTTGCATCTATGGCAACATAATGTGGTTTCTTGTCCTTCAAAATCCAAGCGAGTTTCTTTCTGGAATCTGTGGATCCCGATTTTCCAACAACGTCGTGAATCTTCATGTCCGCTACACCAGAAAGCGGATTGCCTGAACTATCAAGGATCCCATTATAGCAGCCTGTTGTAGCGTTTTCAATAGCTTCGATTCCTGTCATTGGCTACACATTCTTTTATTCAGTTGGGGAGACCGAGTCATTTTGGGTGCAAATTGTGTGTGCGCTCCTCACCATAGAGATCTCTTTGAGTTTGGCTTGGACAATATCGCCCGCAGGATCGGATCCGATTGCGGAAACAAAGTACGGATCACCTGAAAGCAAAAACAAACAGTCCGGTGATAAGTATACATCACTGCCTTGAACCAGTCTACTGATCGCGAAAAAAAAAAATAAATTCAGTTACCTCCCGAGCGCCAACAAGCTTCCGCAATATTTCGACCCACCCCGCCCAATGAAAAGGACACAGATCCTTCCGCTGATTTCTCCTCGCTAACTGAAGCAGAAAACTTTGAAACAATGTCCAGATTGGTTGCGCCAATGACTGCAATTTTCGTTTCTGGGCTCCATGGTTTCGGGGAAAATGTGGCAAGCTTGACTCCATGTCCTCCCTTGCCACCCTCATTTTCGATCAGCTCAGCGAGACTGACGGCAATTTGGCTCCCAACATGAGCATTGTTTGCAATCAGAGCCATATCTGAGAAAAGAATGATCAGCCTCCAAAAGACAGGCAAAATGCAAGAAAGGAGCACTCACTCGCATTCAATGATTTTCCTTGCGTCACCTCCTTCACTTTATCCAACAAAAAGGGCGTCACATTCTTTCCCGAAATACCCTGCATCTCCGCCTCAATCAGTGCCTTTTGAATGCACTTCTCAAGCTCATCTCCATCAATTTCAACCGCGTCGCGTGGAATCGGAACGCCAATGACGGTTCCGTTTTGGAGACCCAGGTCGCGCTGGGCTTTGATGAGGCTCGCGCAATCTTGCGGGGAGGCCATGGCAGCGATACTGTCGTACCCGCTTAAAGGCGTGTAAAAGGCTGGGAATGCGGTCGTTTGGTACGAAACGACAGGAACGCCTGTAAAGTTTGGTGCATACAAGAAAAAAAAGGTTTTCAGCAACAGTCAGGCGTGTATAATGAGGCAAATCTGACCCATGGTTTCGAGGTATTCGAGTGTCCTCGGGATATCCAGAATACTTTTGATTCCGGCACAAACGACAGCAATCGGGGTCCGAGACAGCTCAGTCAAATCGGCTGAAACGTCCATGGTGATGTGGCCGTTGCGGTGGACTCCCCCAATCCCGCCAGTGACAAACACGCTGATCCCGACAGCGTTGGCGATGATTGATGTTGCTGCAACCGTGGTGGATCCTGAATAGCATGACTTGGAATTAGCCCCATCCAAATTCCCCGATTTTGTGAACAAACGCCACCTGTCCATCCTCTTGCCAGAACAAGTCCCAAATCGCGTCTTGACGCCTTGACCTGGTTCAAAGTGCAGAATGCATTAATGACGGCCCTTACGCAACACAACCCAGCACATGTTGAGGGTGGCGAAAAGAAAGAGCCAGGTGTGCACCTTCGGCACCGCCATGTCAGTCAAGTCTGCCAACTTCCGAATCTCGCTGTCTTCCAGACCGACATGAACTTTCCCCCCAATAACAGCGATAGTCGCCGGAACAGCTCCGTTCTTGCGCACAATGTTTTCGACACCAAGGGCAGTGTCCAAGTTGTGCGGGAACGGCATCCCATGAGTGACGATAGTGCTTTCGAGAGCGACGATGGGCAGGCCGTTTTTCCTGGCTTCGAGCACTTCTCTGCTGTATACGATGCGGTTGCTGGTGATGAACCCACGGCTGAGAGGCCGGGTGTGGGCTGCTGCCAGACGAAGCATTTGCATGAAAGAAATACGGCTTCAACAATTGCCAACCGATGGAAATCATGCATTCGGACAAAGCCAAGAAATAAACGATGTCGGCTGATTTTCTGTGGTTTCGTTCTCCTTTTGGCAGCTGTTGTCCCTAAAGCTTCTATTGCTGTGGCGCGAGACCGGGAACCTCAGAAAAAGGACAAAGGCATACGATTGCTGCTAATCAAACTTATGCTAGTAACTGTACAGTGCATGGCCCAACTGTCAGGTCAGTGTCCCGTCAAGTGCAGAAATTGTCATTATATTTTTTACAACATAAACAAATGTCGCTGGTGGGTCAAGCCCCACCGCCGCGTCCTCCGTCTTCAACGAAACCACAAAGAAAGTGCATGGAACCCACTTCTACACATACCCTCATTCTGGAAGAGGACGGCACAGACAGCCAGGAAGTCTCGGAAGATCCGCAGCAGATTACGACCGTACGCCCGCCCAAGCGACAGCGCATCATTTTTGGAACTTGGGTCCTGGGGAAGCAGATCGGTACGGGTAGCTCGGGTACCGTTAAAGTTGTTGTGCATAAGGATATCGGGAAGAAGGTGCGTCGTTTGGTTTTGTGCCTCTGGCTACGCGTTGTTTTGATCATTGGTGCTACCCATCAACTAGTGTGTCGTAAAATGCATCAAGAGACAAATTGATGTTCCCAACCAGTTACCTGCAGAAAGAAACAAGGACGGAATTGCGTTGCGCGAGCATTTCATGCTCCGAGAAGCGCTTGTCGGTCTCACGCTCGACCACCCCAACATTATCAAAATGCATTCTTACTTGACTGGCAAAAACCACTTTTACTTTTTCTATGAGTATTTGGAGGGAATGGTGAGCAAACCAGGTTTCATTTGTTGGAGGTTTTTGACTGAGCATTGCCTGAGCAGGACCTGGCCGACTTCATCTCAGAAAACGGCCGAATGGATGAGAGCAACGCACTGATTGTGTTTAGACAGATTGTTAGCGCGTTGGCCTACATGCACGCGAGCAACGTGATTCATAGGGATATGAAGCTCGAAAACATTCGCATCAACCCAAAAACACTCAAAATCCATATCCTCGATCTCGGGTTCTCCACCTTTTTTTGCAAGTATACTTTCTTTCGTTCCTTTCTTTGGTGCTTAGAATGAAGCTGACTGTGCCAAATTACAGCGCCAAAGTTCAAGCAACACTCTTCCTGTGGATCCCCCTGCTATGCCCCGCCTGAAATATACCTGCACAGGCCGTACCGGGGGCCTGAAGTGGACGTGTGGAGCATTGGTGTCTGTTTGTTCGCAATCACCGTCGGCAGCCTACCGTTTGAAAGCACAACGTTTGAGAACCTCGCGGACCTAATTGTCAAGAGTCGTTTGCAAATGCCCAGTTATCTATCACCAGGTTCACGCTGTGTAACTTTTTTTTTCAAAGCAGCGATCCTGATACCCCTCCTCTTCACACACAGAATTACAAGGCCTCATCTCTCGAATGCTCGCAATAGAGCCTAACCTTCGCATCAGCGTTTTAGACATTTCTAACTCTCCTTGGTTCATGGGAACATCTATGCAGCTCCCAATCTCTGCACTACAACTGACACCTTCCTCCAAATACTTCCGAAACCGCGGCGAGGCAGCAAGAAGCACCGTAGGCGCAACACCAGTACCTCCAAAGCCCGCCAACATCTTTTCTTTTATGCGTGCTGTCATCTCAACATCTCTGACCTCGTCCCCGCCCGCGCCCCTCTCCTCAGCAGCCGCCATAGCAGCCGCAGCGGCAAAAGTGCTGGCGTCGCCGAGTTTCGGCTTATCATGGGTGGAACATGTGTTGCGTATGGAGCGACACGCTCGCGCAGAGTTTCTGTTGAGGGAGTTGCAACAAAGAGCCGGGCCGCGTAAATGGAACCTTGAACGAGCTTGGAAGAAAGAGAGTGGCCTCGTGCCTCCAGTACTGGATGCTTCTTCTGTTGTTTTTGTCAAGTCACAGCCCAGCTCTGTCGAAAAGAACAACAAGAAATCGGAACCTGAAATGCAACGGCCCATTTCTCCACGCAAAAAGACAGTTGCTGAGATTTGGGCGAGAAACGTGACTCAGCGCAGAAGAGACGTCATTGCCGCGAGAGCACCCACCCCCGTGAGGGCCATCGAGCGTGTTTTCCGCAAAGCAGGCGCGCAGAGGGGTGCTATCGCCGGAACCGACGCGAACGTGGGCGCATCGTTTTGGTCAGCATTTAAAAGTCGTGCAAGTGGTTTTGGCGGAGAAGCCCGATGCGAGAATGCGTCTGCACAGGAACAAGTTTCGACAGTTGAGCGAATTCGAAGAGATTGGGTACTACGTTTTTTCTCATTTATTTGTCTGATCAACGTTTGTTTTTCTGATTCCTGTTCCACTTTGACAGTCCACGGTGCCAGACTTTATAAACGAAGCGGCTGCACCCAGTACACCAACAACAACACCACCACCTCCACCTCCTCTTCTTCCTCTTCCGCGTGCCGCAACGAGCCACTTGACACTCTGCGATGACTCCGACACCCTTGACAACGAAGCTGCTACTCTTTCCACCGTCGCAACACCTCCTCCCCAGCTACCAAAATCAACCATGTCTCTCGCATTACAAAAATGGTGGAAAACGCGTTTTGAGTCGGACAAGACTGCCAAAAAACCGCCGAAAACGGCTTCTCAGTGTGGCGGCGGCGGAGACAGCGAAGCAAAGAGTGTCACAGATTTAGATTTATACACAGACAGTGATGATTCTGACGCGGAATCTTTTCAAGAAATTGATTTGCTCAAGGTCCGAACCAGAGGAAGCATGCGAAAAAATTGAAAAGACTTTGAATAAACTTCTTGTGCCGCAACGATTTTACTTTTCACGCGTACTCGTCTCCCAGAAACACAACGGAAAGAATCGAGCACAAGAACATGCAATGGTCAACAAGAAGAAGGAGAGTTACCTGGAAACAAAAAGTAAAATGCTGCACAGGATATTGGTGCATAATAAATGGCAATGAAAGATTCCGTCATTGGCCCAGAAACACAGTTTAATGTTATTTCAAGTTGCATCAACCAAAAATTAAATACTGGCACGTCTATGAACGATGACGACGCTGTCATTCCGTCTGAATAAGATTCCTTTCAATGATATTCTTGCTCCAATGCTCATTGCCGGAGATAAAGTCCGGCCGTACAATCTTTGCCTTCCCATCCAACCAGTCTCCCTTGTCAAGACGAAGCACCAGGCCTTCCCTCCTTTCCGTGTTTGAGAAGGCACTCTTTTCCTGAATCAAACCCAACAAGTCGTCACGCGTAATTCCACTCAAGGACAGTGGGATCCGTGGCACGCGCGAAATGCCGGTGTCTGCCAAAGCCGCGTCAAATCGTGCGCGACTGTAAAACTTGCCCTCTCGCAAATCAAACAAGTCGAACGCAACAAACAAGTCGGGTAGAGCATTGTAAATCACGCTGTGCCGAGCAAACATCCATTCTCCAAACAAGATGCATCCGCGGCCACATAGTTCAAGCAGTGCATCCTGGTGCATGTAGATCCATGCATTCAGCGACGCAAACTGGGCGTGTGATGCACTTGTGATTGTGTGGGTGCGGTTTTGAGCAATGATTTGGGTGGGGTCGCTTGGGTTCAGTCGGAATCCGAGGTTGGCTCCATCAATCTTCTCTTCAATTGTGAGGAGTGTGCCTCCGCCGATGTTTGTGTTGAGGAACCGTGCGGTTTCATCGAGAATCAAGTCATCTCGAGACGCTGCGCCGAGGTCAAAGAGGTGTCGGGTACGAGGGTATTTTACGAATCCTGTTTGAATCGACGATTCGCTGGACACTTTGATACCAAAGTGGGACAGAAGGGCTACTGAATCACTAAAAGAAGACACGGTGTAAATCGCTTGGTATCCTTTATGCTCAGTGGCGTCCATTGGAGCTTCAAATTGATTCGCAGAGCTGGTCACTATGAAAGGTAGATACATTAATTTTAGTTCAAGAACGAAATCAGCCAGGAAGAAAAAGCAAAAGTACCGATAGTCTTTGCAGATTTTGGTCTAACTGTGGGATGATCCAGCCGATACGACGCACGTTGAATGCAAACTTCTTTTGGAGTGTTAAAGTGCACCAAAACAGCAGAACGCGGCATTCCCATCAGTTTCAACCAGTTGGTCCGTTCAGCCAAGGTAGGATTGCAATTGTCAATCAAAATACAATGCGGGTTGCCCAAATGCTTTCCATACGTAGACACTGCATTTTCGCACGCATCTTTGGATCCCAAATCATCTTGAGACACGGCTACCCACTTGCTGGATGATGCTTTCAGCAGCATTTCGCTGAACCAGCTTTTTCCAGACCCGGGTAGGCCGCAAAGGACGATTACAAGCGGAGAAGGAGTTCTTTGACGCGTGCACTTTAGTTCACCGGGAATTAGTTCGTTTTCAGGTTCCAAGGGACTATATATGCACATTTGGCTGCCAGCGCGACGGAACAGTTCGGAAGCAAAGTCGGAAATGAAGTGCTCTTGATGTTGCGTTTCTGATATTGTGAAAAAAAAAAAGATGAGAAACCGAGCAGGTCATCAGCACAAAAGAATGAAAAACTCACCAATGCTTTGAGGCCGTATAGATCGCAGCAAATCGATTGCATCCTTTGCGGAGAGTGATGGAGCTTTTCCAAGCGCGCATTCAGTATCATCACAATGAATAGGCATTCGAGTTTCGCAACGAGAGCAGAGTGGTGGAGGAGCATTCAAGCCGTAACGAACCAAATACGTGCACAGCAAAGACCCCGCTCGACCAATGCCACCGCCACAATGGACTAAAATCCCGCCCTTCTTTTCCAACATATGCTGCAAGAGGATTTGATTGAATCGATCGGCATGCGCAATGGCTGGTGGGTAGTAATTGGTGACTGGCCAGAAAAAGTTGGTCATTTCATGAGTTTCGAACCACGCCTTTGGAAGCGGCTCCTCTTCTGTGAGCGTGAATACTGTGGTGATTCCGAGTGCTTTCAGCGCAATGATGTCTTCCTCTGACTTTGGTGTACTCATCCCTGCTAAAAGGAGTGGTATCACCCAGGAGAACCGTCGAGGTAGTTTATGGGACGTGTTCATGACAACCTTGGTTTTGGATAGTGTGTGATTTTCAACAACCGCGGCATCCGTTTCGATCAGATTGAATCGCAGCTCATGGTAGGCAGTCAGTTCTGCTGGTGTCAGCAACAAGAGGTTGAGGTTCGGATGGGCAGCCGCTTCTGCAGCAATTTCGAGATTCACCACACTCAAATGCCACAGCTTTTTCAGCAGGTCCCAGGCATGAGCTTTAACTTTCGGAGCTTGCGGAGAAGTCAGGTACAGTTTCCAGCACGCTCTGAGACACGCCGAGTAATCATGACATTTCCATGCAGCATCAGCCAGACGCGCTATTGATTCGGTTGATTGGTCCAAGTTGAGAGATTCGATGGCATCCGCGTAACTCTCCAAGTATTTCAAGGAATGGAAATGGACCATGGATCTGAAGTTGAGCAGCTTCGCTTTTCGCGTCACACAGTTGGTATTATCAATGATGTAGGTGGATAGTTCCGTGCAGAACCTGAACAGGTTCGGCCTGATCGCCTCGAAACGAAACAAGCGCCTCCAGTGATCCTTCAAGGATAAAATGAGCTCGTCAATCAAGTCCAATTCAAGAGTGCATCCAGAACTTGGAACAACGAGAGAACCGGGGCCCTTATACACCTTTGGCGGGTGCAGATCGGCTTGGTCAAATGCGAGAGTCACGTGCAGATCTGTCCAGCCGAGTCCGAGCACAGCACGAGTCTCAAGCAGCTGCGCAGCACAGACAACAACAAATACACTCGTCTGTGCCCGTCCTGTTCCTGCAAGCACCACATGCACGCCATCTGGGGCTGGGAGTTGATCCAGCAGCAATGTCCGACGTGCTCCGGGGGCTCCCATGATACTGTCCGTTGGTCCTATGACGGTACAATGCCTGCCCAGGCCCTTGTCCCGCTTCTCGCATTGCGCTACATGGTGTGGATCAACCCATGCAGGGACCGGATATTCGTCCATTGACGTGTCGACAAGGCTGACGACCCCGCGGGCATGGACGTATTTACGAGGCATGTTTGGTAGTCGATGAGAGATTGAGTGAGAGATTGGTGTGAGTGTGGGTTGCAATTTGTTGCTGCCATGTTCATTCGTCAGTGTTTAAGTACGAAAATGCCTCGAAACTTGACCACACTTCCAGTGATGCACAGCAACTTAAAACCTGCTCATAAACACTGAATTTATTGAGTGGGTGATAAGGGTTTGGTTGGAAGGGACCCTTGGATGGGATCTGTCTGCTTGTCTCTCTCCTCTGCACAGCTGATACGATTCATTGCGATTCTCCGGTTTCGCGTTGCCGGTACGTTCAATAATTATGAACCGATGAAGGCTTGTTTTGACTCATTCCAACCGCCATTCACAAGTTGAACTGGACGCATCCATTGCGGTTATAAAAGCTGCTCTCGTGGATTTGGAGGCGAGACCAATTGGCTCTGGCTCTGTAACTGCCCTCGCCCCCTAAATATTTTCTCCTTGGCATCGGCCCCTTATATGCTCCTTTTCAACCCAACATGTAAACCAAAGGAGAAAACGGTAAAAAGAATGCATTTCCCATCTTACTCACCGTTGGACTGAGTGCTCGCAATGGAGAGGGGGGTCAGGGATCAATTGTGATCAAGTTGAATCTTACCAATGGTCAACGGTCAAGAGGGGCAATCTTCACCGTGGTACCTGTTCACTGGGAACTACACGCGAGCACACTAACAACTGGGAAAGGGAGCCCAGAAATCGCGTTGACAGCTGTGGCGCAGTGGATTGCAAATCAGGAAAATCTTGACTTTTTAAATGGGCAGCTTGATCCTCTCATCCACCTTTTGCGTAACTCTCAAATTGTTTCTGTGTTTCCGATGCTATTTATCGAATGACTTTCGCTGCCACTTTTCAAAGAAATCCCATAACACAAATTCCATTTTCCAGTCAGCCATGATCGCCTCCCTTCAGACGCCAATCGTGGTAGCCATCTTCCTACTGGCCATGGGCTTCGAGAACGCCGCCAAGGGACTCATTCTGTCGATACAGAAGTTCAACGTGAGCAAGGCGTCCATCCCTGCCATCATGATCGTCGTCAACCTCGTCTCCATGATCTTTGGCCCGCTGTACATCTGGTCCCTCCTCGCCTCAACAGACTGCCAGCAATCCGCATTGGTCTCTAAAATCACTCTCCATGTGTTTGTCATCAGCTTCTCGTTCTTTCTGCTGTTCAAGGCTTGGGTTGTCTCGCAAAAGCGGTCTTGGGTTGCTGTGATTGGATTCCTTCTCATCTCAAACCGTTGTGTATGGGCTGTTCTCGACTGTCTGTGGAGCTACAGTAGAGAAGTTCCAGGAGGTTGTTTGTACTTGCAGGACAAGGCGGCCATCATTGGTATTTCAACCGGTGGTATCCTCGTCGATGTGTTTGCCACCTCCACCACCATTGTCAGTGCCTTCCGTGATGTCGATGAGGACTCCTCCAACAAATTACAGCGAGTCTACCGTGTGCTGATTGCCGACAATGGTGAGCAATACCCCTCATTTGGCGCATGTCTTCGCTGAAATTTCAAATTTTTTGGGGAAAACCTCGTTTCACTGAACAAAATGAATTCCTTGAATTTGCAGTGATTCGCTCGCTTCTGGTCCTGGCTGCAAACGCATTCACCTTAAACTACTCCATGGTCGGTACACTGAACATCGCTTCAGGTGCCGGAGGATCTCCCACAATTCTGCTGATCATCCCCGCCATTTCCAACTGTAAGTACCGTTGTATTAGACACTCTTGCCTTGATTATAAACTTACCAAACACGCTCTTCTGATAAACCTACCAGATGTATACACAATGGCTACCAACCTTGAATTTTTCTGGATCGACGTTCGTAAGGACATTATGCAGAAATCCTAAGAAAACAAGATTGTACCTTTACACAGCCTGCGTATTTGTTGAAATTTAACATTTATATATTAGTACTTAGTTGTGAAGTATGTCAGTATCTTTTCCTTCACCTCCTTCCCCAACTAAATGGGGCACAAAAAAAAAACAATGAAAGAGTTGACGTTTGAATGAAAACGCATCCATTTTCCCGGTTTCACCTGCTGTTGTTGCTCTTTCGTTTGCCATTGTTTTTATTCCCAATAGCGTTTGATTTATTTGCAGGCATGTGCAGCGAGTCGTCAGTTGTTGCACGACTGCTGGTGGATAAAGCCCTGCCAGTCGAGAAATGAACATCTACCACCCTTCTTTCCTGATGACACAGAGTAAATTTGGAACCGTATGCAACTTTATCAAGACCAAGAAAGTAATATATAAGGAAAGTGTGGCATGAAAAGAAAGGAGGCACAGAAAAAACACAATTTCAAACTGCCTTTACAGCACTCATCCACCTGAGCATGCAGTCAATCAATCCATTCGCAGTGTTCTCCTTGTTGCTTTCCTTCAAAACAATGTTTGGCAAAATTGTTCGCATCCTCGCAACAATCAACACTTGAGTCGCTTTTGCTGTCGCGTTATTGTCCTGACCCTCCCGACACGCCTCCAAAGCTCCCAAAACCCAAGACAGCGCTGAAAATTCTACGCAAGCACTCACACCGCATGGAACTCCATCAGCAAAGTTCCGAGCCGAAATGATTTGCTCCAATGCATTCAAAGCATTTTGCGCATCATCAGCAAACTCTTCTCCTTCTCCCTTCATAATCAATGTGCACGCCAAGAGGGCAATAGCACTCACTTTGCGTGATACATTCCTCCTGTCATCTACCCCGTCATCCAGCCCTACCATCCAAGCATCCGAAACAAAAGTCGGAACGCTCACACGGGCATTCCAGCATGCCACCATGGCAAGTGATGCAGCGCAAAAGCTTAATACTTTGTCTCCATAGAGTTGCGCGTCGTGGAGGTGGTGGATGAACGTTTGAGCTGCGCGCATGTGGGATGCGTTCTTTTCGTTCCGCGATTGTGTGGGATTGCAAGGATGCGCTGAAGTTGCGACCAAGCTTTTGCTAAAGTTGGAGACGTCGTGCATCATGTGCGTCGACTGGCTAGATTGTGCGAAACGATGAAGTGCGCTAAGAGGTGATTGAATTCCTTTGACATTGGTTGGGATCCAGCGGTCGCTTTCAAAAATGTCTGTGGCAGATTCCGTGCTCCAAAAACCAGATTCCTCCTTGACAGTGTCAAGGATCCAGCGCGGAACGTGGCGCGTCATATCATGTCGTTCATACTCGCGAATCAAATCCTGACAGTCAGAGAGGCCTTCCGCCCACAGCCAATTGGCAAGATAAACTACGAAGCGAGAGTAAAGCGACAAGTTTTCAGAAGCCGTTTCGTAAACTGCGCAACGCAGCGCCATGGCGCATGTCATTTTCAACTTTGATGCTTCGATTGGCGTGAAGAAGGAAGCAGCCATCGAGGCATGAGATAGCGCAACCAGCGAGATTGTCGTCAGTTGGATGCTGGACCTGGTCGGAGCTGAGAAATAACAGTTTGCACGTCAGTTCGAGAAGCCTGTGCAAGAAACAAAATTGAATTACCAGCAACAAAGCTATCCAACGCGCGACTTGCAGCCTTGGCGACAAGCGCATGCCATTGCTGAGTTTTCTGGCGTTTGCGCATCGACAAGATCGAGTCAATCAATGGCCCAACCCCAACGCCAAAGCAGCACGCAAAGCGAAGCCATTCGATCGCAAGGCCTGAATACGATGGATTTGACGAAACAGTGGTTGGAATGACCGTTTGGGAGGTGAGATGTTTCAAATGGTGCAAGGCTTGAGCACTTTCCGAGTCCATCTTAGACGGAGTTTGCTTGCGCCCGTTTCGACCAAAGAGTCGGCTTGCCAATTTTGCAACTTGCATGGCGCCGTACAAAATCACGGCCGCTTTGATCAACAACCTGAAATAGAAAGTTCAAAGAAAGAACCATGTCAGAGTTGAAAAACGACTGGAATATGCAGAATACTTACCAAGCACCTGCAATCCCAACTCCTAAAAATCCAGACAATTCCATTCCTCTCAACTTCAGCGTCAGATTTGAAGAACTTGGCCGACCAAGCATTCTTCCAGAAACATGCTGATGAATCGACTCATCGCCGCCAACATCAAAAGGATCTGGGGAGTACAAAACGCTGGCAGACATGAACATCATGGCAAGCAATTTCATCCCAGAAGATTCGCTCTCGTTTTGATTGTTTGACGCCAGCTGCTTCTGCTCCTGAGTTTGCATATCATCCCCAAACCCAACCAGATAGTCAAACATGCAGTCATCGTCACCCAACACAGCCGCTGCGTCTGGGAAAATGGAAGCGCTCAAAAGCATCTCGGGTCGAGACGCTAAAAAATCTGGATACATCCCATTTCCCATATTTCCATGGGCATCAGCAACACCCGAGTTCAAAAGGTCAAACGATCCCAGGCCAAAGGCATCGTCCATTGGAGGTGACAGCCCAAATCCATATTCAGGGCTCGCACTTCCAGCGGGAAAAGACACGAGATTATCAGACATTGACCCGTTACTGGGGGATTGGATGCCGTTGGCGGTGGTTGGGATAGGCGGGGATGCTGGTGGTGGGGTGGGATTTGCTAACGAGTTGAACGCTTCGACGGAAGCAGCGGCCGCAACGGCAGCAGCAACTTGATATTGCTGCTGAATTGCGAGCCATTGCTGGATTTGCTGTTGCTGCTGGTGGATGAGAGCGAAACCGGATGGCGCAAGTTGTGCAGGAGGTTTCGAAGGTTGCTTTTGAAGTGGTTTTACAACCGCCGGTTTGGTTACATTTGTTTGTGACAGGCTGGCCACGGGTGAGGCTAAAGATGCGATCATGTTGACCGAGCATGCTGAAACAAGTGCTTGTCCATCTGCGCCAAAGCGCTCCACAACATTGCTTTTCAGTTTCTCAAACTGTGTCTGATTTGCGAGTAATCGCATTTCCAACTCCTTGATATACTCTGTCGCTTTTTGCAGAATTGTTCCCTTGTTCAGTCTTCCACCGGCACCGGCACCCGCATCATCGTCACCATCAGCAACAGCGACCTTTTCCTTCTTCCCTGTGGTAGCCTCAGATTCAGGACCATTCAAGCACGGAATGGACAACTTCAAGTCCAAAATGCGTTGATTCAAGTTCGTCCTGTACCGCTTCTCAATCACATTGTGCGTATCCTTCCGTACAACTTTCACACCTCCTTCATTGGCAGCGTTCGCAGTTGTGTCCGAGTCCGAGTTACTATTGCTTTCTTTTTTTTCGGTTGTGGAAGTGATTGTATTGGTGCTGATAGCAGAGGCGGCAGCAGCAATAGCAGATGATTTGACCGTCTTTTTCGGGAGAGATCCAACAGAAGCGTCAACCGGCATTGCTGAGCCGCCCGACGTCTTTGCTGCTTTCTTTGAGGCGGGATTGGGATTGGGCGGGCGTCCGCGTTTCCTCTTTTGAACCAAATCTGTGTTTGTTTTTTTTCGTTGTTGGGGGGTATGGATGATAAATTGGATGGTTTGATGAGGTTTTTATATTGGGGATTGACAGGGGCAAAGGAAACACGCACCTTTGGACGGAGTGTCGCCACCGGCAGCGGGTGCAAGTGGGGTTGAAAGCACCTTTTGGGAGATGAGCTGAAGATCGAGATGGAGGCCAAATGGATGCAGTTGCGCCTGTTTTTGTCGAAAGAGTCCCCATTGCTCGATGAGTTGCTTGGACCATACATAAACGCCCGCGCCTGCTGCAACTGCCGCACGTACCTCTGTTGGCTCCCATTTACGATCCATGGCGGCACCGTCCGACGGTCTAGTTGCGCTCTGCATTTCCACAATTTTATTGCCTTGTTTTTTGATGGAAGCGATCGTACCATACTTGGTCAGTGAAAATCACACATTCGAAACTCCCTTTTCCCAGCGTTACAACCAACTTATTTCAGTCAGACACATGGGATAAAAAACAGTTATATCACACTTGTGTAAGAGAGTAGTGTCAATCTTCATTTTCTGGCTCGTAATTAGGTGAGAGCAGAGCACAAAACCCGTCGCAGAAAGGATGAAGAAAGTGAAGCGTAAAATAAAAACAACGAATGATTGCATCAAAGATTCCCGCAATCTGCACGCGAGCACATCTTTAAACATCACGAACCTGTTAAGAGGGCGAAGATTAGTAACCCAATCGATGTGAGAAAAAAAAAAGAGTAAAAAATTACCTTGGGAGCCTTGTACACAATCTGTCTTGTCTTGATAGGGGACCACTTAAATCTCTTGTACCAGATACTCAGTCCAAACAGAATTCCCATAATAGCGATACTCTTCATTCCCATCTTTTTGCGCTCATCGTGTTCAGGGTAACTGGCCCAAGTCAAGAAAGTAGTCACGTCCTTGGCGAGCTGAGAAGCGTTGTTGGGGGTTCCGTCTTCGTAGTCCACAACTTCGTCGTACACGGCACGCGCCATGCTGATGGCACCTCCAGGGAAGTAACGGTTGAAGTGCAGGCCGTCACGGATGGAGATGCCCGGGGGTGGTTCAGTGTATCCGAGAAGAAGAGCGAAAATGTAATCTTCCTCGCCGTGACGAGCCTTTACAATGCAGGAAAGGTCAGGTGGGTAGGCACCTCCGTTGGCTGCACGCGCGGCTTCTTCGTTGGGGTAGGCAACAGGGAATCTGTCCGAGAGCTGCGCAAAAGAAAACAGTGTTAACCGGTTGTTTTTTTTGCGCTTCTGAATCAAATAACACACCTTTCCGGGCCTCTTGAACATTTCTCCTTGGTCATTTGGGCCATCTTCGTATTCGTACTCAGCAGCCATTTCCTTGACTTCGGCTTCAGTGTGGGATACTCCCACCAAGTTGCGCCAGGAGATAAGGCTCATTGAGTGGCAGGCGGCACAGACTTCACGGTACACCTGGTATCCACGACGAATGCTGATGTTTTTGGAAGAGTTGTGTCAGGAACTATATGTTTTTTGTCCAAATGTCATGCACATGGATCCCATAAGTTGTTGCCAATCCTTCAGATCCACTTCGCCTCCCGCATCCAAGCAAATCTTCAGATCTGATATCGTCGATCCCTCTGTGACCGTTGCAATTTTTACGAACAAGGCGCCGATCCATCACGTCCATGAAATCGTATGCTCTCTTTCCTCCAAGTTCCCTCCAAAGCCAAAAGGAGGAATAACGGGACGACACGTTGAATAAAAAAATCACTCACGACTGGTGATCGAAAGTCTTGTTCCAGGCTCTGTGGTCCCAGTCTTGGTGTGGGGGGTGCTGCCCGTTCTCGATCAGATCGAAAGCATCAGCGCCGGCAGGCAAAAGAGGGTCAATAATGTCGTCAGGAACAATTGCTGCGATCGAGACACCAGCCACTGAGCACAAGACGGCACTTTTGGCGAGGAACGAAGCAGTGATTTTGTTTGGAGTTGTGGTGGTAGAGGTGGAGGCAAAGCGGACTGGGCTCCACTGAGCCACGCGGCTGGACCGTGCGAGGCGGGTGAAAAACATTTCTGTGTGAGGGTGGAAGAGAGTGGGGTCAGTGAGTTGCTGGTGCCATGCATTGCCGTCAACGTACTTGCGTTTTAACTACGAAAAAAGGAAAATGTTGCGTTCGATTTTATTGATCAGTTGCTTATGATGTAACTGTAAAATATAATGTCGGTTAATTTTTTACTTGTCGGCCATCAGCAGATTGACAATGTCGCTCCACTCATGCACCCGAGTAATGTTCGCGGGAAGTGGTGTGTCTTCAGGAAGTTTGTTCCTGGAAGATGTGAAGCGGAATGTTTCAGACCCACTCTGAAAACAGGGCCAAAAGTACGCTACTTACCACCCATACGCTCCTTCGTGGTCAAACAGAAATACTTGGTTTCCTTTTGATGCGCAGTCGTAGGCATGTTGCAGACTGTCATCGATGAGGATCCGGGCACCTACTTCCGCGCACAATTCGCCCTTTGTCTTCGAAACCAAGCGAGTCGCTTCCTTTTACGACATATGAGATTTCGAGAATGTTTTGTTGCAAGCAGTGGCAGACGTGACATTTTGTTTTCGCGTTTAGCTTTTTTCTATCCAAGTTCCGATTGGTCCAAAACATCCGAAAATACCTCGGGAGTTAGAAAATGATTGGCAAAGTGGATTTCCTTGAAGATTCCGGGATACTTTTCGTTGATAAACCTTTGTCCAGGCGGGCCAGGTTAAGTGGCGCATTCATTCACAAAAAAAAACAAAAAACACTCTCACCTGTGCGTCTCCGCGTGAACCATTTCCTGCCTAGCTGTGATGATCACAATGTCAAACTTGCTCTTAAGTAGCGTCAGAGCCTCCTTCGCGCCTGGCACAGGCTCCATTCTGTCACTGAAATGGTCCGATGCATAGAACTTGCGTACTTTGTCAATGGCTTCCTGTCTACTCCCACCCCAAACATCTTCGTAGTGGTAGGTGATAAAGTCGGACACTTTCAGCTTGGTGTCGTAGTGTTCGTTGTGGAAGTTTACGAGGGCTTGAGCTGTTCCGCACAGGACTTCGTCCATGTCTGGTTAACGTGCGAGAAGAACAGATGTTGAAGACTCTATTGGGCTCTGATGCTTGTCTGTCTTGATCTCACCTACTGCAAGGACTGGCTTCCGATCCGTCATGCGCTTGGTTTGTGAACAGTAAATCTTGGGTTTATGTTTACGGTCACAGTGTAAATAAAGCCGATCGATCCGCCCCTTTCAAATATTTTTGATTTTGTGGTTCATCTTGCCAAACCACCGAAAAAACAAGTGGAGCAAAACAATCAAGAAAATATGTGCAACTGTGACTACGCCGAAGTATGCAGCTGTATCAAGAGCGGCACTACATGCAGGTAACTAACTCTCTTGCAATTAACTCCCCGTCCGCTTCTTCAACCATCGCGTTGTCTCTCCATCCTTCTTCACACGCTTTTTTCTCACACGGTGTGTAATAGCTGTCACGAGGGTGAAGGAAAGCCAACCTACGAAGCTAAAGTCAAGCATGGTGGCGAGTCCATAACGGCAACCAAACCTACCAAGACGGATCCAAAGCATGACTCAGCTCCACCCTGCCACTGTTCGGTGCGTTGTTTTGACTTTATGTGAGGGACCTCCTCTAAAAACGCGTGGTTAACTCATTTGAAAATAAGGGTGGCTGTGACTGTTACAAAGGTGGAAAAGTGTGCGACTGCACCAGGTACATCCGCTTGCTGTTGCTGTTGCGAACAACTAACACCCCATTTAACTTGATTCAAGTATGCCCAAGTTTCGAGCCGAGTACATATCTCCAGATTTGCAGCAAGAGTGATGTTGGCGACGAGGAGTTGGTGAGTTGTACTGGTGGTTTTTTGCATGCTGAGGGAGGTGTGCACTGGCTCTGTGATCCTTCAGTTTGTTTTTTATATAGTACGCTTGTGTATGCGAATGCTCGTTTTGCAATATGAATAAAGGGAGTGTATATTAGCAAGAAAGGTAGAACCACCTTGAACAAAACAAAACTCCTGCGCCGATTGGATGCAGTAGCGATAGACACGCACATACATTGCACCAGACAGCATGCAGTGATGCCTAGCGAAAAGTGTCGCGCCGTTGTCCAGCACCACACCACACCAGTCAGTCAGTCGCCCATCGAACGAATTGGAACAATGTATACTCTGAGGTCACGTGAAATGCAGCCCCATGAATTCCAACCGTGTCAAACCCTCGGCTTGACTCTTTTCCCAGCGTGTATAAAAAGCCAGCACTTCCCCGAACAAAAAGGTCCTTAAAAACCACACCCCCAAAAACGAAAATCATGCCCTGCGGACAAGGAGACGACAAATGCTGCGCTGGTGGCTGCAAGTGCACCTCGACTTCATGCGCTTCATGCGCGTGCTGCGCCGGCAAGAACAAGATGAACGACCACCCAAACTGCGGAGAGAACTGCTGCGGTGAATCGTGCAAGGTTCCGTGATCCTGGCTCCTGCTTGAACGCCCACTTCCCGCATCGCTAACCTCTCTCGCTTCCCTTTCTTCAGTGCAAGGGCGAAAAGTGCAAGTAAACGGATGGATGACGGATGTTGACCCCTTAAATTCTGGGGATAAATGATCGAAATAAATCATGGCTTCCAAGCCTCACTTGAATTACACATGCTCAAACTCACGCATTCAAAAGATCGTTTGTTTTTATTAACACATCATCCGTGCCCCAAAATTCCAACTCCCTCTCACTCCTTCTTCCGTTTCCCTGGTAGCGCCACATCAGGCACCGTCAAAGACATCATAACTGCCAAACTCGCAATTGCAATTGATCCCATCGAATAAGAGGCCGCACTGCCCAAGATCCAGTATGCAGAACACGCTGCAAGTGGACCCATCGAACGACCTCTGTACACAAAAAAGGAGAAAACGGCAAACATGAGAAACGATGTCCGAAAAAAAAACAAAAAAACATTGCAGTAACAAAAGAGTCCAAAAAGGATTCTAAAAATGTCACTCAACAGCTGCCCAGCCGATCGGAATGATCCCAAAATTCGCCCCTGATTTTCTGAAATATTGCGCGGGTTTTCGTCATATTCTTCGGTTTTGGCACCCGTAGCTGTCAGACTCGCCAGGGAAGTGAGAGTTGTGACCACAGTGCTGTTGAAGCATGTCACATATCAATACAAAGGGCAAATTCTGATATAAAAAAAAACAGGCCTGCTCACCCACTCGTGAACGCCAAAAATCCGGCCCCAACATACAACCACACGCCGCCATACCCACTCCCTCCCTTCGCCATATTCCCAATCACAAATAAACCCACTGCGCAACTCACCATGCCTTGAATCACAATCGCCTTCTCCGTTACAGTCTTGTGCGCAACACGACGCACATAACCTCCTTGCACAAGCGCCGCAACTACACCAAGCGTGGCCAAGTACTTCCCCTGCTGACTGTTCGAAAACCCAAACCGATCGTACGTGAGGAACGTGAGCGTAAACTCCATCCCCGAGAAGCAAAACAGGTACAGGAAATGAATCAGAGAAAGCAGCTTGAGGGTAGATTCGGTGGACGTCTTTTTTGAATTGTTCACTGATTTTGAATTTTTCACTGCGGGTTCTTTCTTTGTCTTTTTGGGCGAGTTTGTGGTTGCGCCGTTGGTGGTGGTGGTAGTGGTGAGGTTTTCCTTCTTGAAACCGAGCGTTTCCGGCAAATACAGCGCCATGTAGATGGTCTCAATCACAATCAGAATGAGTGCAAAAATTGCTGGCGACGAAAACGCATTGATTCCGTAAGCTTTGAGCCATGGAAACGTTTCGAGCAAGTCGATGGATGCGAAATAGGCGCCAATTGGGGGTCCCACAGTGAATCCGAGCGAGAACGCAATTCCAACGAGAGCCTGTCCTCCCAATGAATGAAACCGCCAACATGAAAAAGCAAAATACATGAATAAGTGACTTTCCGCGTTGGTGAAGAAAGGGGGCAACGAATGATTACCAATCCTTTCGAACGGGTTTCCGGTGTCGTGATATCCGAGATCATTGCAATGCTCATTTGCACGTTTCCCTCAGTCAGCCCGCCCACGACGCGCGACAGCACAAAAATGAAGAACGACTTTGAAAAGATCCACAACAGCATGGACACTGCGTTTCCAATCTGAACCCAAAGGGGGAAAGTTCATTTTCGGATATAAAAGAACACCCAATAAAAAAGCTCCACGCACCATGCTGATGAGCAGAACATTCTTTCGCCCATACACATCGCTCAAAGATCCGATCCAAGGTGATGCCACAAACTGCAAGAAGGAAAACAGCGATCCGATGAACCCACCAAACAAGACAATGTCGAGTCTGGACTCTGTGCCGCCAATCCATCCCCTGAAGGAGGAAACTTGCGCGTGTATGGCCGAGTAAAATGTCGACTGTATGTTTTTGCAATTGCGTGTCATTTGGGCATTGTATGGGGTGACGAGGCGCAACCCTACTCACGTCATCGGGGCCGTCAACGGTGTTGTAATAGTTCAAGATACGCGGGAACAGCGGCAGGATAATGGTGAATGCGAGAATGTCAATCAGAAGGGCCGTGAAGATGGTTGTGAGGGCACGCCGTGCGAACACATCCTCTTTTGTTTTGGACATGATTTTTTTAGTTGACTGAACACAATTCATTGCCAGCATTTGAAAAGTGTTATCAACAGCCAAGACCCCCGTCTCCCAAATTACAATTCACTCCGCACCGAATGCGGGCTAACTCCGCAACACCAGCAAGCAGTGTCGAGGAGTTCCCTTATGCCGCCAGCGCAGGCAGACTTACGCGACCTCAAGTGGCGCGCTGAAAGCAGCGACGGCCTCATTCGACGAACCAAAACAAACAAGCATCTCAACTTGCGCACTAATCGTGAGTAAAGATCATCAAAAAATGCCGACTGATCGCAATTTTGAGGTCTGGCAAGTGAAACAATGGAACAAAATAGGACAAGGGAAATAGGGACACCTTGCACTTGAATCTTGGCGAAAATGTCGACGAGGTGAGGAGCACTACCCGCAACAGTCGCCTGCTTCCAAGGTTTGATGGATCATTTTACTGATCCCAACTTCGGGCCTCCCTGTATGTGAACAAAAAAAAAAGGGAATCCCAATCTACGCGCCCCGAAAGTGCGAACCGCTCCGTAAAATCCGTTACTCCTTCAGGGTAATCATCGGTTCCTTTCTCTTTCCAAAATGTTGGCATTTACCCTGCTCGTCATCTTTTCCCTCATTGTGAACAGGCGGCTGTCTTCCGTCGCCAAAGACACTGCCTCCCAACAAGCCACCCCTTCCCAACAATCGAATCACGCCCCAGCGGGAAGTCCAGCAGTCAAACGTAAAGACAGCACAAGCAAGAAATTCATGAAAGAAGTGCTCACGTCCGACTCCAAAGATGGCTACGCAGTTCTTGTGAAGGGCCACGGAAAACACGAAGAGTATGAAGAAGTAATTTCAGAGCCTAACAACTCAAGTCGTAGGGAGCAGAGGAAGGTAGTGCATCAGCTGGTATCAGGCAGTGGGAAGGAAGGGATGGAGTTGCTGTTTGGGAACCACGCGGCCCCACATCAAGAGGAGGATCCGCCTTCTTTAAAACGACGAACCAGCGCGCCGTTTGTTTCGAAGGTCATGACGCAAGGCGTGAAAGAAGGTGTTGACGCGTTGTTTGGAACTGAGGCCAGCCCCAAGAAGCACTGATCAAGTCCTGGCAAATGCAGGGCAGCGTGTTTGTTTTTTGGGTTTCTACTTCACTTTTTGATTCACGGCAGTAATTGTAATGAAGTTTGGCTTGCATGAAACGGCGATTAAACCTTATTTTCGCCGTTGGCCCGCCTCCGCAGCCCCGAGTTATCTGTAACACCACTGGCAATAAACCACTGCAAGATGCTATGGGCGTCAATTGACTGCGGCGCGTTAAAAACATTGAGAGTGCCTTTTCAAATCGTCACTTATTGCCATACACATTTTCATTTGATTTTTGCACTTGCTCAACTCATTCAAATATCTCCATCGTCCTCACCAATGTTCCAGCTATCTTCTCGATCCCCTCGATTCCTGTCCGAAAAAGTCCTTCTCCCAAACGGAACTTCCACTGGTGCAGACCCAAACCGTGATGTATTGACTCCAGGATTTTTACCAACAACACCAGCCCCTTCACTACTGATGGCAACTCCCACTGTCGCAGCAGCAGCAGCAAAAGGAGAATTGACTTTTGACAGCAAACCACCACTACTGTTTCTCCGCGAAAGTGGCTCGTAAACTCGAGCGGAACCACTTGCATCACATGAATAGTCTGGGATTTTTACAGGAGCTGTTGCTGGAGCAATTCCACCTTGCGTTCGCAACGACGTGCTCAGTGATGAGGACGCGGTCGATTGATTACCAAGTAAATGCACGTCAAGCGGTTTAATGGGAAAGGCAGGCGACACGGATCGGTCCTTGGATCCCAATTCAGATTGTTCCACTTCCAAACCGCCAGTTTTGCAAACATCCGATACTGGAAAAAACCCACTGGAAACACGCGCTGGATCGGCCGAGTATACATGAACTGGCTTTCCACCACGCGACCAAAGAGGTTCTGCAGGTGGAATCACGGAGGGAATGACTCCACTTGCCGGAGGTGGCTTTTTCGGAGTTCGATCGCGGGAGATGAGCAATGCGTTTGATTCTTCCACAATGGGAGACGTGGCAGGTAGTTGGGCGGACGTAACTGGATTGCTACCGCTGGAAGAATCATCGCCATTTCCACTTTCGCTCAAAACAGTGCTCAAAACAGTGGTGGCGAATTGTAACGAGCTGGGTTTGCGAAGTTGAGGCTTTTCACTTCGATATGAGCCTTGAGCTGCAGCTGCGCCTGGAGGAGATCGACCTAAGGACGATGTCACGAACCGTTGTTTGCCTGACGGGCTCCCAGTTTCGGCAGACGGTTGGAAGTATGCTCCTTTCGGGCTCGAGCCAAAGCGGCTCGACGTTGTGGGCGGAGAATTACTAAAAACTACAGGCGGCGGAGTAGAGCTCCGATGTGGCATTGGTTTAGGGGAAGATGTGGCTGCTACTAAAGAATTTGAGAACTCTTGGTAAGAATCCTTCAGCTGCGCAAATTTTACAAGAGAATTCTGAGGTAGTTTTTGAAGTTCCGTTTAGACAGGCAAGATGGGTTTTCGAATACTTCGATTTGCTTCATTACCTTTGAAGATTGTCTCACAGAGGACGATTCCGATCCGTCCGCCCCACTTCCCATCTTGTTGAGATAGCCAGGTGCGCTTTGACGATGCCTCAAAACCAAGCTTTTCCTTTTTCCTTCAACGCCGCGTATGAAATCACCCAACTCATTTGTGATTGATGCAACTTGCTGTTGCAGCTGTTCAGATGTTTTCGCGCCAGGAGAAACACCAAGAACCCTTCGATTCGGCGCCCGCCGGGTCATGGACACAATTGGAGGAGGGTTTTGGGTCGAAGAAACACCCGGCACAGGACTTCTGCCTCCCGGGAATAACGCATTGCTCGTAAATGAGGGTGTGGTGAAAATAATCGACGATACGAATGGTGCTCGAGGTGGAGTACTTCCTGGGATGATGGGCAAACTGGATCCTCTGGATGCTAGGAGAGTTCCCGTGGCTGAATTGAGTGATGATGGCTGAGACGACATGTCGTCTGGTTTTGGCTCCAAGATTGTGGTGGTGAAAGGGATGCCGCCCGTGCGTCGCGGGAGAACATTGATTGAGTTTCTGCGAGAAGAAGTTGTGTTTGAGCCAACAGAATGGTTGGAAGACATTGATGTTCCTGAGCGCGGATACTGGAGCGAAAAGAAAACGTTATGAAAACATTCAAACAAGATTTTGCAAGCAAAGTCACTAACTTTGGACAAGTCGCGGTGCATAAATAGATCAAATGGCGGGCTTTCCTCAAGCCCCAAGAATACGTCATCTGAGCCTTTTCGATCAGCCTCGAACCCATCTGGCCGCCTTCCAATCGAAAAAGGCAAGCCCTGTGCCCCGTCAAACAGTCCCATGGCGATCGCATCTGCCAAACCCGCACCAGCGTTGCTTCCACCCGCCCCACTCCCAGGAGGAATACCTCTCAAACTTTTCGGAAACGAACCCGAGATGTTGAGCCCAGGAGAAACCCCACCCACACTGCCACCCGCACCTGCATGAAGTCCTGTGCTTCTTCCGAAACTGGACGCACCCGATGCGGTCGATGGATTTGGCCCAACAGCACGCGCCATGGGATGATGGTTCAAAATGTTCGCACGGGAGCCGGTCATGGCAGGTGCACCCAGGCTTCGAGGGGACGTTCCTATAAGTTGTTGACCAGGAACACGAGATGACGGCGAGCTGGATGGAAAAAATCCGCCAGAATTGCTCCGGAGGCTTGATGCAGCGGAATGTGCTGGCGGGGCGGACACGCGGCGTGAGTTTAAATTTGAATTGCTGAAAGATCCGGGTGCGATATACGGAGTTTGATATTGAGTTTCGTTTTTTTGTTTGATGCTGTTATTGCTGCTGACGCTTTGGTTGTTCGCATTGTTATGCGCACCGTTGGAATCAGTCGAACGAGTGTAAAAGTTTTCGTCCAGTTCAGCAGCGGCTGAAAAATTGGACCTGTTTAAAACAGTTTCGGGTTCTGACAAAGTGAAATCGCATTCAACGCGGTACATGACATGCACGTTGAGTTTCCTAGGTTATTCAAATGAGAACTTTTCTCTTGGTTCATTTTAAGGGGGGATTAGAAACATACCCCAGAGTTGTTTCCAGCGCACCGAAGTTGTATTCCGCGATTCCGAGATGCGCATCACGAAGATGCAGTTGATCTGATTAACAAACCAAAGAAATCGAGTGAACCAATTCATCAATGCCAGTTTTTTTCCTGTTACGGGATTTTACAAGTTGCACACTAACCAAGCCCTGCTTCATCGACTGGCATAACGCGACTCGATGCGAGTCGATATCCCAGTTTCAGTTTCGAAGGCGGCGTTGCCATACCGTCAGGTTTAGAATACCGCTTACAAAGCTTATATGCGGGAAGCAGGCGGGTATATAGAAACAACGATCGAAAAAACATGATCATGTTTTTATACATGACCGAAATATCCGGTGGATTTGCTGGAGCTGGAGACCTAAAAATCCCAAAATCAGTCCACACTCTTCTCTCCATCAGTTCTAAGAAGCAAAATACTCACAGCAATGTCAGCTGCCAAGACTCCAGCAATATGCGTTTTTTCCGAACGCCAAACTCGGCTCCCGTAATAGGATCGATAGACACCCCGACAAGTAAATCCGGATTTACGCGCTGCTTGCGCATCGTTTTTCCGTCTTTGATGACAAGGAAGGAGCGTTGTGGATTGTTGTTGTTTGGGTGGATGGAAGTGTCAGCCAGGTCGAGATAAACGTCGAGAATGAGTGGCTGCATTTGATCCAACGACTGAGACTGCCGCATTGTGATTAGTCTCTTCCAGAACTTGACTTCGCTGCGAGTGGGCTCGACCTCAGGGACGTCGAGGTTAAACTGCATGAAACGACAATGATTGGATGGCGAAGTGAAATAAAACATGGGCACTGCATTCTAAGTTACCCATCGGTTCGGTCGCTGCTTCGCGTCGTTCTCGGAGCTGGTCCCGCATCTCGCCTGCACCACACACTGCACAAACTTGCCGTAGAAGTGGGCCAGAATCTGCTCGTCCGTGCTCAAGCTTGCGTTGGCATTGACGTTCGTCTGGTTTCGATTCGACGACCCTGCCGAAGAGGATGCGGAGGCATCCATGTCGGCGGTTTTATTATTTGCTTTGTTCTTTGGTTTTATCGGGTACTCTCAACCACAACGAATATTTACTTCAGTCATGTTAAAACAGGTACTCTCACACGCTGGCACAAAGTGGATCGCTATCGGCTGGACAGCATTTATTGCAGAGAACGTGATTGTGAGCGAGAACAGAGAGACGCTGGTTGGCGCCCTTGGCGAGGACAGGTATAGGATGGCATACGGAGTCTTGTCCACCGCCGCTTGCTCGTCCATTGCGTACGGATATCTGGTGCATGGACATCGCAAGGGTCCCTCTGTCGTTCCTTACTTGGGCGGATCGGCGGCTGTTAAGCTCACTGTTGTGGGGCTTCAAGCACTGGGCCTTGCAGGTCTGATGCAAACTCTGCCCAAGTTGCAGATTCCCATCGGCCTGGATGCACCATCATCCACTTCTGGCGCGAACACAAACAATTCTCTTTCTACATCGGCCGACCTCCCCACCAAAAAGTTCAAGATGTTGTGCCCTGTCGACTTTGCGCATGCTCGAAACTCAGATCCAAACCAACTTGAACTCAAGCGAATCACACGCCATCCGCAACTCTTTTCGTTTGCGCTCTTTACCCTTGGAACGGCTCTCTCGACACCCTTCTTGACAACACGGCTTTTAACTGGGTTTCCGATTGTTTTTGCGGTGATTGGCGGTGCCCATCAAGATGCTCGGTTTTTGCGAAGTGGCGCATTCACGCAGGAATATTTGAATGAGACAAGCTTGATTCCGTTTTGGGCATTGATGACGGGGAAACAAAAATGGAGCGATTTGTGCAACGAGGTAAAATGGGTGAATGCTAGCGTTGGCTTGTTGGGAGCTCTGTTGTTAGCGAGGCGGAGAGGAGTGTTAAAATTGTAGAACTCACAGAGTGACGAAGTAAAAGTGACACTGAACGACAATAAGAACAGCAGTTGACACCTATAAATCCCTGCCTTCGCCACATACAGTCTTGATGGCACACTCACGAAAACATACAAAATGACAAAACGACAACGGCAGGACTTGAACCTGCGCATCCAGAGGATAACAGATTTCTAGTCTGTCGCCTTAACCACTCGGCCACGTTGTCTTGTTAACCTTCGTTAAATTGCTGTACTATTAATGAACATATGTTCTACTTTGCGTCAAATTAATGGAATTATGCCCCAGCAGACTTGCGCATACTTTGAAGTTGATAAATGTATCTGATTTGTGGCTCTTCTTGTGAGTAGCAACGTCACAACGAGAGAGAAGTGAATGACACCTTGACCACATTCGATTCCTTTACGTTAGCAACCAGTATCTGGACACCGAAGTGCCTTTTACTGAGGAGCCTGCAGTGTCGCTCGAGCGTGAATCAGGCCTCGCTCAAAGAGAATTGATTTGAATCGTTTGTCTTTTATTTCCGACTTTGGGTCTCATTTAGTAGCAAGTCCGAATGCACGCAGCGCGTTCCGCTGAATGCCGCGATCAAACAAGAACACAACGACGGGACTCACGCCGCTGTTGATGAGAATGCAGAAATCCACGCCAAAATCAAACGCGGGCGACGCGGCATGACCCGTTGCGAGCTCGTACAACTCCATACAAATGTACGGTGTCCATCCGCACAGGAAAGAAGCAACAATGATAAAGCTTTGTCTGAACAACGCGCGCTGCTTCGAGTCTTCCGAATCGCGATTCACAACACTCGGAGAAATGCTTTCCAACATGCTGGCGGCCCTCTTCCGCTGAACATCCACTTTGCCAGTATCGCCAGCGCCGTTATTCGATGGACGTTGCTCCTTTTCAAGGTCGCTCTTGTCACTTAGACTACGTGGTTCAGAGCTATTTGCAGTCACTTTACCAGGCAGGAATTCACGGAGTGTCGAATTTGTTTGCTTGAGTTCCAGGTAGATTTGCGAGTACGCCGACATCATCCAGTTGATCTGCCCACTCAGGATCGGGAGACACACGCAGACCATTACGATTGCCGGCAAATCGCGTCTGTAGTAGTTGATGCTGCAGAATACTTTGCTGGGACGCACGCCGTAGCCCATCAGCGCCGGCTCTTCAGCATTTTGTGGGAGCATAAAAGGTATCGACGCCACAAACGCGGACACGGGAATTACCGACAACAGAAAGAGGTTGCATTCTCTGATTTTGTAAAACACTTGGCGTTTGACGGCCATGAAGCGGAGTCCTGTGATTCCACTACACAACATCACAGACGCAACAACACTGAACACGATCAAGAAACCTTGAGCTCGGCAGGATGCTGAGCCTTCATTTATGGTCTCTGGATAGATTGCAAACAGGACTTCCACCACAAAAATGTGCAGGGCCAGAAACGTGTCTGAGACGCACAGCCAAAACACCAGATACGAGCTTGGAATCAGTTCTTCTGTTCGGAACATACTAGTTGCCACGAGTACCCCGTTTAGAATAATTTCTGCCGATGAGATTACGAGCGTGGTAGTTGAAAACATTCTTGTTACAGGATCCATTTCGTCGGTTGTCGTTCAGTTTGTAAATCTTCCATAACTTGGCAAAAGTTTTGAAAGTCAGCAAAATGATAACTTAAGACTCAAGAATTGAGACCAGCTGGCAATTCTCATAGCACTATGAAAGCGCATGTATCTGATTAACCAGAGGGATCTCGCTCTGGGCTTATAACTTGGCAACATTTTAACAACACTGTCCAACATATGCAGCATTTAGTTGGTCTTTCTCGCTTTAACTTGAATCATGAAGAGGAGTAAATGCTCATTGCGATCCGAACTCATCCATCCATTCTTGATATCGCTTGATGTCCGCCTGGCTCACTGAACTTTGAATCTTCCCCAGCGCCATTTCAAAATCTTCTTTCGAGGCAGGAGCCTCCAATTCCTCTGCAAAGGAAGATGATATTTGAGAACCCGCTGCAAAAATAATCACATCGAAAATGTACCTTTAGGAATCATTTTAATTTGCTCTGCGCTCAACCCACGGATACGTCTGCGCATTCCCATCATGGACGCGTCACGGCATATCTAACACACACGTTAAAAAAAAACTTCTAGACTGAGAAATGAGGGACATACATTTGTAATGTCGGCACCACTGTATCCTTCCATTTTCTCTGCCAGCGTTTCCATGTCGAGGCCTTCGTCCACTTTGATGGACTGCAGATTGATGCGAAGAAGCTCTTTACGACTTTCGCTATCAGGCAGTGGAATATCTGAATTACATTGAATTAGATGTGTCTTCCATAATGTCAGGAATCAACAAAAGATGACTCACAAACTCGTTTTTCGAGCCTTCGACGCAGAGCTTCATCAATTTGCCATGGAAAATTGGTGGCTGCAAGAACCATGACAATAGGGTCGCGTTCACCTTCGGCGGTCGTGCCGATTGAGCCACTGATTCCGTCCATTTGCATCAGAATTTCAGATTTCACTCTGTATTGAGAAAATGAAGGTTATAAGAGAGAAAGGGCAGCGACTGGACCAGGACAGAGGAAAGTTTTATGTACCGCCGAGACGCTTCGTGTTCAGAGCTTTCCCCACGCGAGCTGCACAAACTATCAATTTCGTCAATGAAGATTGTACTCGGAGCATAGTGTCGAGCCATTTCGAACAACAGCTGCAAAAAATGAGTCAGTCGTTTGGAAGGTTTAGGGGACAATTTTTTCAAAATATCGGTTCGGACAAAACTCACTCGAACAATTTTTTCAGAATCACCACGCCATTTCGATGTGAGCATACTTGCGGTCACATTGAAAAAAGTGGTGCCGCATTCCGTTGCAACTGCCTTCGCGAGCAATGTTTTCCCGGTTCCTGCGTGGAGATTCGATATCAATTCATCTGTCACTCCGTCGCGCTGAAATCACTGCCAATATACCAGGCGGTCCTGTCATGAGCACCCCTTTCCACGGCCTTCGAATTCCGGTAAAGAATTCTGGCATCCAAAGCGGAAGCACAATAGCTTCCTCCAGCAATGCCTTCGGCTCCCTTAATCCCGCAATGTCTGTCCATCGGACGTTTGGAGACGTATTTAGAATATCGCGTTTCACCATTTCCACCAAATCTTTGTCGAATCCAGTTCCTTCAAACTCTGGGCGCGTGTTGGTGTCATTTTCAGTATCGGAGGTTGCTTCGTCCTTTTCACGTTTCGCATTATCGAGGAGAGATGAATAAGAGGATGAGGATGCCTTTTTCGAAGATTTAGATGCACTTCCAGATGTTGTTGGCGCAACTGTAGTTCGACTTTGTTTCGGGACAACTTGTTTTGATGGTGCTGGCTTTTTTACTGGGGCCTGCTGCAACGCCAGAGTCCAGTTAGGAATTCACGTTTTTTTTTCCTTTCGAAGGGACAACTGACTGATGCCATTAGTACCTTTGCTTTCGGAGCGGCTCTGTTTGGTAAAGCCGTTGCATTTTGGTTTTTGGCCCAAGCAGGTAAACCATCCTCGTCTGACCATATGACGTCAGTATTGACTTTCACGATACAAGTAGGTTCATAGAGCAGATATTCGCACCTGACGATTTCTGTCGACGAAGATTCGAATTCTTTTGTTTTGGTGGTGGAGCCGGCCAGACGTCCTTGTCATACACGTCGGGTCCATCATCAGTGCTGCTGTTACGCGAAGACGCCCGCTGGCGAGATTGAGAAAGTGAATTCGAATTTGAAGGTGGTCGTTCCTGAGGGGATTTGACGCTTGAGAACCGCTCCAACAGCAGACAGCCTGAAACTTAAAAAAGATGCGAGGGCTCACTTTGAAGGCGGCAATCTCTTTTGCGATGGCCTTGACGAGGGACATCTCCTCTGCCAAGCCACTCCTGACAGCAGCCCACTTGTCCCTCTCCTGAGCAGGAAGCGTCTTCACGTGCCTGGGAATGAGTCAGAGTGATTCATAGGATGTCCAAACCAAAGATTCTCACTGCGCAAGAGTGCTCGACACTGCGTCCATGTATATCAGCGCCTGGTCGTAGTTGCCGAGGAGTGCACATTCGCGACTGATCTGTACGTCTGTTTCCGAGTGGGAACATAGAGCGTCATTTCTCTGGTACATGCAGCGCATTTCCACGCGTGCTGGTCACCTTTTGTCATGTTGCGAAGCTTCTGCGATGCGCTCATTGTTATGCTCCTTGCTGTGAATTTGTTTTGATGACTTTTTATTTTTCCTTCGAACTGCTGAACTGTTGATAAGTTCCAGCAAGACACTCTTCACAACAAACTGCTTTCGGTTTAAATTCAAACGTATTCAAATCAGATTTCGCCTCTCTGCTTCTTCACGAGGCATACGCATGCTGTTCCCTAATCGATCGGTGATCTCAACCATGTCTTGATCCTCCTCACTCTCCTCTTCAGACGCCCCAGTCTCACCCTCATCCACCTCTGAGATTTCCGCGTCGTCACTATCTGATTCTAAACTTTTCGCACCCTTTCGAGATTTCCATCCCCCAGCAGATGACTGTCCAAAGGTGTGATTCTTGTTTGCAACCAGCGCGTCTTCGTCATCACTGTCGAGATAACCCTCCCGTCCAAGATCTTTTTTCATTTTTCGTTCGGCAGCCTCATCTTTGAAAAATAAATGGATAAAGGTCGCCCGTTCAGCTGCTGGTAAGATGAGCCCAAAAAAAAAAACAGGAATTTTACCTTCAATCGCCTTCACCCATTCCAGTTCAAAAGCTCTCACCTCCGCATGTCCGCCTCGACCACCCCCAACTTGACTATATCCTTTCAAAACATCCTTGTTCACATCGAGAAATGCGTGTCCCCATTTGAATCCTTCAAGCACTTTTCGAGCCATATCCAGCTCCCCAACCATTGCGAATCCAGCCGCAAACGCTTCCACACAGTTCAGCTTGCTGATTTTACCGTAGTTGACTGGATTCGTTGCAATCATATGAGGCAAGATTCGTTCGTGGGGACTGGCAATTTTGGAAAATGGAACTTCTCCGAGACGGGCCCATGAACAGTCAACGACACAGATTCCTGGATAGTTTCAGATTGAATTGGTAAGAATAAAACCGTGTCAAACCAGGGCGGCTGCTTACCATGTTCCAAAATGATTTCACGATCAGCAGGACTGACGTAAGATTTGCCCTTGGGTGTCAACACGATACCTTTAAACCGTGGACCCCCTACTCTCAGAATCTTGACAACACCTTGTCGCTCCATCTTTTTCCCGCTGCACCTCTTGGGGTCACAATGGCCAAAGTCCTGTTTCACAGTTCAAAACCCCAAAGTTGAGTTTTTCCCAGATTCGATATCGACAAAAGCTTCGTATAAATGAATGCACGGACCCACATTGCAAGAGGTGGAAGGTCAATCTCGATCGAGTCGTTGTCGCTGCTTTCGTCACTGCTCTCGTTGCGGACGGCGTTGCTCGAGTCTTCGTATGCGTTGACATCGTTTCTGTCTGCCCTTTGGTTTCGACTGGTGTGGTGCGCTTGGTTGGGTTTGCCTTTGCTGTTGCGATCGAATTTGCCCATTGGTTGTGCGGATGGAGATGGAAAATAAAAAAAAAAGGAATCTGAACTTGGTTACTGGATGCTTGATACGTGCTGCCAAAAATGGAGCCATATTAACTTCCATTGACCACCTGGATGAAGACCACCAGCCACCGGGATAATGTATCTGTTGGCACATTTCATGCACCTGCAATCACAGGGCAACTGCATGAGTGGAGTGGTGCACAAGGCTGCATGCTCAAATTTAAATTGTCATGCCTTTATTCATATGCGCTGTATAGTACCACAGCGCCCATGTACTTGCATTCTTTTTTAGGGCACCCTGAAGGATCTGGTCTCACACTGGGTGTGAGAACCTTTCAAAGTGGAGGTGAACCATCTATTTAAGGAGGAGCACTGCAACCAACAGATTCTATGTATACTGAACCCTGTTATCTCAAGCCATGCCACTGCCTCACTCGTGCTACCAGGTTTGCATGCACCATTTGCATGTGGTATACACTCCGAACACCACATTACTGTTTATTGTGCCAAGAATCAGTTGCATTCCAAGAGCTGACAGTTAAAGTACAGACGCTTCAAGAGCTTCAAGATAAGGTGATTCTGATGAGAGCGGAGAGGGAAGTTGACACTGGGCAGGTGTTACGAAATGATGAATTACAACAACAAAGCAGCTGCCAGGCAGTCTCTGACCGAGAATGGTTCTTTGAGATTGGGAATGTGATAAATCTGTACCAAGGGTGACGAATGGTATGGATCCCTTCAAACAACTTGCGTGGGAGAGATAGAATGGTTCAGTCCACTATATTATCTATGTTTCTTTTTTATTAACACTGATCTCAATCACCAGGACTTGTTGAAGTCTGAGTCTATGGAGGTGGTATTGGGTGACGGAGGGGTTGGCAGTTTGGGAGCTGGCATGATCAGCAAAGTCAAGTTGGAGATGTTCGAAGGACTTCTGAGCATGCTCTGGCAAGTCGAGATCTGCTTGCTCCATAAGGAGCATCCTGCAGGCACGTGAGGCCAAAATCACATCTGCGGTTGCACGCCTAACACTCTCACTTTACAGGTCAAAACAGCAATGCGACAGCTGGTAAAGTGCATTGCAAGGATTGGTGCATCTGCCGGCGGGGAAACTGTGGCAGACGATGTACTTCAGGCTCATCCGTCGAGGCGCAAGCATGACCCGGCTCATTGCGAACGGACTTGGGATGAACTCCAAGCACAAATATTTACTTAAGTGAGAACTAGTATTCCTTGCAACACAAGTGCTGCGGTGAAAAACTTTGGGAAGATGTGGAGATCCCAGAGACGGTGATAGGAGGGGGCATCAGATCTGTGTGATGACAAGAGATTGGGGCGGTGGCATGACTGGGAGTATGTGGTGTACTCAGAAGAGGATTGGAGTTTTGATGGAAGCGTCGAAGAGGAGTTGCAAAGACAGTTTATTTCTTGCGGAAGATTACCCAGTAAACTAGGAGGCTCTTTTTACCATGGAAGTGCGCTGTTGCATTTTAAGTTTATCAAGAAATCCGTAACACGACTCCAAGGATGAACCACACTGGATGTTTGGGGTTCACGCCGCTTGTTGCCGTTCACACCGGCGCAGGATCATTCTCCGTTTCGCGCGAGAAGGAGCAGTGCCAAGTCGTGGCGGCGGCATGTCGAAAGGGTCTTGCTGTACTGAGTCTGCAGGAGTCATCAAGCGCAGATGCTGCTACAGCAGCCGTGCGATATCTCGAGGAGAGTGCGCTTGTCAATGCGGGTTCGTTTTCTTCTTGCTTGATTTGTATTTAGTGCCCCTCTCAATCAGATTTAGGTTTCGGATCGAATTTGACCACGGCAGCCACTGTCGAATGCGATGCGGCCCTAATGGACGGTACGACGGGCGTATTTGCAGGTGTCGGAGCAGTGGCGGGGGTGCGTTCTGCAATTGCATGTTCGAAAGTGATGATGGACTCGTTCTCAGAAGGCAAAACAGTGTCCGGTATCTCAACAACTCTCGGACGTGTGAAGCCCATGTTTCTCGTGTCCGAAGGCGCCGCACGCTTTGCAACAGACAGAGAATCGTCACTTGCCATCGATCCAGACGCGCTTGTGTGCGACCGTGCATTGAAAGCATGGGAAGCAATTGCAAAAGTGCTTCAAAATCCAGAGTGTGATTCAGAGAGTAATCATGACACGCTTGATCAAGTGCTTGAGGACACGGTCGGAGCGGTTGTCCTGGACTGCTGTGGAAATATTGCATCAGCTGTGTCAAGTGGAGGCATTCTGTTTAAATATCCGGGCCGAATAGGAGAGGCCGCAATGTATTCATGCGGCATCTGGGCGCAAAGCGTGTCTGCTCCCTCACTACACCATCACCGCCATCGCTCATATCTGGCAACCTCAAACATCTCAAAAACAGTCAACGACAGTGTCAGTGTGGGAGTTGGGTGCAGCCTTTCAGGGACAGGAGAGCAAATTATTCGCACGCTTCTTGGACGGGAAATTGCATCTGCCTTGCTTGAAACCCACCAAGACCATGACACAACCAATGCTGCAGACGTTTTGGATGTTTCCACGGCCCTTCAACGAGTTTTTCGGACCGCGTTTTTGAATGGTCCGCTGTTGAACATGTACGACGACGGACCCAAAAATGCGGGCGTGCTATTGATTCGCGCCACTTCCAGCATATCCAACACTGATCCACCTGACATCAACGCAACTTCTGCTACGGAAAGGATGCTTGATCGCGAAATATGGGTTGCTCACACGACGGAAGCAATGTGCGTTGGTTGGATGTCTGTGGGAGATGAGGCGCCTGTCACATTGATTTCCAGGAAGAAGGAGGGCACCACCACATCTGGCTCAAAGCGAAAGCGCACGAAGCAGTGGCAAAATGATTCAAGTTCAAGTGCCCGTATCCGACCAATACGAATATTTGGGGAGTTTTTGGGCCAATAGCGTCGCAGCGATTTTTAGGAGGACGGACAACATTCGTTGCATTCATGCGTCCGATCATTTCCAATACCATATCCGCAATTCTTGCATCACACATATCAGTATACAGCCGAACCACAGCAACTCACAGCAGAAAGATGATGGCAACCAGAATGTTCCTGAGATTTGAGTTTTTAGGACCCATTGGGAACCATAAAAGAAACGGAGAGAAGAGATGATAAATTTAACCAATGAACAGCTTTGAAGATCGCGTCCTTTTGATGTGAGGGAACAGTTCCGGTCAGTGTTTATGCATGGTAAGTTGTTTATCGTGCAAGTGGAAACGCTTAAAATGCTCCAATCAACTGAGGATGGAACCGAATTCGAACCTGCTCTTTGGCGCCAACGCCGCAGCTTCATCCTCTCAAGAGTCCACGACATCGGCTCTTCCATCACATCGCTGGTGGACGTCGGTTGTGGACACGGTGCAGTGCTTGCCTGTCTGGCTGGAGCAACGCCAGGGATTCGACGAATTGCAGGAGTGGATTTGGATGCGGCATGCTTGAAAGAGGCTGCAATCCTCTGTGCACCACGTTCCCACGATTCGTTGCTGGAGAATTTGACATGCCTTGAGTTGTACCAAGGTTTTGCTTGTGTTGACCGCAACTAAAAACGTTAACCCACTTCCGTTTAAAACAGGAAACGCGCTTGAATTTGATCAAAGACTCTCGGGGTATGACGCTTTCATCTGCTCGGAAATTATTGAGCATTTAGATCCGCCGCTCCTTTCCTGTTTCCCACAAACCATTTTTGGCGAATACCAGCCCAAATACGTCGTCATCACCACCCCCAATGCGGAATTCAACATCCATTTTCCACAACTGAATTATGGGACACCCAATGCCACTCTTCGAAACAGCGATCACCGCTTTGAATGGACGCGTTCCGAGTTTCAAAAATGGTGTCACGAGATATCAAACCGTTACGGATATTCCGTTGACTTCTCGGGAGTGGGCACCTTGGCCAGAAAGTTGGATTCGGGCGTTGGGTTCGCCACACAAGCTGCCACCTTCATGAAGCTTATGGAGAGTGGTTCTCCTGTTGCAGCTCAACAGCAACAACGAGATCATCCCCTACAGCTTATTGCCAGCATTGAATACCCATACTTTAAAGAGCCCGCATACTCTTTTGAGCGAGTTGCGGCAGAAATCGCCAAACTCCTTCCCGAGATGGCATACAACCAACTGTGCCTGCAGGTAATGAGCCAAGTGACGCGTCAAATGACGGACCTTCAGTTTGATACTCTGCTGCTGAAAGCATGGCCGAAACGAGGAAGCTATTCTCTTGAAGTGGGTGCGCTGTGGGATATTTTGCGGATTCGGCATATTTGCAAGACGCGGGATTATTTGCTGGCGTGTCTGCGATCGAATCCGCGTTTTCGGGTGTTTTCTGATGGTCAGGGTAAAGAAATGGTGGGAATTTTCGACAAGATTCCGTTGGAGTCCAGGCTTGCTGCTGATTGTGCAAACAGGAAACAAAAATATGATGAAGAAAGAATTTCGGTGCGCCAGTGTTGATGCTGGCGATGTTGATTAGGGGGATGTTGGTTTGTTAGTTGCTTCTGCTTGTCATGTTCATAAAAAAAAAATCGTTCAGACAATTTCCAGAGATGGGAGGAGCAGCATCGGCCGAAGCTAAGCGCAAGCAGAGTATGCAAAATCCCGACATTCTCAAAACAAGCGACGTGAGAAAACCGAGAACAGCAAAGACGGCGCTGAAAACGTCGGAAACTTTCAAGAAGTGCGATCGCCACCCACCGAATCTGTATGACGCCGAAATCACCAAAAGACGCGTTTTCGATGTACTAACAGGATCCAAGACGAGTCTAAGTCATTCAGACGCGCAAGTTTATCCATTGCCGCTTGAGCAGGTGTTGTACGCACAGTGTCTTTGATGACCATGGAATCATAACAAATTTACACAGATTGAGATGTGCGCCAACCTTGCATTGAAATGCTACGGCCGCCAAGAATCAATATCCAGAGTTTCCTCATTTCTGACTGGTCCTGGGAGAAAGGACGCTGGGATTGACACAATGGTCGTTGTTGGTCCGAGCGGTTCTGGAGCTTCAATTCTCATCGCAAAGGCGGTCGTAACGTCAACCAAAAAACTGGATGACGGCAATTATACCATAATTTATCGAAGAATTAGACCATCTTCAGTCACAGCACTGCAACTCGTTGCTTCAATTACTGTGCAACTGAATCTTCTCAAGCCAGGCACTTTAGATGAAATCAGCACTGCCATTCAAGATATCATAGCATACGGCACAGAGGATGCACCATTAATTGTAGTTCTAGACGGTCTGAACCATCTGACCGAAGATCCCGCGGATACAAGCATGGAGTGGCTGCTGCCCAGTCTCCAATCGTCCGTAAATCCATTCTCGCGCTTCTTGCTGTCAACGGCTCCGTTTCCTAAATCGCCTGTAGATTTGGCGATTTGCCGCTCGTTTCCTTTGGCAGCATTTGTGGAACTTACTCCTCTGCCTGTTGAGGAAGCCAACCAGTTTCTTCAGTCACAAATTCAAGAGCAGCATAAATCCAGTCTGGAAGTACCGCCGGAATTGCAAGATAAACTCAATGCTGCCTTTGAATTTTCAAACTCGAACCTCATCTCGTTCCCCGGCGGTGTCACGCATTTATACATTCATTGCTTGGTCTCCGGAATTCTGATTCCCCATTTGACGGCACGGCACGAATCCCTTCCTGAACCAATCCCATGCTCGATACCAGAAGCTATGGAACAAGTTCTCAAAATGGTTGAATCCTGCCATCTTCAAATGGATTCACCACCCGCAAAAACAAACCCACCAATCATTATTCGACCAACGAAAATCCAATTGGACACTCAAAAGCAGTTTTTGGTTCAAATATTGGCACTGATAACGCTGGCAGACGTGTCGGAGGGCATCACGAGCGATGATATGCAACAGATCTTGAACCAGCTGGACGCGTCGTCCAACTTGCAGCAGCCGCCTGGGAGACAGGCGGCACTACCTACCGTTTCAAAGCTGCTGGACCACGTGTTAGTGACGGTGCCAGGACTTGCCAGTCATTTGGTAAAAGATGCGAAAGGGAGGTGGACTTGGAGTCACGGACTCGCGAAAATGGTGGCCGCGTTTCGGTATGCAAACATTCGAAGACCCAGCGATCTGTTTGGAGCCATTGATTTGGACAATGAGACCAAGTTGTTGGCGGGCGCTTTGGCGGACTGGGTGCAGGTAAAACGGCGGACCACTGCAGACGCTACATTAAAAAGTAACACCAGCCTAACACGAATCGACGGCAATGAAAGTAAAGCGGCATCGACGCAAGAGCTTGCGCGCTATCTCAGCCTCGCACATCGGAAAAATGAACTGCTTTCGCATCTCACGGACCTCAAGTTTCTAATTTCCATGATCAAGGACAGTGGAAGTGTGAGCGGCCTTGTGTGCCTCATGCATTCATATCGACGTTACGCATTGGTTGACAGAGAGATTTTCTTGGTGCGTGAGCGGGTGGAGGAGCTGGACGCAATTCTTGTCATCCTCGAACAACATCGCAAGTTGTTTGAATTGGGGATCCGTGAGAAATGCTTGGATATTGTTTTGAAGCAGATATTATGCGGAATGAGCGGGAGTGATTGGGGTGTGCTGGAGGCTGTTGTCGACGGATTTCAAACACGTCTGAAAAGAAAAGAGGCAGAAATGGGGACCCGAGTTCGTTCGAAAAGTTTGGTTTTAAAGAAGGAATCTTTCGTGGATAGAGGAAAATCAGCTGCAACAAGTCGCTTTTCCATGGTCTCGCTCTACTCAAGATATTATCTGTTTCGACCTGCTCGCGATATGAAAGTAGATGCCATTGGGCAAGAACGGTATTCCCTTATTCAACCAGGAAAAGCTGGAGTGCATCATTTTGTCACTTCTGCAGATGGTAAATATGTCGTTGCAATTGTCGGTGGAAATCAGATCCGTGCCTACGAAGCCAGTCCTTTTCATGGTACGTCTTTTGTGGAGATAATTTCAGAAATACTTATTCTGCACATGTATTCCTTGGAAACAGAGATTTGGGCAACAGTGATTTTCGATCAAATCACCTCGCTTGCAATTTCTCCTTCGGGGAAGACAATTGCAGTGGCCTACAGAGATGAAATCGGAATATACAAAACCGTGACAGGAACTCGAAATATGTCCATAACAGCCCTTATGCCCCCTCAACTAGAAACACAAGCAACGGATTCGAGCACTGGAATCGGTGTGATCGTCACCCACGTAGTTTTTCCGAACGAAACTTCCCTACTGATATCGACCCAATTTGGTCAACTATACTTGTGGAAACTAAGTCACTCTTGGGGAAGTGCAGAAGAGTTTAAGGCTCCCGACAGCTCGGCGCCCTCTCAAGGAAGAACCGCGACGGAAAAATTCATTGTATCCAGAGATGAATATACTTGCTCCTGGTGGACTTCTAAAAATGGATCGAATGCAACTTCAAATGATCAATCGCGCGAATCCATTGGTGCTATGGCTAAATTATCTATATTCAACCTGAGTCTGGAAACGCCATCGAACGCACTCTCGCATCGTGTTCATCTGGAGCTGCCCGTTCTAACAGCCAATATTCACTACATATCCCAAGCAACACAAATAGTTGCCCTTGAAACGGACACAATTTACTGCATCGACACAAAAACAGGAGATCTCAGTTGGACTCAAACAACCTTAAGTGCTGGGATTACAGACGATTGGGCGGATCTTTGTATTTTCACAGACTCGGATGGCCTCGAAGCAATCATTGCTGTTTCAGTAGATGGATGGGCAGTTGATGTTACCGGTGGAAAATTTGTTCGATGGCGGATGGATTTGGGGTTGAAAGAGGGGGAAGTTGTTACTGGCGCGAAATCAATGAATGGGCATTTGCCAAATCAAAAGCCGGGTCATGCGCGGAACCAATTTGCTGTGGGGCAGCACATCTTGTTTTCCACAAGCAAAGGCGGGCTGCATGCAATGCCAATCCACGACTGGCCACGGAATCTTGACAACATTGAACTGAATCAAGTCCTTGGAAAAATCGTCTGCGTAGCATGCGATGCTGAAAGTGATCAGTCCGTTGCCGTTGATGCGGACTTTGTTATTCATTCCCCGTCTTTGCAACAAGTCCGGATCTCCAGCGATGCAGACACAATAGTGGGCGCTTCAATTCTCAACCAACAGATTGTAATTCTGTCTCAGGACAATGTGTTTTCGTTTCCGCCCGAGAGTGTCAGCCCAGACTCCGATGATTGTGACTTCCTAGACAGATGTGCGCTCATGAGCACCCCGCAAACCTACACACATTCTGCGAAAATTGTCGCGTTCTGCATGACGGACGAGAGCCTGGTCATTCTAGATTCGAAATACGTGCTGACGCTGATAGCGTTCGATGAAGCTTCCGTACCCTCCGTCAAATCATCCATTCAAACAGAGTCTTCAGCAACCGCACCGTTACTTGTGTCGCGGCAGTACTTGGGCAATCCTGAAATTATCAGTATCACAGGAACTGGCCAAATTTCAAAACATCGATTCAACAGTCAAGATTCGACAAATGCCACTTCTGTGCTCTGTAAATCGGTGTTTGAATCGAGCGGCTACTGTGTTAATGTGCCTGGTGTGCGCAGTCCAAAGGCACGCTGCGCTGCAATCTCTCCAGATGGAGCACTGTTAGCTATTGGAGATTCTCTCGGAGGTCTACTTGTTGTTTCCACGGATTCGACTGATGTTTCAGGCACACGCGTGCGAGGCTGTTACAACTGTGCAGTTGTGGGATTAAAATGGATAAATTCTTCAGATGCAATCAGTCTGGGTCAGGATGGTGTGATTGTAGTTTGGAAAGTGGATGTGCAAGCTGGCACCGTTTTGTCGGTTGGGGTACTGGACACAGGCAACTTTGGGGCAAATTGTCTCGACATGGTTGAAGTTGCAGATGCAGATTCTGATAATGGAAAGTATCGAATATGTGTTGGCGGCTGTGATGGAAGAATGCATGAATACTTTTTTGATGCTATGGTGGGAACGTAGTCAGCTGTGTTACCTGTCGAATAGACAAGGAAAGCACCAGCAGTGACTAAGTGGGCTGCGAAGAAGCGCGTACGGTTTCGGTGTTGCTCCTTGTTGTTCAACTCTTGTGGCGAATTGGACTCCACAGAGTCTTCAAAATATTAAAACTGTTTGAAATACCACAGTAATGAGCCTTCAAGTTACTGTATTGCAAATCATCCTCATTGCCACCGTCCGCAAGAAATAAACTGCCTTTGCAAATCCTCTTCGACCCTTGCATCAAAACTCCAATCCTCTTCTGAGTACACCACATACTCCCAGTCATGCCATCGCCCGAATCCCGTGTCATCACATAGACCTGACGCCTCTTCCTCTACTACCGTCTCTGGGATCTCCACATCGTCCCAAAGTTTTCCGCGATGGGCCGCCTCCTGCTTGCGCCTCGATGGAAAAGCCTGAGGCACATCATCTGCCACATTTTCCCCGCCGGCAGATGCGCCAATCCTTGCAATGCACTTAACCAGATGTCGCATTGCCGGTTTGACCTGTAAAGTGAGAGTGTTAGGCTCGCAACCGCAGATGTGATTTTGGCCTCACGTGTCTGCTGCACGTCTGCAGGATGCTCCATCGCTCCTCGCGATCTCCCTCATGGAGCAAGCAGATCTCGACTTGCCAGAGCATGCTCAGAAGTCCTTCGAACATCTCCGACTTGGCTTTGGCAGTTAACTGCTTCTTGTCGACTTGTAAGTCGGCCACTGGTGCACCAAAAACATCCTCCACCGCCTCTGACTTTAACAACTCCTGGTGTTGAGATGAGTGTTAATGAAGAAAAATGCCATGGATAATAAATGGTGGACCGACCCATTCGATCTCTCCGCAAGTTGTTTGAAGTGCTCCGTACCAATTATCACCCTTGATACGGATCGTCTCAAATGCTTCACCGCACCATTCCTCCAACGAACTCAGAGCGGCATCAATTTCATGGAAGACATAGTCTTCCATGGAATCGAAACCCTCGATCCCCACCCCCACATCCTCATGGCAACCGCACTTGCCATCCGCTCCTCTACAACATAACTACCCCACCCATACATGCCCACCTCCAAACCCAACAAAAACATCATGCTAAAAACGTCCCCACCAACAGCCGCAACCGCTCCCTCACTTACACCATCCTCATCCATCACTCTCGCAACCATTCGCTTCACATCACTAACAGCCCCACTGTCCATCATCCCCTCTTGCATCACCCGATCAAAAGTTCGGTGAACTTGCCCTACAACCCAGTCTACCTTCATTTTCAATCGCCCCCCAAACCAAGGACCGTTCTCAGACAGAGCCTGCCTGGTGGCAACCTCCATGTTGTGATCCAACATTTCATACATCCGCTCAATATCTTCTTCTCTCTCCGCTCTCATCAGTGGATGCTTTTCTTGAAGTTCTTGGCGCGCTTGTTCTTCCGCCGTTAGCTCTTTCCCCCCCTCCAACTCTGCCCCATTGTCCCGCTCTTGATTCTCCGCCTCTTCATACACTCCTTCTTCTTGAATCTTACTGTGCTCAAGACGCTTCTGGCAATGTTCCCGCTCGATTTCATACGAACGCCTGCGGCGTTGGACATGCGGCAGGCTGGGGAAACTTTCCATTGCCTCAGCAATATCCGCAACCTCCTGCACTGTTTCTAAAAAAAATGAAATTGAGTCCAGTGTTAGCAAATGCAATCCCCAACGTAAAAACCATTTTTGAAATGAAATACGCCGTACCCTCTTCCGTCAACATTGCAAGCTCAAGTTGGGTTTTGGATGCCGCCATTCTGTGCTGTGCCAGCAATTCTTCCATTTGCGTGGCAGCAGCTTCATGCTGCTTCCTGTCAGCGTCAAGACGCTCGGCCGCCTCTTGAAACTTTTTAGCAGCCACTTGTTGTTGCTGCATAAACGTAGCCTCCAGGTGGACAAATGCGGCTTGTTGCTGCTCAAAGGCTGCTTGGACTTGTGCGATATTCAAAGTTCCGTTCATTTTGATTCTTAATAGTTTGGATGTTTTGATGTTGGCCAAGTAGTGATGAAAGCACAGGGGAAGGCATGAGGTGTGGTGAAAGGGGTTTTTGGAGAGTGATTGTCAGTGAAAATCCCACCCTCGACAAGACGCGACATCTTGCGCTACCATCACCAAGCTCAGGCACGGTGGGTACCAGCAAAAGCATCAAGGACGCAAGATGCGAGTTTCCAACGGAATAAGGGGAAGCAGAAGGGGGGAAAGAAAGAGTCAATGAGGGAGAGTTGCATGAAACTTACTTAGTATGCGTGTATGCGTGTACGTTTAAGGTTTGCGAGATAATCAAGGCTTATAAGCTGATCTGGGAGAGGCATTTGTTTTAGTTTGGGCCTCAAGAATATGAGCAAAGCGCGAAGGGGTGTGTGGAAAAGAAGAGTGCGGAAAGATAATAGAACGCGTTAAAATAATCGGAGGCCGATCAGCTAATCAACCGTGACATTGGCCACAGTACACAGTCGATGTTACAGTGGGGATGGAGACGGGGAGTTGGAAGTGCAGAAGGGGGAATCTTCACCTTTTCAACGACAATTTCTTCCCGTTTCTTTTGAGGCAGCCGGAGAAGATCAACTATGCGAAAAGAAATCCACGCGGACAATATATTTGTTCATATTTAAACCCCAGCACAGAAACGGCCGAATTGAACGAGCTCGGGACAAGCTGGGGATGCATTCCAAGCAGTCGCCCGGTTGGCGCAAACGGTATTTTGATTTAACTGAAGAGGTGGCACGTGTGGGAATTGAATTCGTCGGCCCTTCATAAACGAAAAACAGGCACCAAGCACAACCACACGGACTATATTTGCACGTTCAGACGGCCAGTTTTGGCGGTGGATTATACTGGCGTTGCGTTTTTGTCACTCTGCATGTGCTGGATATGGTCGCGCAAAACAATTGTCCGAGTGAGACGAATTCGAGACTGGAGGCGGACTGAAACAAGGTATCGGCCGTCTTCCATCGACACGGGTTCGTTTATTCATTCGCCGAGACTAAGTGACTACGAAGGCACGGGCATGGCATGTGCTTAAATTATGATGTGACAGGGCAGCCTGTTTCGAAGCCGTCCCTTTGAAAGAAACTTGCATTATGAGGGGTATACAAACGTCAAATTCGTGTCCCATTATTCAGTGTCATTGAGAGAACTGGGACGGCGGCATAAGTTTCCTCATCAGACGACTCCGAAGAATTTGTCCCGCGAGCAGTGCATCAGCTTTTGAGAAACTCCAGAATTGGCATCACGAAAGCCGGGTCTCAAGTTGTGGACCGTGTTTTATCGCGTGCAAAATATCAATATTAACGTGAAGTGTGATGGCGGATGTGGACGCGGGAAACGGGCTTTGCTCATGCTGGAACCAGGGATTCAAGACGGCGGACGACAGAGGCAGACAGCTTCACCCCGTTGGTTTTGCTCAGAACTATCTGTCAAATATTACACAAGTGAGTGAACATGTATAATTTCAAGCATAAGATCTGATGGACAGTTCAGCAGCATCAAATTGTATCTGACCTCATTGCAACAAAGTCGCAAGCACCGTTTAAAATTTGCGACGAAATCGGGTTCCCGTCTGTGCTTGTAAGCTTGTAAGCGGCCGGTTAAGTTAACTGATGCAGTGATATTCTGACTATTCAGATATTCATCCAGACGCTCTAAGGACTGCTTATGTGGTGTCTGATGTGCTCCATTCAAGAGTCGATTTCCTGTGTCAAACACGGTCACCCGCTCGTACAGCCATCTATCGAAATTCAGCATGGCTCGGCGCCGGTCGTTGTCTGAGGGATCGATGCAGAGCAAGCGATTTGCATTGGCAGGATGCTGATTGTTTTTTGGACAATGATTGATTGATGATGCATCCAAAAAAATTGCCCGCGATTATCGAGTTGCCGGGTGGCTTTTCTTAAACGGCGATGGCAAGAGGAGCTGTATTCACAGGGGTTTGAGCGAAGGGGATGTGAGTGCTGATTGTTTCATCCGTATCAATTTTTATTTGGAAAGACAGCTCGCGAAGACCTATATTGCAGCAATCGAAGTTCTCTCAGAAATTTCGGAGCTGACACATTGTAACAGAGGGCGGTTGGTCCCATATACGGCTTTCGGCACTGCGATTGCTTGGATTCAGATTCATCGGTAATATTTGAAGAGTTCTTGATTCCGTATTATTTGAGACTTTAGGACGTAAAAAGGGCGGTGCAAACAATCATTCAACTTGGGATGATCTCACTGTTTAAATGCGACGGCATTCCCTGCAATTACGGACGGGCATACTACTTCCTTTCTTCAACAATGCAAATGTTCAGATATTATTTTCTGCATTGTCAGCCACCAACCGCACTGCTTGAATATAGCACTACAGTTCAGGTGTATGACAACGTACTTTCATTGTGCTAGTTAACGTTTATGTATGTGTGTGTAAAAAGTGACGGCATTCTCCATCTCACTTTCCCCTTTATTCAGCCAACATAACAAGTGGACAATATATATATTTATATCTTCCGTAAACACCATACTACATGTCCCTTTGGGCTACTAACCAATATGCAAAAGTATTCGAAGCGTCACTGTTTCTCCACCTGGAAAGAAATCCTTCGTTTTCACTGGCATCCGAGGTTGTGCTGGTTGATTGGAATGAGCCCGATACAAGTCTCAAGGACAGGTTAGGCTTTTCACTTGTAGTCTGTGGGGAGTTGAAGTCGTGACGGTTTGAATTCTGCTGGAAGTAGTCATGATCATTGTTGGCAAAAGAAAGCTGGGGAGTTGGCGCACGCTGTCGTGTCACCGCAAGAATTGCAAATCGGTACTCACTGGATCTATCTGCAATGCTGGAACTGGGTCCAATCGCGGTGCTGGTGTTGGAGGCTGAAATTGAGGCATTTGAACGGGGATTTCTTTTACTGGTTTAAATTTGGAATTTGCTCCAGTCCGCACCGTTCAAACAATCAGAACGTTGAGAAAAAAAGAAACTATTTGCCTCAACAAAGAGTGACGTTACCACATCTTATTAGCATCGTCCTGGAAAGATACCGTCCTTACAGCACCCCGAATACTCCGATCAGCCTCGCTAAACCCTTCTAACCTCTTGCGAGAGTCCACGCCTCACTCCGCAAATTGGACAATGGCTTCTCCCGCAGACAGTCACGATGACAACGATGTTTGCTGCAGAATTAACAGAAAAGCACGCGCTTGTTTCTCGAGGAAGGAGATGAAGCGCTGATCTCTGATCTGGTCAGTGGCACAGAAATTAAAAAAATGATTTTGAGCTTGCAAAAAATACAAAGTGGCTTTCCGAGTCTCGCTTTCGGACAAGACGACAAGGAACGGGCTTTCTGACATGACGAGAACTGGCGCCGACTGGTCATGCGCAGCAGACGCAGGCAGCCGCTTCGTGGCTCAGATCTTCGGTCATGGGTCCTGTCAAATAGGCTCAGCTGACGTGTCACATGCCAGGTGCAAGTTTTACTCATTTCATCTCCTGACCTGACTTTTTGAGCTCCACCAAATTGCTATAAAGAGTGGAGCTGTTCGCGCTTTCTTCTTTCAACACTTGCTTCTTCTCTGTTCGAATACTCTTCTATGCTCTTGACTTCGTTCGTGCTTGCCGCGGCTACCGCTCTTAATTCAGTTCAGGCACTGGCAAACCCCCCTGTTACAGACGGGAAAGTTGTTGGTGGATACGTCCTCTTTGTGAGTATGCTTGCTGAGCATCCGCGACTCGTATTCAGGCTGAACCTTGAACCATTGCCCACCTTAACAGGGTGATCCAATGAAGCTCAAGCTGCTTGCCGACAACGCTGCGAACTTGCCAATCAACCGCGTCTGGCTCTCCTTTGTGCGCCCCGACTTGTACTACGAGCCAGGATCCAACACACTGGTTGGAGTGGGTCTCAATTACAACAAGTGAGCTTCGTTACAAACGCGTTTGTTAATTTTCTTTGGTGGAGATGAATTAAATACTTTTGATTTTGTTTAACAGCACTCAAGCGGACTATGGATTTGCTGAGATCAAGCGTTACGTGCAGAAGCTGCAAGCTGGAGGCGTCGAAGTCTTTCTTGCCATGGGTGGATGGGACTACAACTGCTGGTACCGTTTTTACACTTATATCAACACTTGTCAACATACCGATTTAATCGCGCTGCTTCACAGGCCCTGGTCTTACTCATACTACTCCATCTTCAACTATGGATCCACCACGCCAACGTACCAGTCCACCATTCAAAAGTACGGAGGCGGACAAATCTCCGGTTGCAATGAAGGAAACCAGTTCTGCTACTCTTGCGAGCCACCAAGCAACGGAAACACATTCGACTCCTTCACCATCTTCCCGGAGCCTGGAAACAGTGCCACCTGGAAGCAGGCTCAGGACTACGTGACCAAGAACAGTAAAATGCCAGAGGCGCCTGTGTGGCATCCTGAACTTATCGGGGGTGCAAAGTACACGACCGAAAAGAACGGTGTTGTGACTGTGCCCGGGTCAAATGTCTGGGCAAAGAAGGGACGCGATCCCTACCAAGATTTGGTGTACGTAGCGAAAGACTTGGGACTGGACGGAGTGGACATTGACTATGAAGAGTTCTGGTGAGCGTCGGATTTGTATCGAGTATGTGACCAAATGCTAATGAATGGTTTATTTTCCTTCAAATTCAGGCACGCTGACATGTTCAAGACAGACAGTTCGGCGCAAAAGAATTGTGGCAATGGGTGCACGCTCTACCAAACAGTTTACAAGTTCTCTGCCATTTTGCAAGACGTGAGAATCAACATCAAAAACATTTACCCTTCGCTGAAACTCTCAACTGCCGCATCAGCTGCTGGTGAGCTGTCATTTGGAATGCTTGAAAGCGCCTTGCGGTTATTAATGAATGCCTCACAGGTGCATGGGCTGGAACTTGGTGGGGAGGAAATCACAAGGGTCTTACGTTGAACATGGTCCCCTCGTACCCTGATCTTGTCCAATTCCTTGGAACTGGGGCGAATGCAGGAGGCTGGAATATCATGACTTACGACCTGTCCAATTCTGCCGTCAACTGCCCTCCATCCCCAGCTTCTTGCACTTTGGATGGTCAAGTCAACTTTTACATGGCACAATACACTGCTGCTGGAATCGTTGCAAATGTTGGTTACGAAATCGGAACGCCGGCTTACCCTCCTCCAGCGGTTGATGCCGCCCATGCTATGCCGCTCTCCAATTCTCTTACCGGAGCAATTATTTCCGCCACTCAACCATACTACAAGGGTGGATTTTTCGTGAGTATTCCTGGTGACGAGCGATTCTGTTACAGCCTTCTAACCAATATTTGTTAATGCCAGTGGGAACTGTTTAAGCCGCAAGCTTCCCCCAACGACATTCACGTCACCACTCTCGCACGCGTTCTTTGCAAAGCAGTTTTGGGTGCAAACACGCCTCGATGCTCCGGCTCGATCCCAATTCTCGCCAACGATGTTCTCCCAGGATCCAGCGATACAGTCCCCATCGGACCACCAGGACCAACTCCTTCTGGACCACCTCCTTGCGCTGAACCCTACAGCCCAACTCAGCAGTACACAACCGGCATGAAGTTCAGTTATAACGGATACAACTACATGTGCAGTTACTGGGTCGCTGCTGGTACTCAACCAGGACAGGCTGGATTACCACAGCAAGGACTTTGCAGCTCAAATGGTGCCGTCACATCCACTGTGGCCCAACCATCTCCTACCACCACCGCAGGCCCAAAACCAACCACCTCTGCAGTCCAACCTTCCAGCCCAGTGACGCAACCACCGGCGTCAACCGCAAACGGCACACCATGCTCTACTCCATGGGTGGCTGGAACTGCGTACAACGGTGCCGCTCAGGTCTCTTACAAAGGTTTCAACTGGGTCGCAAACTGGTGGACCAACTCGGAACCAAGCACCTCGGACTCTAGCTGGAAACAGTTGGGTGCTTGTGGTGGCGGATCCGGACCAACTACAACTGCTGCGGTGCCTCCAACATCCACTGCAGTTGTTGTTGATCCAACCAAGCCAGCCACCACAGCGAACGGTGGTGCCATCTTCAATGGAGCTTCATGCGCCACTTTTGGAGCTTGGGGATGCAACTTCCAGTGCCAATGCAGTTACGTGACTGTCAATGGTGCTTTCGCACTTCAGTACCAATGTAACCCATCGTCAGCACGCTGCTAGAACAGATGGTGGTTTATTTTTTGAATTGTTGTCGGCTTTTTATACACGCTACAATAAACTGTGACTATCTGTGCCTTACGTGTTTTGGTAATTCTTGCCCTCTCACTCGCATCCGGGCGTTTGTTTGCTCTAAATTAAGTGCTCAAGTGAGGAAGAACAAGCCTCGTTGTCATTTGCCGCAAGTTTCTTTGCGACTCTCGTGTAGTGGCGAAGCTCCATCTTCTTTCTCAGGAGTAACACACAAGAATTTGGAGCATATAAATTTATTGAACGTGACGAAATCGTTGGAATTTACCAACTCCGCTTCAATTACTTAAGAGTTAATTGTCTTGAACACATTGAACCCACTCAAGGCTGTGGACACCAGAACACCTGGAGCCTGTGGATGCCAATGGACCTCCTTGACACTTTCTTGACCTTGGTGGATGAAAAGAAGCTGAGGTGGAACTTCCACTTTGGGTGCCCCAGCGGCTGCGGCAGCGTTGGCGGCCATCATGGGCTCCTCTTCAGCGTCACGTTCCAGAGCAAGATCCCAGAGAGTCACTTGATCGTCAGCACCAGCCACGGCAAGCATGCTGGATTCGGCCGGGTGCCATTCGATCGACGTGATGGGTTTCTTGTGCCAAGTGAAACTGGCCGCAGGAGTTTGAGGGCCTTTGGTTCCAGCAGTGGAGGCGACTGTACGCAGGTCCCAGACACTGAATTCTCCAGAGTCAGATCCAGACGCAATCAAACGATCTGTCAGGCTGGAAGCAGAGGCGGCGAGTTAGATATGGAGGGGGAGATTGCATGAGGGCATGAGGACAGGGGTTGCGAGTTGTGCAGTGAAAAAATAGTGTAGCGGGAAGTGGGATTCAGTTTCCACGCTACGTGGAGATCTCTGCGTAGGATTTGATGTTGCTCCATACAAATAAGCCATAAGCACACTGTAACTAAAAAGACAGGAACCCCAGGGATGTGCAGAGCGAGCTCAACCCCCGATCCAAGACCCTTTTTCTCAAAAGTGGCCCCAGTTCGAGGTAACACACCCCCATTTCCTTCGACAGCGGCGACATGTTGAGTTTGTTTCAGGGAGCGGGTTGACGGATGACGTGAATAGTGGAGAAGGAGAGGCAAGCAGGCCGTTGCAGAGTCCGGTTCTTACCGATTCCATGAGATGACATTGACATCGGAGTCGTGCGCTTTCCAAGAGATTTGGGCTTTGCCTTTCGTCCGGACATCCCAGACGCGAATAGTTCCGTCCGCACTGCAGCTTGAGAAGACGCTTTCTTCGGCTGGAGACCATTGCAAGTCTTCGATGGAACTTTCATGGCCAGTGAAGGGTAAGGCATCGGTTTGGAAAGCCGTGTTGGAATGCAGTGTAGTGAGAAAGATTTTGCTGGCGCAGTCGCCGGTCAAGAGTCTGGGTGTGCCATCAGCAGAACACAGGATATTTTTAAAATTTGTTCGGGATTTATAAAAAAAGAAAAGGAAGAAAAAAAGTCCCCGAAGAATAAACTCACCGATACTTGTTGCCCAAGCTCGACCAATCCATCGCGAAACCCTCCACTTTGTTGTGGCGATCCACGTTGAACAAAGGCTTGGTTACATTTGCAGTGAGTCCAGGAGTATCCAAGGACGCGACAACCTGAGTGAGGTCCCAAATGTGCACTTTGCCGTACTCGCTCCAGGACGCGACTATATGACTTTCTGGGTGGGGCATGGCACGCACCCGGTTCACTCCGCCATTGTGGGGGACGGTTTTGTACTCGAGAACAGGGTCATCGTCCAGATCTTCGTCTCCTGAATCCTCATCCATTTCGTCTGCAAATGCACCCAAACACCAATTCAATAACATTGCAGCAAACAATTTCCTGGTTGAACAAGCAACGCACCATCGTTATCGTGCTTAGTTCGATGCAGGTCCGACATTTTCATAAGATATAGTTTGTTGTCTTTGGCGCGTTCGGCTTGGGATCCAGCAACGATATACGATGTCATTGGAAACTGCGGTCATGCCGTAACAATGCATCAGATAATCTGAAAATAGCATCAACGGTTCCGGCTAACCTGTTTCCTCATGAGACCCAAGTTATCCCGCAGAATGTCGAAACTGAGGCATGGCCACTCGACCTGCAACTGGTGCAGCATCTCGTACGCACTGTTGTCGGCTACAAGGACTTCTCCCTCTTTCAGTTCGTCACCGGGAAGGTACACCCGGACTTCCTCCTCCTCCTCTTCATCGTTCTCCATCTCTGACATGGTTTGAGAAGCTGTCAGAGACATGCATGCTTGAATGATTGAGCAAAGCGCAACTCACCCGCATCCATGTCTTCGTCGTCGTCATCATCATCATCATCGTTGTCCACAATGACTTCACCCTCGTCATCCTGCTCGAGCTCATCAACAAAGTTGTCTTCAAACTCGCCCATGCCCTCATCCTCCTCTGCCATGTGATCGTCTGCTGCTGAGACCGGATTCCTCCGTCCATGTTCATGGTCTTCGTCCTGGGTGCGTTTCTTTGGTGTGCCCATCTTTGATATTTACGTTTTTGATGGGAGATGTGTTCAAAAAAAAGAAAAAAAAGAAAGAAAAACGAGCAACTGGCGAAGCAGTCTCACAGAGTGCTCCGCCACTTGCCGCAGCCTCCTTGCATAGAACTCCGCCCTCCCTTTCCCTTTCCTTCTTCTCTCAGCCTTCGCTGCCTCCCCATCCCAACCATGCCGGTCATGTTACTCAACAATCCATAAAACTCCTCCAGGATTGCGAGCGAGGAACCTCCTTCAACTCCTTCGAGTTCTGAATCCTGCTGCTTCAAGCGCGGGAGGATGGCGCGGGGGAGGGAGGTTCTCTCCTCTTAGAGTGTCAAAATCGGCAGAGATCGAACCCCAAAAGACCGTCTGCTCCACTGCTTCGATTTCGGAGCGCGATCGCAAAATTCAACTTTGGTTGCTTGATTGCCAGGGCAGGCGTTTACAAACTCCCTTCTTATTCGTCTTTATTGACATGTAATAAACAAGTGAGAGAGGTCCTTCAGCTTGAACACATTTCCCACAGGATGTTTGCGTAAAAGTATCGCGAGTAGTGGACGCTGAGATCCAGCGGCATGATGTCGTTCTTCTTGACGGAGCCTTTTTTAAAAAAGGACAGCAGGTCACTGGACAAAAAGTCGCTTCACTGCGAGAAAAGTACTTACGGACATGGCACCGAACAATCGTGTCATTCTCGTACACAAGATCAATCCCAAGACTCTTGTACATGTTCAGCTTAAGCCTGCAAAAGAAAGAAAAGAGTCAATCCAGCATAAAAATCCAGTGTCCGAAATGTGTTTTCTCACACTGATTCATCTGGTGGTCGTGAGGCCTCCAACTCTTCCTCCGCTTTCAACGCCTCTAGTTCGGATAAAAGCGTCGCGCGTCGTGATTCCAGCGTTGAGATGGACTTTTCCTCGGCCTGGATTTGTTTTGCAATTCGGAATTTCGCGTCCTCTTTTTTGAAGGTGGTGAGGATGGTGAGAATGCAGCCAAGGAAGATGCGCAAGAGTCACCGATGGATGCCAGTTCGACATGGTTTGCATGTTTATGGGCTGCGTGCGCCGCTTGAGCCGCTTCTGTCTCGCGTTTGGCCTTTTCAAGAGATAGCGAGAGACCTGCACGATTGAAACGAGATGAGTATCGGTGGAAGAGATGGATTCAACAGACAAAGAAAGTCGATCCACGTTTCAGGGTGTCCATCGCGTCTTGCTTGGCAGCGTCTCTCTCGTGGGTGAGCGTGTTGAGTGTAGTGAGGTAGCTCGACAGGCTAGCGGCATCTTCAAGTACGTCCAATTGTTCGAGAAGATGGGGCACGATGCTCTCGAATGCTGACTCAGTGTCGTGGTCCATCTCGACCGATTCTGCGAGCATGTTGTTTTTCGCAGTGATTTATTTACGTTAAAAGTGTCCGCTCAAAGATATTTAACAACACACAGCAACCATGTCCCTTCTGCAACTCAATTCCTCAAACGCACCACGGATGAGCACCGACAGCAACGCGTCTCTCATTAGCGCCCGAGAGAGACTGATGGACACCGCAAGAGACCCGGAAATTGACAATGAGGACGCACCGCCCGAATACTCGTACTTCAGCGAAAGTGTGATTGTATCGATTCTGTCTCTTTGCTGCGTAGTAAGTCTTTCTTCAATCTGAATTCTCAATGCCGGTGAGGAGAGATTGGTTCTCACCGCTTTCCAGTGCTCGCTGCCTCTGGGCTTGACTGCCGTCTACTTCTCATCTCAGGTATACACATGCGAATACGTACCCATGCGCTCTGCGCCATGAGTTTCCGTTGACCAAACCCGCCTTTTCTTTTCCGTAGAACCCGACTTCCCGACTTGAACGACAGCACAACGCACGCGTGGCACGGATTCTCGTTTTAATCAGCAGCGTCGTGATAGTTGTGGGACTTTTCCTGTTCGGACTTGTTTTCTTTCAGTTGCTGAGGCCGTGAACTATCATCGCGCATCGTGTAATTAAAGCTGCTGGTCCGTATTTCTATTTCGTGTGCTGTCAATGGCGACTGTTTCCGTCAACAAAATTGAAGTTCAGTACACAAAATTGATGCTTCTCTCCAGTGCAACCAAGCTGTGAACAGTGCAGAAGTACTTATAATAACCAAAACGGTTAGAGCAATGAAGCATGTTTTATTGCGGGAATCCTGAAATAAAAAATAATCCAACAAGAACAACTGATAAAAAACTGCTTCTAAAAGTCTATTTCCTCGCATTTTAAAATCCAAGACCCTCACATAGCCGAGACACGTCGTCTCTTGAGAATCTTGTTACTGCGGTGGCACATGCACGCTGCCATACCGAGAAACAGGAACCCAAACGCGATAAACGCGTACAACACGTAGCTCAGGTACAACGTGCAGAACGGCGCTACAGTGCCCTTGATCTCAGCAATCATCGTTGCATTGATGTACTGCTTGTCGCTGGCACTCACTTGCGCCATGGCCGCCTCAAAGATCATTTGCACGCACATTGTCTGGAACGTGCTTGTGATCAGACTTGCCACGATAATGAAGATGATGCCCCAAATGGCGAACCCGATCGCGAGACCCAGGTTGTAGCTTGCTCGAAGTGTGTCTTTACTTGGGCCGCGGCAGCAGATCATCAACCACGGTGCAACGATCGGTGTGAGGATGATGGAGAACAACGTTCCACCAAAGACTTGAAGTGGCTCGAAGGAGGCTGGTTTGGTGCCGTCAGGGTGCTCACCGTTTTCGGCGGCCTTGGCTGGGTCGTAGACGTAGGCTCCTGGGCGTGTTTGGATGATGACGACTTCTTCGGCCATTTTAGCTTGCTTGAGTATGAGGGTAGAGAGAGGAGCGGTGCGTTGGTTGAAAAGGCTGTGGGAGGGGGGCCTGTTGAAATTCTGAGTGAGTTTTTTGGTGACAATTCCGCGCTTCTTGAAAATCACAGCACAATCAATAAAAAAAAAATCTATCCAAGATGGCATGCAAATCCTTTTTTGCATGTTTTTACGTGTTAATCAACCTCTTTTTTCGTTCCAGCGGTCCATTAATTCAGTTTGAGATGTCCAGGTCTCTATTAACTTAAGTTGATTAGGGTCTGAAGCGCAATCACGAGACCACATAAAGAACGCTGGCCCCTGCGTTTTTTCAGCTTTCGGCAGTCCCATACAATGGCCGTCCATGCAACACAACGAAATGCTCTCAATTTCGAAGCGCCCCTCCCAAAACTCTTGATCACAAGCCATACCGGAGGGCCAGGCAGGGATCTTCGCTTCTTTTTTGTGAACGGAACTCACAACTCAGAAATGATATGTAATAAAACGAATGGTATAAAGGAAAGACCAGCATGTATGAGGACAGTTTATATTTATTAACTACACTTCAACAGTTTCTGCATCCGTCTTGACGCGACACGGGAACTCCTTCACAAACAGGGCCAACACCAGCATGAGAGCGGGGTAGGCCAGCAAACTCAAATACGTGACTTTAAATGCGTGGTTAAACACTTGCAACAACTCTGCATTTGCCAAGGCCGCGTCTGGAAGTACAACCAATTCTCTGATAAAAGCCAGAACACTTGTTGGATCCACAGACACGCCACGTGCTTCCAGCTGCCGAATCGCTTCAATCAAGACAGGATTCGACGCCACTTGCGCGTGGATGACGTTGTTGAACAGCGTCCCTGCAATCGCCACCCCGACAGACCCACCAATCGCATTGCAGGTCTGAGCCACCGCCGATGCCGTTGCAAGCAACTCACGAGGCACTGAAATTTGCGCTCCAAACGTCCGCACTTGCACAAGCACACCCGTTCCAATTCCAAACACCCCAAGACTCAACACGGATTCATATACCTTTGACGAAGGACTCAACAAAGCCATGAATACGCCGCCCAAAATGGCCAGAACTGGGCCAACATAAAAGAGTGCCACATATCTCTGAGTCCGTGAGATGAAAATTCCAGTCAGAACAGACGCTCCTGAGAATCCAACCATGAGTGGGATTAATTTCACTCCAGCCTGCGTTGCGGTGTCACCATTGGTGATTTGGAAAAACAGTGACATGTAGTAGAGCGATGTAAAGAAGGTAGCTCCGAGCATGATTGCAATTCCAAGGATTGCCGGGGAACTGCTGTTGCAAAACAATGTTGCAGGAATGATGGGTTCAGAAGCTAACCTCAGTTCCACGTAGATGAAGGCAAGGATTTGGACCAGCGACACAATGAACAAGGCAATGACTTGAGCCGAGTTCCACTCCCATGTACTCCCACCCAGCTGCAGAGGTGTAAGGAAGCAAACGATTGCAGACGAAAGCAGCAACGCTCCCACAATGTCCAGTTTGGCCATCTTCTGCATAAACGTTCCAGCTGGAGATGGAAACGGCAGAAACACCATCACCGCAATGATTGTCAACAACCCAATGGGGATATTGATCAGGAAACACCATCGCCAAGAAACATGGTCCGACAATGCACCACCGACTAACGGACCAATGACTGACGAGAATCCAAAGACTGCCGTCATCAGTCCCAGATAAATACTGCGTTTACGTGTTGGAACTATTTCCGCGATAATGATGATTGCAAGGGTGAAGATTCCGCCCCCACCGAGACCCTGCACTGCACGCGCACCAATCAGCATGGACATGCTCTGGGCAGCACCCGCACCGGCACTGCCGAGTGTGAATAAAGAAAGCGCCAGCAAGAACACGAGCTTTCTTCCAAACAAATCTGCGAGCTTTCCGCACAAGGAACACGTGATGGCGGCAGACATAAGGTAAGTTGATCCAATCCATGGAACGAGTTCTGTGAAATGTGTACACCGTCATTTGTCAGCATTCGGGTGATGAAATGTCAAAAGTTTGAACTGCAGCTTGATCTCTCACCCTGTCGACCCAGCTCAGCAACAACAGCTTTGATGGCTGTGGCGACAATAGTACCGTCCAACGAAGCCATTGCAACTCCACAGAGCAATGCTGTAGTGCACACCCACCGGTTAGTAAACATGTTTCCCACCCATTCAAGAAACCATGTGGGGCTCACCAAACATGACCAAAGTAAACTTGGCTCCAGTCAGAGGAACCTTGGCTGCATCTTCATCAGCCTCCACGCCTTTCGAGCCTACTTCACCGCCGCTGGCCACTTCAACTGCTGAGGTTTGGCTTTGAATTGGGTCGGTTTGAATGGGCTGCTCTCCCTGCTCGCTGGATGAGGTTCTAACAGGTATGCAATCTTCGGACTGCTCTTCCGTCTTGGCTGACGGTGGATGAGGTGCTGCTTGTTCAGACATTTTTGTCCTGATTGCTGGGTTTGTGCGGTGACACGGAAATAAGTATTTTATGTTGGGTTGTGGTGAAGCGAGACCAACCAACCCATTTCATGTGACGTTGGCAGCCAATGATATATCCAGTTTTAAACCGTGTCGCGTAAATTATTCCACGTCACTGCGAACGCATCTCAATGAATGGGACTCTCTTGGAACCCTTCAGTTTTTTGTCCTGTAGTTAACAACGTGCGATTGGCAAGCATTGAGCTTGTTTCCACAGCGGCAACCACTCCAACTGCCCAAGATGAAGCCTGGAATATCTCGAAATGTTCCTTGAATTTGGTATCTGTTTCCAATGAAACCAACTCACAACTTGCAACATGCACCAGTTGTTTAGGTGCATTCTCATCTGTTTTTCGGTGCTTCAAGCGCGTAGCAGTGCTTTCCTTGTTGGCATGACGAGTCTGAGTGACAGTCGCAGGGCGTATCACACATCTGCATGGTTGGGCATCGGCAGAAACAAATCATGTCCAAAAACAAGCAAAAAATTTGGAATTTTCCGAACAAAAAAATCGGAGCAAGCAGAAAACACAAAATAACCTTCCCCTTGTTTCTACCCCCCCCCCCCCCCCCCCCCCCCCCCCCCACATCATGCTTCTTTCCTCTTAAAGCACATGCTTTGACCCGATCTTCCTTCTCTCCGCCTCCTCCTTGACCATTTTCCAGGCCTCTCCAAATTTCATGGGCTTCACTGCCAGCATTCCATCGGTGCTCACCGCGTTTCCAATAGCAACCTGACCATTTCCTTGCGCGGGAAAAGTTTTAAGAAGCGGGATTCCAAGCGCTTTTCGAACGGCTGGGTTCTTCAAGACGAGGAACTGAATGAGAGTGAGAAAGTTGGATGTGACCCAATACACAAACACGGCCTGCATGTGCGAGTTTAGAAAAAAAAAAAGGGGGGATTGGATTGAAATTAGAAAGCACATTCAGAAAAATACATTTTTTCTTCACTTACCGCGGGCATGGCTGCCGTAAATGGAATGAACGCCACAAGCATAAACCGAAACAGGTTCTTCATCAACGCTGCTTGAGAAGGATTTGCTGCTGCTTGCATTTCCATTCCGTACTGAGCACAGGCACAAAGAATGAGACAGGTGTTCGAAATAAAGTGAATACAAATCGCCCCACCTCCATTACGACAAGCATGGTTCCACTCGCAACGATAGGAAGAATGTAGGTAGGGTCCATTAACGTCAGATCATGGAACCATAGGGCACCACCGGTCTGAAAAGAAACAAGTTGGGAAAGAATTCGAGGAAAGAAAAAAAGAATCTGTCATGCATCTCTCACCGTGAAACCAGGAACGGGTAAATCAGCCATGCCTCTCAGGCCAAAAAACACACTGATAAACACTGGCATCTGCACCAGTCCCCACAATCCCCCAAGCGGATTCACACCCGCGTCCTTGTACACATCCTGCATCTTTCTCATGACAGGAAACTGTTTCGATCGGTCAGCACCGCTCGCTTTCAGCAGTTGCAGCTCATCCTGAATCGGCTTCAACAATGGTTTCAAATTTGCCATCTGTCCACTGACACGTTGCGATTTTACGACAACTGGAAAGAGAGCAAGACGCAGAAACACTGTGCATGAAGCAATCGTGGCCCACCTATTGTTTCGTTTTCAGTTGGCTTTTTTTTTTTTTTTTTGCATCTGAAGGAAAACGCACCATGGCAATCCCGTCGTAACATATACCGCTTCGAACATTCCCTGCATGATTCCAACTGGGCCATACCCACCGAGCCCCAACGAGGTCAAGTCGCCGATTTGGGTGATTGCAGTCAGCACAGGCACATCTGGGGCTGGTAAATCTGCAGCATTCGCAATAACAGTGTCCAGCGCATTGGCGAATTCGGTTGAAATCTGAGGGTCGATGATTTTCGTTGCTGGATCCACGGCCTCTGCGACATGAACTGATGTCGATGGAGTTGGCGCAGATGCGCTTGGAACAGGTGCAATTAGGGTTGATGCAGTTGGGGTAGGTTGAATCTCAGAGACAACTGCGCTCGATGGGAGAGGGATGGTCTCTGGGGCTGCATTAGCCTGGGTCGGGATGATGGATCGACTGAAGAGGAATGTCCGGGTAGCCGATACGGAGACGGCTGCGTATGTTCGGGGCAGCACCGGGTAATACGACGTGGGAGCAAGCAGCGACGGACGCACCCTGCTGGCCAGACGTAGATGAGTCATCACGTCTTTTTGGAGAAAGGTAAAGTAAAGTATAAAGTGAATACGTTTGCTCTTTTTTCTGAGCAGTTAAACTTAAAAATGCATCGATTGCGAACCAGCACCGCAGCAGTGAGTCCCAGACGGCTCCGTCCTGTCTTTCTTTCCTGGCACTCACAAACCATCTATCTCTACCTTCCATCAAGGTGTCAACCCGTCGAGGACTTGCCTCGTCGATTCTGACTGGGCCCACACCCTCGACAGCATCCGTCTCGTACACCTACGCGAACTCACTCGGCAACACCCCCGCCACCCGTGTCACAAAGTTGGCGAACGGCTTCACTGTTGCCTCAGAGTCGAACCCAAACAACCAGACTGCCACAGTCGGCATCTGGATCGACGCGGGATCGAGATTTGAGAACGCCAAGAACAACGGAACGGCCCACTTCTTGGAACACATGACTTTCAAGGTATCATAATCTGCGATCCTCAATTTTATCATGGCGCGGTCGAATGTCTCCATCTGCTTCCTTTCCTTTTTGATCCCGTCTCTATCACATGGTACAATTCTCACCTCTCCTGGAATTGGTTTTCACAGGGCACCAAGTCCCGCACTCAACTCAACCTTGAGACTCAAATCGAAAGCATCGGAGGCCACTTGAATGCCTACACTTCCCGTGAACAGACCGTCTACTCCGCCAAAACCCTTTCAGGCGACGTGAGCACGGCTGTCGACATTCTCAGCGACATTCTTCAACGCAGCAATTTCAGCGAAGATGCTATTGAGCGCGAGCGCGAAGTAATTTTGAGAGAGGCTGAAGAGGTTGGCAAGCAAAAGGAGGAGGTTGTGTTGGACCACTTGCATGCCAGCGCTTTTCAAGGAAACTCTTTGGGACTCACCATCATGGGACCTGCAGAAAACATCAAATCTATTTCCAGAGCTGATCTGGTTCAATATGCTGAATCTAACTACACCCCAGACAGAATGGTTCTTGCTGCTGGTAAGGGAAATTGTTATTTTAACGACGAGCCAGAAAGCATGTGAATGAAATATCTTCTCTTCACTAGCCGGTGGAGTCGACCATGATGCCCTGGTTAAGCTTGCCGAAGCTCACTTTGGTTCCCTGAAGGCTGGCGCATCTAAACCAACCCTCTCAAAACCCACATTTATTGGCAGTGACTTGCGTGCTCGTTATGACGATCACCCCACTGCTCACCTCGCATTTGCTGTTGAAGGAGTGTCATGGAGCAGCCCTGACTTCTGGCCACTTCTTGTTACTCAGAGTGTGATTGGATCCTGGGACCGCGCCCTTGGCGCTGCTCCACACTTGAGCAACAAGCTGGTCAGCAATGTCAGCAAGTACCACCTGGCCAACAGCTTCACGGCCTTCAACACCTCCTACAGCGACACTGGTCTGTTTGGAATCTACGCAGTCAGCGAAAACAAGATGCACTTGGACGATTTGACGCACTACATTCAACAAGAGTGGCACCGCGTGTGCATGAGCGTGACGGAAGCCGAAGTGTTCCGCGCAAAGAACCAGCTCAAAACAAGCATGCTGCTTGCGCTCGATGGTACAAACCCCATTGCCGAAGACATTGGACGTCAAATGCTCGCTTATGGAAAGAGACTGACGCCTTGGGAAGTTGATGGGCTTATTGAATCTGTCAGTGCTGCAGATGTGATGCGCGTTGCGACAAAGTACATTTACGACCGAGAGGTGGCTGTGGTTGGATACGGACCAGTTGAGAGTTTGCAAGATTACTCAAGAATCCGGTCTGCCATGAGTCCCATCTACTACTAAGCGATACGTGGAAAAGAAGTAGCCCTATTTTCTGTCCATTTATTGCTTCGTTTCTTAGTTTATGTCGATTTTGTTGTCTCTTTTCGTTGCATCCAACAACAATTAAACGGATGCAGTTTTGAAACGTGGTTCTGCGGCAGACTTTGTTTGCAAGAAAAAAAAAGCCGCCAGGGACACCGGGCATCAACTGGTGGTGACTTTGCGTCTCGGACCAATTGCACAATACATTGCCAGCAACTCTTTGCTCCCTCTCTGAACTACTATAGGGCGCGCTGGCCGATGGAAACGAGTCACCAGACAAAAAGTGTGGCTTCAAAAAATCTTGGTGAGGATATGCAAAAGCCACCGCAATTTCAATTTGTTTGTCGTGCGGGCAGTCTCAGACATTATATGCCGTCAAGGTATATGAAACCATAGAAACAGTGCTAAGCACACGCTTTAGAGTCGAACTGGATGTCAGCACGCGCCCAACCCGAGAATAACGAACGAAGACGGTCACATGTTCTCACCACGTGACTGACACAGCAAATTCTTAACATGTCCCCCAGTCCCAAGCCAGCTGGAACTACAGCCCAGAAAGAAAGCAGACAAAGTACGTTTGTTCTTTGTTAAGGAAAGCGCGTTTGGCGCTTGGTTGCTTTGCCGTCAGCCACAAAGACGTGAGCCACGTGACGTCACTATGTGGCACCATCTCCACTCGTGACCATCCCCGAAACTAAAAAGGGCAATTCAACGAGTCGCAAAATCCAAACTATCCGCTCCCATCGAACAAGCAAAGCAACTCCACACACACATACACACATTGCCCGTATGGCAAGGATTGATTCACTCATCAGCTGCCCAAACCAATATACCCACGACGCCACATACGACATTGCTCAGTGTCTCGTGAACCTGAGTCGTGGAAACGAAAATGGAGCATCTCAGCCGCAGCGACACATCTTCTACGTGACGCTACCCAGACCAGACTGCAGCAGCATGGATGCCAACTACAACTACAACGCCTTTAGCTCTACTACTACAACAACATCACTGCTGTTTCCGGAACAAAGCATAGTCACGAAATTGCCTCGAACTTCATTTTTGGACCTCGTTATGAATACAAACGACACGTTCAGTCACACGGACGAACACCGCTGCCATCCGTATACAAGCTCTCCTGTCCATTCTGTCGGTTCTGATGGCAACTGTTACATTTCTCCACCATCCGCGTCGCTTTCGAGTTTCCAGCTGCATCTTTTGCGCGAACACTTTTGCAAGATTCGCACCCCAGATGGAAAGCAATTGCGCCAAATCTCAAAGGAATTGGGGCTGCCAAGGTCCATTGTTGGAGACTGGTAACCTTTTCTTTTTTGGTTTGCAGTGGAATGAATAACGCGGCTAAAAACTCCTCTCTTGCAAAAACTACAGGTTTTTACAGCAAAACCGACGAATGGAAATTATGAATCGGCGAAGGAAACGGCGGAAGTGCAGCACGTACAATGAACTCGTGGAATATGGTGTCAAATAAAACAATGTAAATTTGTATTTGAAGGGTACGAATAACCACAACGCAAGCGATGGTAAAGCAATACGGTACTTTGATTTGCATTCTCTCAGTCCCAAAAAACTGACTTGGGTTGCGGTGCTTCTTTTTTTTTGTCGCATTTCTTTTTTTTTCCCAACCATGATTGGTGTCCAACATGTTCTCCAAGTGCGGCGGTACTTTTACCGCAAGTCCAAGTTGGGCGAAGCGGTGAAAAACAAGATGAACGGAGTCAATGGAACGAAGAAGTTACCTCCAACAGAACTGCAGGCTGTAAAGTCCACATTGCTTCAGCAGAAGCCGACGAAATCAACCGAACCGAAAGCGCCAGAACTTGTTCTCCCTGCATCCACGCATGACACTCAAATTGAATCCACGCATGAAACTCAACTCTCATCGCTCGATACCAATGAGCCCATTGAACCCGTTAAACAAAATGGACGCACCGATAAAAGCATCATCGGCGCAATGCCCTCACCCGAAAGTCTCGCACTCGGAATGCGCCGCATCGAATGGTTCTCTGATTCGCATCTGCTCAGTAAACGAATTGAGAAGCTGCTGCGCCCTGGCATTGGACATCTCGACTATGTACGCAATCTTGTTGCCAGGCACACTGGCTCTGCGAACGCTGTCGTGTTTGGGACGGTGGTTGCTGGTTTGGCGAAAAAGGGAAGAGTCGAGGCCTTGGAGTTTGTAGATGAGGTATTTTGTGCCAGTCTCCGGTTGTTGTTCTCCCATTTGACTCGCGCTCGTTCAGATGAAACGGAGGAACTTGTCCCCCACACCACAGACTTACACTGCCCTCTTTGGGCTCTACGCAGTCCTAATACAAGAGGCGCGGAATGACTTCCTTGTGAAGAAGCATTTAAAATCATGTTTGGCCCTCTGGAACGAACTCCTTGCATCTGGCGAAGCCTCTGAATATCATCTCAACAGCATCCTATCAATTTGCAGCGCCACTCGAAATCTGACCGGCTTTCAAACAGCATGCAACATTTTTTCAGAAGTCATGGAAACCGCGAAACCGTACATGTTTGAAATGAAAATGGGACCGACAAACCAACAAACTTTGGAGAAACCACCGCTCCTACCCACTGTGGCCACATTCACAATCATGATGCGTCTTCATTCCCAGCACGGATCAAAGTCTATCATGTCTCTCGAAAAAAGTTTCGTCGACTTTGACTTGGAAGCGGATAACCAACTCATCAACGCCATTCTGTCTCATCTCCTTAAAAACGCGGATTCGGCCAAAGGGAAATCCATTTTTCGAGCGTACGCATCGGCTGCACTGGATCTCCCCATGTTGGATCCAGGAAGCAGCAAACGCGCAACAAAAGCCACAGAGAAATCTCAAGACTTTTTAGGGAAATTGCACCAATTTTCAGAACATGCGGATGTGTCGGGTCAGAACTTGGACATTATTATCCGGTTTTTGCTCAAATCGAGACAACCCGAAATCGCAATTGCAGTCGTGGAGGAGCTCACAAGGAGACCAACTTGGTCTGACCATATTGCTATGGAAACGGGTTCGGTTCGATCGATTGTGAAAGCAGCGTGTGCGGCGGAGAAATTGGAAGACGCATACAGTTTCGTGCTGTCCCTCCCAATTTTGGAAGTTGATGAAGATGTGTCGGGCGGATTTACACTTAATCAAGAGTTGCTTACAACCGTCGCTGCAAAAGGCGCGGATTCTCTCCACACGAAGGACCGGTCCGCAGCTACAGCACGAGTTTTGCGACTCCTTGAAGAAGCAAACCTGAGTGACTCGAAACGAAAGACTTTCCCTTCAAATCTAGAAAGTACGTTCAGGGCAGCGTCAAATATCTCGTACGTGTTGTCGCGGGAAAACCAGTCTATTTCAAACAAGTTGGCGGGCGCAAAAGCGACTGCATACTGGGTTCCTCTTTTCACGAAAACGTTTGAAAAAATGTCTGAAAGTCGAAAAAAGAATCGTCTGTCCTTGCGGGTGTTTGATCAAGTTGCCACGTCGTTTTCCAAAAGTTTGGAGTCTGGATTGGCGGTTGGCCGAAACAATTCCGAAAATTCTGCCGGGAATAAGCTTGGCCAAGTACATGCAGAGGAAGTGGCAGAATGGAATCGGCATTTAAAATCATGCCAGAAAGTTAGCGATGTGTTGAAGAAAAAGGCGCAAGAGAAGCCAAACATCAACGACTTTGTCAAAGAGGTGCAATAAAACTTATTATGGCATCACAGAATCACGTTTTTGCAAAATGATGGAAATATTTATTTGGGAGTGTCTTGAAGGCGGAAAAAAAAAAGATGCTATTCTCTCATCAGGAAGGTGCACTCGACAAATGCATCTCCCTGAATCTCAATGATGTCATCCCCTGTTGTTACTTTAACAATCGCGCGCCTTTGGAACCAAGAAAATAGAAACGGTGCAGTGATGAAAGTTTGAATCAGCTTCCGCAATAAAAAGGGAAGCTCCGCGAGAAGGTCAATTCGATCCAGCTTGTGCGTGAGAAGAGAGCTGTATTCAATTTTGATGGGAGTCGCGGGCTCTTCAAGCTTTTTTCCGGTCATAATGGTATAGATTTGACTTGGTGGCTCGTATCCGCTGCTTTCGTCTCGTTGTGTTTGCACATGAACTCCGCGATTTTTGGTCGTCACTGCAATGAGCTTATTTTCGTGGACCAAGCAGCCTTGGCTGAAGACCTGCATGCCGCCGTCGACTTTTTGTTCAAACTTTCACAAAACAAAAAAATGTCAATACAAGGAACCCACTATCAGAATAAAATTCGATTCACCTCGTATAACATCAAAGCCCCATTTTCAGATTGAAAGTTGATAAAATTCCACTTTGACAAGGCCTGCGGCTTCACCTGCACAACGTGATGAAACAAGCCGTGTCCTTGCGCCTCTCTCGTGACACCATTCAGCGTCACAGATCCGCTTAAACGCGCTTTGGGACAGAAACACGCTTCTACACTGCCGTCCTTCTCTGTTTTCCCAAACAAGATTTTTCCCGAGTTGACTTTAAACGCGGGGACAATGGGCTCAAACGTCACATTGAATACGACTTCAGGAGACACGTTGAATTTGACAGTGTACTTTTTGGATGCGTTGTCGCGAACGATAGACAATTCTTCGCATTCGGCGTTGAGGTTGTCATTGGATAGTTTCAGCAGTGATCCCGAATATTCCAGAGACTTTGAGAATTTTGCTCCATTTGGATAGTACGCACGGCAAGCCAGCTAGACACCCAGATTTTGTTGCGAAAGGCACGAATATGAAAAAAAAAGCGTGGGTGAGGATTAATGAGGCTCCACGATTTAAAAATACAGTTTTTTTTTCGAGATTACTCACACCAACAGAGGGAGTAAGTCCCAGCGACGCGTACACCATTTGCACAAACGCCATGGCACCGTCACCAAAGTTCATGTAAAACGTGAAAGTCTCGCTCGCGCCCGAGTTGAGACAGCGCCATGAAAGGTCCGCGGCGGTGGCTTCGGAGTGGTGCGAGCCCATGTCGTGCGAGAGGGTAATCGTGTCGAGGGCTGGGTCAGGCAGCTTGACGGGTGGGTCTTGCTGGGCTTGGGCGGCGGATTTGATTGAGGCCATTGAGCCGCGGGACGACCATCGGGAGAACATGCTGTTTTGGGTGTGTATGCTGTTTGGGAGTATTTGAAATAATGACCTTTTTTGTACTTATTTTTTAACAAGTGAGGTAAGGCGTTCCTGCACCACAGCAACGTGAAATTTGAGCACACGCATCTGAGCGAAGAGGAATGAATTTTTTGAAAGATGTTGCAATGGAAATGGAGCCACGGTAGAAGGGAAAACACGTTCTGACAAAGGAAGTGAAAGCAGAAAAAGCCGTGCCACGAAAAAGAAAACTGCGCCGCTCTGTCTCTCCAATTGCTTATCCACTCATCACTTTGAATGAATTGGTTTGGGTTTTGACAAATCTGGAAAAGAAACAATAAGAATTAAAATAAGCAACCCAGAGTCCGCAAAGACAGGACACATACGCTCTATCCGGCGATTCCTTCAAGCATTTGCGAACCACGAAATAGCACACGGGCGCTACACACAGCAAGGCAACCAGCACCCACAAAAGATCCCATTGCCACATGTAGTCAAACGCGACATTACCAAACAACATGGCGCACGCAATTCCAAAACTCAACGTCGCAGCAAACAAGGCAACGTATCTTGATTCAATTCTCCATGGGCGATGCAGTGCCGGCAACCGCTTCTTGATCAGAATGTATGCGACGGGGACACCCAGGTAGATGAAGAGCAAAAGGATCGTCGCTACTACAAACAGTGAGAGATATGACCCTGCATCCAGTGTCAACAAGAAAATGATACTGAATAAACAGAATATGACACTGCTTGTGGCGATTGCAAGGTAAGGTGCTCCCGTTCGTGAGGTCAGTGAAAGTATCGTGGGCAGGTATCCGCCGCGGCTTAATCCATAGATGACTCTGGAGCTAGTATACAATGTAGCCAGTTGAGAGGAAAACGCTGCTGGAAGACTTATAAGTGCCACAGCTTGGTCATTGGACAGTTTAAACGCGTGTGTCAAGATGGCGCCTTGAGAATGGAGTCAGCAAGAGTAGACATTTGGTAGGTATCATGAAATGTACTCAACTGTAGGGGAGTAGCACCGCTTGCAAACCCGCAACTCCAGGGGGCATCCCAGCAGAGACAACTAAACTTATCCAACTGACAATGATGATGGTGACGTTGGCTGCCGTCATACCCTTTGGAATGGAGGTTGCGATGTCTGCAGTTTCTTCCACACAGTATGGAAGACTTTCAAAGCCAGAAATGAGATACAAAGCGTATGGGATGCTTGCAAACACTCCATAGCTCCCATAAGGTAAAAATTCCGAACTGGCTTGTAGTGATCCATTTGAGTCATATAACGATGCCCCAAAAGCATCATTGTAGCTGAAATTTTGGGCTGCAGCAAGAAGCGAAATTATAACCAGCGCGCATGAGAGAAATGAGGTGACGGTAATCACGTTGAAGAATGCCTTTTGTACAGTGAAGACGTCATTAGTGCTAAATTCATACTCTTACTCAAGAAGTGAGACGTCTGACCTTTGGATAAAGATTGATACCGATGCAAACTGAAAGCGTCAGAAAATAATACAAAATGACGAGATTTGATGTAGGGGACAGAAGCGCTTGGAGTACATTCGAGCCTTTGATGTGGAATTGAAATCAGTATCCAATCTAGAACCGAGAGTAACACAACTCACAGAATTGCGTGGATTCAGCGCCTACAAGTAGCAAATAAAGCGCGTAAACATATCCAACGATACAAGCAATGTCCTCATTAAAGACAAGCGCAGCGTATGTCGCAAACCCGCCAACAAACGGTATCGCCGTAGCAAGCTCCGTCAATTTCATGGAAAACGCAATCATAAACACACTGCCCAAGATGTGTGCGACGATCATGGATCCCAACCCGTACGCGTACCCGCGATTGAATCCGGCGAAATGCCCCGCCACAACCATGCCGACCACATATCCCCAGACTTGGTACGCATTCGTACACGCATTCGTCAGTTTTCTTTTGTGCAAATGTTCGTCGGTGCCGAAGTTGTGAATCATTTCCGAAGGTGTCGCCTCACTTGCTGAAGTGCGAATAAAAGTTTCTCCAGCTGCACTTGTTGGCTAGCTGCTTGCTTGAGTTGGTACGAACACAACCAAAGGGTGGAGGCGTGTCGGCGGTTATTTGCCGAAGAATTGTCACATTTCGACTCCTCCGTCTCGGAACGAATCAATGTTGGCCCTCTGGGTTGGTATTGTTCTTCCGTGATGGGTGCAATACCCCACAACGCTGGAAATCAACTGGCACCTACACTTGCTATTAACTGGATGCGAGTTTTAGTGCCAGTGTTATCGTGGGTTGCTCATAATCGTGGACAGCTTATTTATAAAAACCTTCATATTTTCAGCTGTGTCGGCAAACACACACAAAGCATGGAAAGCAACGGCCACATCCACTCTCACACAGAGCACAACCAGAGCCATGGGCACCATCCCACGCACGTCCATTTTGAACCTGTGCATCCGCCCCACTATCAACATCAACACCACCAGACCATTATCGTAGGTGGAGCGCCGTCCTACCAGCAAACGCACTATCATCATCCCCACCACCACCAGCCCGAACCGCACTTTATTGCCCCGATTCGAGACAGCTGTGATCAACCAACCGTAGTTGTTATGCAGCCGCATGACCAAGCACATTGTCATCTGCCAATCCAGATCCCAGCCCCTTCGTATTCAAACGGAACCAGCTTGCATTTCCACAATGATCACCGTCACTCCAATCACGACGCACTGTGCTCAGATTGTCTGTGCTGTTTCACGCTGTGCGGGATCATCCCGTTCCTGGCCTCTCTCTTCTGCGATTGTCTGTGCGGACGCAGCCATCACTACCACCCTATTTGATATTTCCGCTCGTTCTTCAGACCCGTCTTGTGCCAAATAAATAACTTAAGTTCACTGTTGCGATTGATAATCCCTGTGGGTTTATCCTGTGTTTGTAAATAATATCGTCGACTATTTTCCTATCTGAACGAATGTCGGCGGCTCCAACAAACGCAGTTGCGCAGAGTGCCTTGTCCAAGTTCTGGAACCACCCAGCTGGTACTTCACCCATGTTCAATTTACCCGTCCTCAGAGCGCAGCATCCAACCTCACTAACCACCCGCTCACCATCCGAAATACGATCACGATCCAATAAGGCCCCAAAACCATCTTCTTCTGGGCTCCAACCATGAAATGGGTATCTCAAATTCGCTGCTGAGATCGCCTCCACATCCGGACCTCTAACAATTGCTCATATCACGGCCCGCAACTCAAAAAACAGAGTCTCGTCATTGCTGGACTCAAAGACATCAACCGCCCCGTCGAGAAAATGAGTGTCCAACAGCAAGGAGCCCTGGCTGCCACGGGTGTCATCTGGTCCCGCTACGCAACTGTCATCACGCCAGTCAACTATAACCTCATGTCCGTAAACATTTTTGTCGGCGCGACCGGATTATACCAGCTGTACCGGATCTGGAAGTACGTTGGACTTATCTTGTGTTGTTTTCCTCGTTTTTTGTGCGCTGGCTGAGGGGATGTTTTTCCGGGGCACCTGTTGCTTGTGATCTAACGCCGACTTTCTTTGGCAGCTTTGAGCAGGAAAAAAAGGCGCAAGCTGCGAAAAGTGCGTAATAGACGATGACAAGTTCTTGCCGCCGTCATCGCAATTCTGTGTTTCTCCCTTTTTTTTTTTTTTTTTTTTTTTTGTTTCGACTGTCAGGAATACACTGAAAGTATCCATCATTTGTACAAATACGCGAATTTCAACTGCCGCATGACTTCTGGAATGTTACTATATTCACCTGATATGCACAGCTCGCCGATCCCTGCAAGTATTTGCGGACCTCACCACGAGATGGCATTCATCTTGGATACTTCTGGGTCTATGCAGGCAGGCAGGCAGGCACTCGCAGTCTTCAACAGGCGGACTTTGCTGGAAACTAAGTATACTTTCGGACTTAAATAAAATCCACGAATCAGGCTTTGAGTGACGCCACTCAATCAGTACAATCGCCCTTTTAAGCTCGAACATTCAAGTTGTCAATCAACCACAAATACACGAATGACCGACAACCTTCTCTTTGCCGCCGTGCAAGGCTCGTTCGTGACAGCATCCGTCCTGACAACGGGCCAGGAGCTGTGGCGCTTCTCCTTCGACGACAAGCGCATTCTCAACCGCAAGCCTATCTCGCTTGTCACTGACCCAGTCCGCAACACCCTCATCATCTCTACTGGCGCCCAGATTCTCTGTCTTTCTGCTACAGATGGAGCCGTGATCTGGAACAAGGCCGTCAGCGGTATCAGCGCAAGTGGCTTTTCGCTCTTAGCAGCAGGTTACGATCCAGCCCAGTACAAGGCGAGTGTGGCAACGAATTCGCCAGCCAAGCTACCTTCCTACAAGGAGAACGCTCTGCATTCAGGTTCTGCTGTGTTCATGGCCAGCAAAGACGCAGTTACGGCACTCAATATTGACACTGGCGCTGTCATCTGGAAGCGATTTTTCGCAGTTGAGATGCCCAGGATGAAGCCGTTTTTGTTGGTGCAGGATGGAATCCTCGTTACAGCTGCCTTCGGACGAGTTCGGGCGTTCAATGCGTCCACTGGCGCTGATGTGAGCAACTAATGTTTTTTCATTCATGTGACGTCGCACACACAAACTCAAAGTTGAAAAAACTCTCCTTCCAGATTTGGAATACAAGCACCATCACCCTGCAATTCTTTTCGGAACAAGCAGATGAGGGTACTATTCTTGCAACTATGAGGTCTGGAAACCGAGCGGAAAACATTCCATATCATCAGTTTGGAATGGCCACAACACCGCTCTCTGAAAACATCATTTATGCCGCAAACGGATACATTACAAGCATCGCAAAATCCGTCGGATTACGCGCAGTCTCGTCATCCAACAAGGCCGCGTCCGACATTCCATTCAAAGGTGCCGGGTACACCTCCATTGGAATTCTTCCCGTTGGGAACAAGCAAAGTGTCTTGGCCATTGCGGGATACAAGCTGCGCAATTACAATCTCAAGTCCGGTTCACTTTTGTGGGAATGTGTGGAAGAATCCATGGACCCTGCGGACAATGCAAACGCAACGATTTTGATTGGATCTGGAGTACCACCGCCCCTGTTTCCTTCGCAGGAACTCGATTCGGCAAATGCTTTTTCGTCTGCAAACGCTCGGTTTTCGGATCTTTTCTATTTTTCGATGCAAGGACACATCCGTGCCATTAATATGAAGACTGGAGATGAACTGTGGGCGGCAAAGACCTCGTTTGGTAAATCCATGGTTCCTGCAAGCATCTTTTTGGAAGACGGGAAACTGTTCCTGGCTGGTTCAAAAACCGTTGCGTGCTTTGATGCATTGACTGGGCAAATGGTGGGGCTTCAACGCGCGTATCTTTTTTATACCGTTTGCATTATACTGATGAGAAACTATACATGTACTGCTACTACTAGGTCTGGACAAAGTCAAGCATCCACGGCGGATATGCTGCTCCTGGGTCATTGATGAGTGGAAATGGCGAAACAAATCGGTCATCGACGTATGAGGCATTCACAAGTGCCTGGGTAGATGGCAATCACGCAGTGGGATCCGTGTAAGCTTGCTAATAATAAACTGTGATTTTGAACTCGTTTATTCTTTCCTGCTTGCGGACCGAACGACTGCCTCTGTCGCTCTTCAGGTTTCAATTTATTCTGCAGATCTCAGCATCAGGTTTCGTAAAAAAGGAATCCTATTTTCGGTGATAAGCGCGTTCGATTCCCTCCAAGAACGCGTAGAGAAAATCTGCGTCCCACACCCTGAAAAAATCTGCTCTCAAGTTGGCAGTAAAACTCATATAAAAGGGGGGCGCTGCAGCCCAGGACAGCACATGATCAAACGCTTGATCATTTATGGAATTACTTGCTTGCCCTCTTGACAGCACTTTATACGTCCGAGAATTGTGTGCGCACAACTGCGTCTGCATAAGAGAGATAACTTGTCTTTTTCTCTCTCTTTCTTTCTCTCAGGTTTTAACGGACAGATTGATGCAACTCCGATCCTTGCCCGAACTGTAAAAATATTTCTCTCGGCATTCGATGGACACAATGGTTGAGATGAGGTTTCTGCTTTACTTTCTGAGGACTACGAACAGCTTATTTGTGCTTGATGCTCACACTGTTGTCTGTTCTCAAGGACGACATTACAAGCTGTTCCCTTCCAAAGAAGATGCTGTGACTTTAACTATCATGATAAGGCCGAGCAGTGTGATTGATGGAACGATATATTTTGGAATGAAAAGGACATGAAACAGTAAACTAGTTTGAGGGTAAAAAACACAGACGAGATATTATACATTTAGCTTAGCTCACATCCATTGATGCACGATGCTGGCGATACGCTGCCCATATAGCAGTCATTGTCTCGAACCCGCTTCACATGCGCCGCAAACAAACGCAACCGCCTCGAGTTATCAACGTCAGGCTGCAAATCGTCCCAGACAGTAAACCCATCGTCATGCGGCACTCTGGTTCCATCCAGCTCATGCGGATAAAAACTCCAAACCATGTCCCCGTGAATATTCCGCCTCTCCAGAGCGCGATACCAGGACTCAGGAAAGGTTGACGAGTATTCCCCGACAATGACACCCTTTCCAGCTTTTCTGGCGCCTCGAATTGCATTGTCCAATCTTTTGTAATCCATTTCATAGAAATGAACGGAATGCGCGTCCACAGCCGTCAAGGCAAAGTCATTTGACCGATCGCTCCCGAGACATTCATCTGTCCCATTCAGAATAAGAACATCTGGAGCGATGGATTTGATGTATTTGGAAATTTCGTCCAGCCATTCAAACGTTGGTGTTGTGACACTTGTGGCTTCCGGCCTAAAGTTTCCCAGCTCATTCCCAAGCTCCAATAAAGCTAATTCGGGACAGTCTTTGATGGCCATCCCAGTGAAAGGATTGACATGGTTGAGATACTCGTAAATGTATCTCTTGAAAGCGTCCCTCGCATCTCTGCTCTCCCAGAAGGAGTTCTTGGGGACACCTTCTGGACAAAAGTGGAAATACGACCCGTTATACCATGCATAAGAGTCTGTCAAATTCGCGACAATGTATACGCCAGTTTCCTGCGCAGTCTTGAAGGCTGCATCGATTGGCGCCCAAGCGCATTCGTTAAGCGCCTCTTTTGACCGAGGAATGGATGGACGCAACATATTTGCATGGCCTGAGCTGCACCCTAGCGTGTGAGAGCGTATTACGGTGGCACCCAACTTGGCAGCAAGAGAAAACATTTCGTGCGTTTGTTCCAGAGTTGGGTACGAGAAGGTTTCGTGGATGCCCATCCAGTAAGCATTGAACCCAATGAGTGGAAAGGCAGCGCCGCTGCGCTCGAAGCAGTTGCGGCTGGCGTTCCAGCGAATGCGTCTGTCGTGCATAGTTCGTCCAAGCGCACAATTTTTCATGGTTCAAAAGCACGTAAATGTAAAACACAGCAGATATATTTCATAAGTGAGGATTGCAAAACAAAGCGCGTCGCAGACCACCAAAAGAACAGCCATCGCCCACATTCAATCATTCTTGAAACACAATCTGAGCTGCGCCCACCTGCTTTCCAGCCTCCTGAACCTTGACATGTTGCTCAATCTGACCTGCTGCACCAACCAAATGAAGCTCGCTTTGGCGTCCCACAACCCATCGGGGCACGCCATCCGCATCCAGATACATGTCTTCTTCTTGTCTGAAATTCACTTGCTGTGCGTTCCACTCTGGCACAGGAACATTGGCCTGCAACTCAATGCTGAACCACATGTGAGGGAAGATGGGAATGTCTCCCAAGACGGGGACACCGTCTTGAAGGTTTGTCATTCCAATAAGGGACCCAGCGGCATGACCATAGTCGCCAATAGGATGGCAGTAGATAGTTCCATTGATGTTGAGAGCAGTCATTTCGGCGCGTGCGATTTTCAGCACCTTTTTTTTTTTTTTCGGTGATGATCAGACAAGTTGCATCACACAACTTCGTTTCACGCAATCACCTCATTTCCCGTCAAGGTTGTGTTGATTTCGCGCATTAGAATATCTTGCATCAGGTTTGAATGACGCGTGAGACCATTTAGAAGGCCTTCCGGAGCTTCTGTTTCTCCGTCACGTAAAACGTAGCCATTGTGTTGCGTGTCTACCAGGGATAAACACAGCCATAAGTTTTTAAGAGTTGGTTCAAGTCAAATTTTAAATCACAACATACCCGTGTTCAATCCCATAAACGTGACTCCGAAATCAGTCCTGCATGTGGGAGGAGCGAAATTTTTAGGGTCAGCTGAGAAAATGTCAGCAATGAGAGGAAAAAAACGCACCAAATCAGATCCCCCTTTTCAATAATCACGTCCTCGTCCGCAAACGCGACCACTTTTCCTGAAATTGGATCAAATCGTTGAACATCCACACTCGGGTGAAACCATGTCGTCATATTCAAAGATTGAATCCGATCTCTGAACCACCACTGCAAATCTTCAGTTGTTGTAGTTCCTGTTGTTACGACAAAAAGGCCGGCGGCACATTAGTTTTTAAAACCTTGCAGCCAACAACACTCACCCGGAGTGATCACACTGCCAGAAAATCCCTCCCGGATAATCGCATGCGCCGTGCCCATAATCCGTTTATACATGTCCAACATGCCCCCCGGTCGGGTCGCCAAAAACTGTGTGGCAAGCAGCGGAACGCGTTGAATGCGGATCCAGTATGCCCACGGAAGCGACTTCAAAAGTCGTTCCGATTCTCCCGCGTGTAAACCGTCGGCAAAGTTGTTTCCGGCAGCGTCAATGTCGACGGCAATGGTCAGCGGATCCACTTCCTGCAAGACAGCAAAAAAAGCAACAACGACGGGAAGAGCAAGGGATGCATCAGCCACGCGTCTATTCTAAATTTTAAGGGTGTGTCTGTGGCACTCACATACAACACTTTGACCAAGTCAGCCCAAACTTGATCCGTGTTATCAATGAATCGCCACTGTCTGAATTCGCCCCCCTTTTGTGAGAAAAAAAAAGATCAAGTCAGTGCCACACACACACACACAACACGTGTCCCGTTGATGAAACTCACCTTGTTCGAAAAGACAAACACCGTTCGTCTTCTCGCTGCAAAAGTGGTTGCACGCGTGACGAGGCCCCAGAAAACAGGGTCTTCATTGTATTCCCGCATGGACAGGATCCACATGTCGACGTTGTGTTGAGTGAGAAGAGCCGGGATGATGTCGTTGGTGCGTGTATGCACCCACTCGGACTGAATGCGTTGCTGCATGCGCAGTGATGGGAGGGGTTCATTCTGCACGACCGCCAGAGCGCCGGTGAGGAAAAGCGTGAGAATCAACTTCCAAAACATTTGGATCATTTTTTTTGCAAATTTTTTTTTTTTATTCAACAGCTGTTCCCAAACAAAACTCAGGAAAGAACGATACTCCATTCTTCACCAATCAAAACCTTGGGATCCTTCACAATCACAACAGTCTGTTTCGCGCTTCCTTCATCCGCTCCCTCAAGTACAACCTCTTCTTCTGAAAACTCCAGCCTCTTCCCTGCAGTTTCGCCTGCCCTCTTGACAACCACGCTCTTGACCCCAGACACCTTCATTCCAAGAATCACCAACCTCTCCACACGGTTGCCCAATTTTCCTAGCACGGTCACTTGATCCGTAACCACTTTGCCACCGGCACGACGCTTCTCAAACCACGCACGAGACGTACTAGACAACACGCCACCCCGAAACTCCAAATCCGCAACAAGCGACTCTCCATGAGTTTCATGTCGATACGACTTGCCATCGTCCACATACAACTTGCCCTTGGCGGATCCAGCCTTGTCCAGCGCAATCACGAGCGTGTATGGGTCATGGACACCGAGCCCAGCCGCGCGGCGTACACGGTCTCTACGAGGCAGGATGCTTCCACCTTTCAAAAAGATGGGAATCACGTCGAGGGGTGTCTCGACTTGCACTTGTGACGCAGTGTTGCTGATGCGCGCAAATGTGTTGTAGTTGTACCATACGGCGGAGGGTGGGAGGTAGACGGATACAGATGTAACGTCTTTGGCGACGACTGGGTGGATTAGGAGTGCACTTCCAAGCATGAATGCGTCTTCGATTTCAAATGTGTTTTCGTCCTCTGGAAATTCATGCATGATGGAGCTGAAAAGAGGAAGAGTTAAAGAAACCAGTTACGACCAAGGTGTTCTGAATTCAAGCCAAGCCTTACCGCATCACTGGAGCTCCATTCTGATTCGACTCCCAAAAGAGTGTGTACAAGTACGGTAAAATTCGGTATCTTCTACGAATTGCTTCGCGAATGGTGCTGGTGAAGGGTTCCCCAAACAACCAAGGTTCTCGGCGTTTGGTATCAATGTGCGCATGGGCGCGGAAGAATGGCTGGAAAGCAGCCATTTGGTACCAACGAACCAGCAGATCAGCATCAGGGTTTCCAAAGAATCCTCCAACATCAGCTGTAAAGCAATATTTGACGATTAAGCTTTGGCACAATGAACGTCGCCACAAGAACAATTTTTCACCTCCACAAAATGTGATTCCGGAACCTCCAATCGTCAAAAGCATAGGAACAGAAACGGCAAGATGATCCCAAGTCGCAGTGTTATCACCTGTCCAAATCGCTCCGTATCTCTGCGTTCCAATAAAAAATGCGCGAGACAAAACAAAAGGACGATCCGTGTTGTCGCTGCGGACCAAATGACCTTCAGCTGTGGCGCGGTGCTGATTGGAGGGTGACAGGTTAGCTGCTTGATTAGATTCGAAAGGCAGAAAACATAAATTCACCTGCAGGGCTCCATAGATGTTGTGCACTTCGCGATGCTCGAATCCACCATGGTGAAGATTGTCCTTCGGCATTGTAATCTCCGGGCCATTGAACACGGAAGGCTCGTTCATGTCATTCCAGGTGTACAAACTTGGTGTAGATCCCTGGAATCGCCATCAGGAAAATGCTTTGGAAAAATAAAACAATAAAACTTACAAACCTGGTAATTCTTGTACTTGAACTGCTCAGCCCAAAACTTGCGCCCTTCCGGATTCAAGTAATCAATCCAGTATGAGGACCCTGGCCAACACCAACCGTCAAAATCAGATCCACCACTATTTTTAACCAAGAGGCCCAAATCTTTCGCTTTTTTCGACACGGGATATCCGTCATCTTGCTTGAGATGAGGATCAATAATTGTGACCATCTGCAAAAAATTGAAAGTGCAAGTCAGCGCCCCATCCACATTACCAAAAAAATAAAATAAAGGCCATTGTGTGTATCCACCTTCCTTCCTTTAACCGCCAAGTCATTCTGCATATCTGCAGGATTTGGAAACTTTACTTTGTCCCAAGTAAAGTACCTCTTTCCATCCGTATGCTCAATATCCAACCACAGCACATCGTAGGGAATATCAAATTGATCAAAGTTGGCGTCCACATCCGCGACATCCTGTTCATCCAGATAATTCCAGCGGCACTGGTGGTATCCAATGGCGAAAAGCTGCGGCAAAGCGGGGCGACCAGAGAACCGCGTAAGTTGATCCGAGACTGCAGCTGGTGTGGGACCAAGCAGGATGAGAACATCAATTGACCCGCTTTCAGCCATCCAGTGCGTTGTTGTTGATGTTGCGCTTGTTTGTGAGAGGGTGGAAAACGGGACGTAGTCTTGCATTTGTAATGCCGGCTATATGAAAAAAAAAAAACAACTCAGAAACTGTTTTCAACGATGAGTGCGGGAATATATCCCAAAATTACCGAAGACCCACGGCCCGCCTTTCTTTCGACGTCAACCCACATTTCAGCAGCATTCATCCAGAGAACGCCGACAGAATAGTCTTTGCGATGAGCCATCAAAAAGGGCACGGATCCATAAAGCGCCATGGGGTTGTCAAGTTCGTATTCAAACACGTCAAAATTGTAGAGACGGTATGGTTCGGAATATTGCGCCTCTGAACCGCGTGTTGGTTTCAAAGAATAACTACTGGCATGTTGAGGAAGTCCGTATGTGTGCTTAAATCCGGGGAAATTCATGTCAAACCCAATTGAGGTTGGACCTGCATTTTTTTTTGTCTCCAATCAGAAACACAAAGCAATTTATTAAAGTGGCAACCCATGTTTTTTCTCACCTTTTGGCTTGGAATCCATCTTTCCGGCAAAAGATTCATCCCACATATCCTTTTTAATCTCCTCAAGAAGCTGCTTCTTGAGCTTTTCATCCTCTGACAGGGTTTCGTCGTTAGACTGAGCGGGCTCTGAGCCATCCGATGGAGTCGGAGAGTCTTTCAACCGCTGGTGCTCATAGTGCAAATAACCATGCTCGTTAAAGGTCCAAATGGGTGTGTTTCGCGAAGAAAGGTCCATTCTGAATGGTCTGTGATGGATAGCGAGTGTGTGCTCAATATCTGTGCTGTTGAACGCGATTGCCGTGTATTCGGATGATGATTGTACCAATTTGAATGGCTTGCTCTGTTGTTTGTCCGAGAGTAGAATGAATATTCAAAAAATACCCCCCGCCCGCGTAAACTAGATATATATCGAAAGAAAGGAAAAAAAACCAAAACCTTGAGCTCGACATTTTCCAAGACGACATTCGCCACTTGATACAAATTTCCGATTGGGTTCTCTTCGCGCATTTGAACACGCAGGGCCCCGCCATCAAGCACGCCAACGGAAAGCGCGAAAAGGACTCCACTGCTGGAAGAAACGGAAGCCGACAGGGTCCCCTTCGTGGGTTCGGAGTTGATTGATGACGAAACAAGGGTGTAGGGTGTTGGTGCTTCAGCTGATTAGGTTTTGTGGGGCGGCGATATCAGTTATGGCAGGGTCCTATTAAAAATTAGCGATTTACCCCCATTTGACAGCAGATCAACCAGCTGCGCATTTGCTCTTTGTCTAGTACAGAATCCACTCTGGTTGCATGTTTTGAAGTCGTGGCGCTTGACGGCCTGTACTTGGACCAAAGCAAGCAGGGCAATTATCCACACCGATTTCATTCACTTTTTTTTATTTATCATGGACGTGATAAATATTTACAAAAGCATAAATATTTCGTCTGCAGGGGCAATAGACCAATGATTGTTTTCAGTCTTGGAATGGCGCCACTGTGGCGAGCGATGCAAGATGCAATCAGATTCCGTGCAGTTCCATGTGCCAATCAGGCGCTGTGTTGATGTTGATGCAGAGCTGGACTGGGCGGGGTGATATGCTCTTCATGGGGGGGAACAACGGTTTCCACCAAGCATTCTTTAAAGAAGAAAGTAACTGCATGCATGCATGCATGCTATGCTGCTCTTGACAAGATTTTGAACTGAAAATGTGGACAAGTTCAACACCCACACTTGAATGCCACCGATTTTAAAAACACAGTGGATGAAATTGTGGCTGGGGTGGGTGTGCCTGAACAAGCTGGTTGATATGAGCACAGCAAAAGGCAAATCAAACGATAATTTTTTTTTATCGGGAAATTAGTCCATATATTAATATCATGCATGAAATTCAAAGGCACCTCACCATTCTCAAACGGGTCCTTTGTTTTTCAACGCATTCAAGCATACATACAACTTCAAAAAGCAGTTTTGATATTCAAAACATGTTGCGTTTTATTCATGCTTCGGCACGTGAATGGGGGAAATTATGCTTTATGAGGTGTCTTGCTGAGTGTTGTGTCAATATGAGATGAGGTCATGATCGAATAAGTAGCGGGTGGGTGCTGAAGGATTGGCAGTTGGAGCAATGGAGCTTGGTTCGCGTACACTCAGTAAAGAGTCAGCACGGGAAGTTCGACTTGAAAGTCTCCAATCAAGCTGTTGATCCATTGCAGGCATCCAAAGATGGAAAAGTCGCTAAACTTTGGAATGGCGTCCATGGCAGAAGCAGCAGCAGCAGCAGCAGCAGCAGTAGCAAGCACAGTGGAGTTATTGGATTCGGTCTTGGTGAACATTCTTGTTTTGTCTTGGGTCTGGGTGTTGGGGTTATTTCCTGTTTTTTGATGCGGATTTGATAAAACGCGTTCTTTCTTTTATAATCCGTGTATAAGGTGCAATTTTGTGGCTGTGATTTCCGAAAAGCCCAGTAAACAATTTTTTTGTTTTCTGTTTTGACCCAGCGATAACGTCTCCCGTCTTTGGGCCTTCGCTTTGTGAGCAGGCGGCGCTTGGGAACTCAGCTGTCCTTGTCTCGCGTGTAACAACTCATGACGCGAATATATCGTTGAAATTCATTGCTGGAATATAAAGAAAAGTAAAAAGTAAAAATAAAAAAAGTGGGCGGAGATGGAGATGGGGGAGGCTTTAACACATGGGGGCCAAGGTCGACTGCATTCAAAAAATCATGTTCGACAACGGGGGTGGTGGGCAGCGCTTTCCCAAAAAAAAAAATGACGTTCATTGCACAGCAGCATGTTTGATGCTCCAGTTGGTCAAAGAACAAAAACGCCAATACCTTCAGATGTGCTTCATCGATAACAGATAACTGTGGGTGCCATTGCGCGAATTGACATCGGTGACGTCACCCACCAGTCCAAAACTACTTGCATCTGCCACGCGTGCGAATATACAGGTGGTAGAAAAATATCACAGTTTTAAGAACCATTGTCGGAATTGTGCGGAATGAAGCAGTTTGATTGGATTTATTTTATCACATCGTATCAACAAAAAGAGTGAAAATTATGAGGTTAATGCGATTTGCAGAAATGAGGTCTTTGAAGAAAGACAGTAGTGTGTTGCTGGGCCGCGCGTGTGATTACTCAGTCGAGGCGCACCTCGGCCAGCTCAAACTGGAAATCTGAAAGCATGCTGTTGATCCAAGTAAGGATGCGCAGAGGGGACAGGTCGGTGTAGTTTGGAAGAGCATTGAATGCATACTTGGGGATGGCGCTGAAGGAAGAGACGAGATTGGTGGAGTGGATGGTGGTGGTGGCAGTGGACATGATGGAGACGGAGTCGGTGGTCTTTGCGAACATTTTTGGATTTGCTTTTTGTTGGATTGTTGTTGTTGTTGTTGTTGTCGTTGTTTGGGGTTTGTTTGGAGTTTGTTTGTTCCGACAGCAGGAGGGGCCTTTTTATACTATTTTGTGATGTGTGCCCAGGAGGGAGGAGAGTCGAGTCGGAGTAATATTATTAATAATAAAAAGGAATGTTTAATCAAAATTGCTAATGTAAAATTTTACAAAATCTGGGTTCAAGCACCAGCCACACGCGCGCGATAAGGCACTCACTCTTTTTATGCTCTCAATTTGCCCCCAGTTCGAATCACGAGCAACGCACTTTTTGTTGGACTGTTTTCCAACCAACCAACCAACCAAACCAACAATACAGTCAACGAATCAAACGCGTTCCTTCTCTCGTTATGTCACCCACCCACCCACCCACAGCCACAGGCACAGGCGGAGATGCACGGCCAGCCCACACAGCCACAAAAAATACACATACATGTTGAGTTCAACTCGTTCCCCACCTGGGCACACCCGCCGGGGCGGAGACGGACACACACCCCAAAGGCAGGGTTCACACCTTTTGAACTCTAGGCTGCATTTATAAAGCGGAAGCACAGTCTTGGAATAGCAAAACATCCCATCCCAAGAAAAACACAACACAACATGAACACTGCAACAATGAACCAAAGCCAAACTATCGTCGAATCCATGTTCGAGGCCGTCATGAATTGGTGCTCCAAGAATATCATTCCCATCGTGCAAGTCGAGTTGCCAGAACTGAGCATTTACTGAAAACGTCCCACACCGTCCGTCACACGCTACACTCTCGAGTTGTCCAAGCATGAGCATCCATTCAATTCACTATCCAATCACATACCTGCATTTTCATATACTTTTTCTATACTCTTCGTGCCGCTTGCCTCATTTGAATTTGGTACACTTGATTCACACCTCATAAATCTGTTTAAAATAAATCTTTTACCATTGAATGAACAACATGAAAAGTACAAGAAACCGTGTACGGGGCGTTTTTTATTGTTTTCAAGTTGCAAACATGCATGGAGTATCATATGAGGTACTATAAATTAATTACGCTCGCCCGCATGCGTATGAGGTCGCCAGGCGCAAAATTCGAATGTTCTTTGATTCACGATGGCATGAATGGGTCTTGCGACATTGCCCTGGATGTCTGTTGAGAACAGGAAAGCCTGAAATGCAGAGTGTGGCTGGTTGAATCGCAGATAGAGAAAGAAAAATAGACATTTCGCGTGCGACGTTATGCACGCCCGCCTGCCCCCGAGCGGATATGCGCGTTTAACATCCTTGTGGCTGGAAAGACACACTAAAAAAAAAAAACCGGCCGCCCGCATAATTTTTGCGTTGTGCGCGCTCTTTTTTTTTTAAAAAAAGTTCGACTGGCAACTGAATGCGCTGGTTCATGCAGCATGCGTTTTTCAGAAACAGAAGGCAAGAATCGAACGAAAACTGGCAGTCTTCATGTCGCGATGCTCAGGTTAGACCAAGATGACGGAGACGCAAAAAAAACCGAGTAGCGACTCGGGAACGGGCCGTGAAGAATGAATGACAGCCCCGTATTTCTCTCCAGAGACCCGCCCCAGTGCCGGAAAACGAATCAACGCGCTTTGGAATTCCTTCATTGTCTTTCCCCCATAAAAATAATAAATTTTTTTCCGGCCAACAAACTGCCTGGGTTCTTGCTACTAATGAAACGCTCGCTCATACATTCATACTTCCAAACTAGTATAAATTCACCGCATTTCTCCACTGATTGAAAACAGCAAACCATTCGAACACCCAAAAGGCAAAAAGACAACATGCGCACTTCCATCATTGCACTCGCACTCGCTACATCGGCCCAAGCTACTCTGCTCCTCGACTTGGCTGCTTTAGGTCTCGCTGCCAAGTTCGGTTCCAAACTCCTGGGTGGTCTTCACAACAAGTTTGACACAGTCGTCAACAACCAGCAGACTGTAGTAAACAATCAGCAAACTGTTGTAAACAACCAACCTCAAGTGATTGTCAACAATCAGCCTCCTGTCATTATTAACAACCAGCCCCAAGTCGTGGTCAACAACCCACCTCCTGTGGTCGTCAACAACCCGACGCCGGTGATAGTCAACAACCAGCCACCAGTCGTTGTCCAGCAGCAGCAGCAGCAGGCACCAGTGGTCATTAACCAGGGGCAGACTGTTTTCAACTCGCAGACTACCGGAGTCACGACCATCATCAACTCGATTCCTTCCACAGTTTTGACACAGATTACCCAAACAGTTCAGCTGTCGCAGCAAGTCATCATTCAGATCATTTACATCACTTCAAGTGTAAACATTCAAGTCGCCAGAAACCTGAACGTGGTGATTCAAACAATCGCAAACCAAATCTTTTCCATCACCCAAGTCACGGTGCAACCAATCCAAATCATCAAAGTCGCGCAGATTCTCATCCAATCTCAAGCAATTTCTTCAAACTCGCAAATCTACATCACGTTCCAAACTATTGCACGCGTTCAAATCAGCGGCAACGGCAACCAGCAAGTCATCACTGCCGCCAACGGCCAAATCATTTCCGTCCAACAATCAAGCTCCAGCTCATCCATCTACTCCATCGACCAACGCCAACTGGGCCCCTTCATGCCCACATTCAACTCGGGTCTCGGATTCCCAGGATACTCTGGTTCCGGTGTGGCTCAAAGCATCATCACCTCCCCAGCCTGTAAGCAAATCTACGGCGGCTACGTACGCGCAGCAAACGTCAACAACACGGACGCCCACGAACAAGTCATTCTCATTGTCAGTGAAATTGCATCTCGTAATGCAACACTTGCAACCGAAACGCTTGAACAAGTTGGCGAGGAAGTGACTGCCATTGCTACTGCTTATGACGTGCCCACGAGACTTGTCATGAAACTTGCTGAAGGGGTTGTGCAGACGTATCAGGCAAATGGGATTATGAATGGAACTTTGTTTGACGCGTTTGAGCGGGTTGGTCGTGCGCATGTGCAGTCGAATGGGACTGCAGATGAAGTGCAGTTGGATGCATCGTCGGCGCCAGCGAGTTCAAGTGGTAGTGGTGTTGGTGCTGTTGCCAGCAGTGCGGTGGCTGCGTCCATGTCTTTTTTTGCAATTGTTGCTTTGGTTCTTTGAGACCCTTTTTTTGTCTTTTATTTTTTATTTTATTTTTTATTTTGCATTTCTTTCTTTTCGTGACAGCAAGTCCCACATGTACTCTGCATTGTTATTATTTAAAAACAAAAGTTCTTTTGATCGCTAATGTGACAATGTGTCTGTGTGTGTTTTCGAGGCGCACTCTGTTCGTTCCCCAAAACAAACGAAAATTTTTATTGGAGGCTTGTGAAATTTGTTTCAAAAATAAAGTGGTTGGTTGCTTCCGAGCAAGCGTTGTCTCCCTCCCTCCCTCTCCCCTCCCCCCCCCCCCCCCCCCCCCCTCCAGCAACAGCTACAGCATCAACTGCCAACGCAAGCATGCACTACGCAGCAGCACACCTTGTGCCGCTGATACTCACAGCGTAACAACACATTCACCAATGACAAGAACTGAATAAAAAATACACATCATAAATAAATGGAACTGAATTTTTCAAATCAAGCCAAGCTTAAATAAAACAGACATATATGAAGCAGTCCCCTCAACGTGAAAATCTCATCAAAAACACACTTTGCTTGAAACGACCCAAAAAAACAGAACTCCACCCCAAGAATGTCAAACTCCTCAGCAGCCCCAGCGATCCCTATGGCCTCCATCATTGACCGCGCAGGCATGATGGGTATCACTTGTGCCCTCACTGTCATGACCTTCTTGCTGGTCAGAGCTGTTCCGCTATGGTGGGCCCAGAAAACTTCCATCATCAAGGGACTGAATGTGCTTCAAATCTCGATCGAGTTTCTGTCATACTTTCTTGGTGAGCATCTTATTATGATTTCGGGCAGGCTACCGTTTTAGAGGCTGACTGGTCTTCCGCAGCTGTACTTTTCCGATTCGTCAATCCGCGAGACATTTGCACACCGTACCGGGTTGTGATTGACGTCTTGTACTACTTTGGGTTCACCACCGCCATCGAGGCAATGCTGCTTCTGAAAGCGCAGGCCCTGTTTTCCCAGCAAACTACAAAAAAGGTCGTCATTGCGTTTGGAGCACTTTTGGCTGTTGTTCGCTTGGTTCTTGGTGCAGCGACTGTTGCCTACATTGACTTTTCTCAGACGTACAATGAAGCGTCGTTCACTTGCTTCTCCAAGTACGACCAGACCATTAACCCAGTTCACAGTCAATACAGGTATTTAACGCTGGAGATATTTTTGTTTTGTTTTAGCAAACAGAGGACTGACATGAAACAATTTTTCCCCTAACACACAGAATCTTTTGTGATGTGATTCTCAGTGGTCTGTTCCTGATCCCACTTCTTGAACGTGTCCGCAACAGTGATGAAGATGAAAGTCCGGCGGGATCCTTGTATATGCGCTTGTTTGCCGATGGAGTTATTTACCCGATGGTAGCGTTTGTCGTTGCGCTTGCTATTACACTGGTTCAGGTACTACACTTCTCGTGAATTCACTCCTTAGATCACTCTCAAACTTAACATTATTGTTTTCTTTCATAAAAGATGAAGGTTGCTTCTGCCGGTCCTTACACACAGCTGTTGTACGCCATTGTGAACATTTCCGTGTGTTTCTCAATGCACATGATGGTGGAGAACACGACCAAGGCGTTGAAAAAGAGTATGGCGGCACAAGCTGCTGGAAACCAGTATGAGATGAAGTCTAGAGAGAGAGCATGATTTATCTTTTGGGGTTGTTATAGTAGCAGTGCAACTTGTTTTCCTTTTTTGTAGTATTGGAGTAGACATAAAAAAATGTGGAACTTGGAAGTAGCTCGTCATCGAAGCAAAGACTGCTTCAAACTTGGAGACATTACTGCGTATCGAAGCTCAATGACGCAGCGATGAGCACCGTACTGCCTCTGCCACTTGCAGAGACCACGGCCGCCAGGTGTTGGGCATCATACTTTGAAAGTTTGTTGCCTCAAAACACACAACCAATGACGTGGCACTTCCCCCCTCCGGCTTTGTTATAAAGCACTTTCGCAAACCCGCGTAAAAATTTATCAGTCAGCCCCGAAAATTCTTGACGACACTAATGCGCAACCTGATGCTGACGTCCTGGATTATTGCACTCTTGTTTTCCCTCGTGGTGGCCCAACTTCCAGAGTTTACTTCGAAGGAACAGTACCTTACTTACAAGGCCAAGTTGGACGAAGCGGCATCTGCGATCTATGGTCCTGGGGGACCCGGCGAATATATCGGGCCTGTGGATGATACTGCACCTTACGAATGCAGTTATAGCAAGTGGGAGAGAGAAGAGAGAGAGAAAAAGATGAATGGTAAATAAAGGTGCCATTCCAGGTTCGCAGTTTTATCGGAATGTTGCGGGATGGATTACGATTCGCTTTTACATCTGGATGTGGGCCCCCTGTTGAGAGCTGCGGAGCTGTGGCGGACAGTGCCTGTCTCCCACCGTCCTTTTTGTTCGCGCATCAGTTGTGGCCAAGTTGTTAACCCATTATATTTTCTCTGCCGCGGTAAATATTTATTAAATAGTGAACTCAATTTATCAACAGCATTGGGATCAGCGTCCAGCAACAATGAGCACACGGCCTGCACCCACACCGCCCGCGAAACCAAAGGCCCTACAAGCCGCGCCCGCTGTCTCAGAGACCGGATCCAACGAATTCAGCGCCGAGGATGCAGCCACTCAAATTGCAGCAAGCGGCGGTGTGAAGGCACGCATTGCTCAGCTTCGACTGAAAGAGAAGGAAAAGAATGAATCCGTTGAGCCCAAGAAGTGGAACGAGCGAGGACCGACCCAACCTGAACACTCTCCCTCCGTAAAGAAACATGCTCCACCTCCACCACCCTCACGCAAGGCCACGCTTGCAAAGTCTGAGTCGGACGACAGCATGCCTCCTCGTCCGTCTCCGTCTCAGCCGCCTTCGATTCTCAGGAAAGCCAGTCTCGAAACGCAGCATTCTGCTCACAATCTTTCAGTTGCAACACCGCCACCGCCCGTGCGGCTGCGGAATCCAAACAACAGAAGAAGTCTATCGCTCGCGAAGCCCAATTCTACCGAAAGTCTCTCTCTTCCCTCCCTTGTTCGGAATCATGCTGGATCAGCAGAAGGACACAATTTATACAGCCTCAATGCCATTTCCACGAATCACGACACCGTATCAGCTGCTGAAAGTGTGCTGAGTGGTGCTTCAACAGATACTTCTGCAACCTCAAAGCGTGAGAAAATTGTTCGTGAGATTTTAACAACCGAACGATCCTACTTTGAGGACATGGTTGTTTTGAAGGAGGTAATTGGGCCGCTTATTTCACTTTCACTTCTCTGCGCAAGTTCTAATCATTGTATTTGGTTCGATCGTAAGGTGTACGTACTCCCCGCCATCGAAAACAAAGTGTTTCCTCTCTCCGACATCAAACTGCTTTTTGGAAACGTGGACAGTCTAATTGACGTATCACGACAAATGCTGCAATCACTGGGAGATGTGGTTGCCGATGACCGTATCGGGGATGCATTCCTTCAAGTGTCACATGCAGTCGAAGAAACTTACACGGCATACTGCAAAAACAATGAAACAGCCATGACAAAGCTGTTTGACTACTCTTCGCCAGAAGCGTCTGAAAATGTGAAGCAGTTTTGGAAAGACTGTCAAGCGAATTTACGGGATCGCACAAATGCTTGGGATCTGTCGTCATTGATCATCAAGCCCGTCCAACGCGTGCTCAAATATCCGTTGCTTCTTGCCGAGATGCTTAAAGAAACTCCTGAGGCTTCAGGGCATCCGGATCATCTTTCGTTGTTGAAGGCGTTGAATGAGTATAGCAGGATAGCCGAGACGATCAATGAAGTGAAGAAGAGGAAGGATACTGTGGACAAGTATGTCGAGGGTAAAGGAGGAATCAACGTCATGTGAGTTTGCCGTTCAAGTGTTTTTATTCGCGCCTTCTTTATAATGTGTCTTTTTGCAATAAGGCACGGAATCTCGAAAAAATTGAATCGAACGAACGAAAAAATCAAGCACGCGACAAGGGCTGTGGCTGAAATGAGTGTAGGTTTCTTTTCACTGTATGTTGCTGATATGTTTTAAATGGTTTCTCTTGATTTCATCAGAGAGACGACGAGTTCTATGTAATCTATGAAAAGTTTAACCGCCAGCACATGAAAGTGATTTCATTCAGCAAAGAAATTCTCATATGGGTCAAGACATTGAGAGGTTTGTTGGGTTTTTGCGCGTCGATAACGCTGCTGTTGAAGAGCAACCGACATGTTTAGAAATGCTCGAGTGCCAAGAAATTTGCGCCACCAGTCTTGAAGAAGTTTACATGATACCCGGTGGCCCATCTGGCAGTACAAGTAACAGCAACGCAAGTCTGGATCGGAGCTCTGAGAGTCTCGGAGGTGGAGGTGGTTTTCTTGGATCACGTTCCAAATCTGCTTGGCCATCCTTGAGAAAAAAACCCAACGATTTGGGTTCACGCTTGTCACTTTACAGTAGTGCCGTGTCGGGTCATGTTCTCACTGTTGCAGAGTACCGGCGGATATGCGCCAAGCTTGCATACGAGCCTTGGAAAGATGCAGTTCCGTTTACTCCTTTTTCACTTTCATCTTCCGCGCATCCCACTGAAATTTGCGAATTTTTCATCTGCAGGAGACTGAAATCAAAAACTCGATTATACCTGCGATCAATACCCTTCAATCTCGGCTCAAGGAACCTCTGCACTTGATCAAAAAACGAGAGGACAAGCTGCTCGATCACGATCGTGTGAAGCGCATGAAAGCAAAAGGAGAAACGGTACCTACAGGCATTACATGTTGTGCGTGTTTCGGCTAAAACGATGACTCCTCAGGTTGACAAAGCGCTGGAAGAATCTGCCGATGCATACACATCCATAAACGCAGAGCTCGTTCTTCAACTGCCGAAGCTGATTTCTTTAGTTGCTGAGTACATGGACCATGTCTTGTGTTCTTTTGCTTCCGTTCAGGCCCGAGCGCATAATCAGGTGGCGATGAGTCTGTCGGAGCTACTGCAGCAGTTTAGAGTAGCCGACGGAGAGGAAGCAAATGTTACAGAAGAATACCGCAATGCGATCTTACAGGACACTGAACTTACAAAGCGGATATGGGATATTCGCGTTTTGGAGCAATGGCGAGAGGAAGTGTGGCGAAGTGACGGCGGGGGAGTAGCAGGCGGGGTAGAGATTGAAGAATGCGGATCAGTTGTAAGTGTAGGAGGTGGTAGCGCCGTGGGGTATGGCTCAAGCAATGCCATTTTCAGTGGCTTATTCGGAAAGGGGATTTCAAGTCGTGGTGGTGAGTTGTGGTCTTCCGTACTTATTTGTGTGCTGTTCATGGTTCGCTCAATTTTTCCGTTTTGTAGGGTCGGTGACGAATAGAACTACAGAGAGTGTTCGTAGTGCTCGCACACACACTGAGAGTATCCGAACAGAGGAGTATCACTTGACATCACCGCCAGCCATAACGTACAGCTCAGAAAACCCCACATTTGAAGTTGTTGCACTATATACGTTCATTCCAGAAACAAATGATGAGCTAGCATTTCAGTCGGGAGATGCGCTCTTGATTGAAGCTATTTGTGGCAGGAATGGAGATGAGAGCAACGAAGATTGGTGGTACGGTCGATTAGAAGACGGAAACGAGGGATGGGTTCCATCCAATTATGTTCAAAGACGGTGAAGAAACTGCATAGCGTGTATGCTAAGCTCATACCTGTGATCTTATTACAATGTATTTCTATACTGTTGATGTAAAAAATAGAAGTGTGCGGCGAGTCCATTTAAAAACCGAGACAGCCGAGTTATTTCTCCGAGGACGGAACTATTTTCTCTTTCAAAGGGGATTGTCAAGAAGGCAAAGCAAAAGGGGGTGGTGAAGACGCAATCTGAGTAAAAAAAACAAAAAATAACCGAAGTTATTTAAAAACAACAAAAGGTGAACTTGGATCATGCGTCCCATTAGCAGGCCTCGTCGGTGCTGAGACTTCTCCTACTAATAGGGTATGAGCACTATGACTGGCCGACCCCGATACGGCCCTGGCCACGACCCTGGAATACCCTTGAAGAAGGAGACTGGACCTACACCAGGCCCGGCCCCTACCCCTGCCGAACCCACGCACACCACCTCTGTCCCAACTTCCGTCCCTGCACACACTTCCAACTCTCTGTCGACTCTGTCGAACCTCAGCTCGTCGAAGGGTATCGCAATCGCCGCCCCTGCTCACGACACCAACGTTCACCCGCACTCGCTCTCCTCTTATCGCCGAGCAAAGGCTCTCCTCGATAATCTGTCCCGCTCAATCAACTCAAATGGCGGCAACTCGCTCTCTTTTCTGGCTTCGCCGATGCTCGGCCCGAATGCTTCCACGGCGTCCTTGGCTAAAAGCTTGAGCAAAAGTTTGGGCAAGTCGTGGTCTAGAGAGGCGTTTCTGGAGTAAGTTGTTCACATGGGAATATCCTTTATTTCCGTTCTCCTCCTTTTCGCCTCCCTTTTTTTTTTTTTTTTTTTTTTTTTTTTTTTTGAAAATTGCCCGATCATTGGAGTGAACTGTTGTGGTCGATGGACGGTCTGTCACGTCAGGATCTCAGACACTCTGTATCGTCGATGTGGGACTTCAACGAATGCTACGTGTCTCGGATTAATGACAGACGTTGCTGAGTCATTTCAAATATTGAGGCGTAAATTTCCATGTCGGGAAAAAATTTTCACTTCTGATTGGCCAAGTTTTTCCTGATTTCTTGAAATTCCATCAGTTAACACAAAATCTGTTGACTCCAGCACATTGGCAATGCACCTGGACCCTCGTTCTCCGCTTTTGGCAGCCTCTCCTCAGCGGGATTTGGACCAATTTGCGAACCTTGAAGACCAGTTCTGCAAAGATTTCTCTTGTTGTGGGATTGCCTTGGACTCCATGCACGACCTTTTGCAGCATTTTGAGGAATTCCATGTTTTGGTTGAATCTGACTGCGAGGATGATGATGACTATGAGGACGACGATGAATACGAGCAGTTTCCATTCGACATAGATGACAACATGGACATGGATGAATTTGACATTGTCAGCGCTCAACAGCAGCAAGAGTTTAACACTGCCTTCTTGAGAGCTCAGATCGCCTCCATGTCAAATGTCCCCCCTGCAATTGAAGCAACACAAGGAGCAAGCACTCCCATGGCGTTTGCAGATCCCCGTTTTGTTTTGCAACAGCAACAATTGCAGCAGCAGTTTCAGCAGCAACAACAGCAAAATGAGCAGCAGCAGGAGGAACAGCAAGTTACCCGTGCCACAATCTCTTCTCTCCTCGGAAATACCCCACGCACACCCACAAACATATCGTCTTTCTCTCAGATCCAAAAGCACGATAACCAAGTGGATGTATTCCGGATAATCCCTCCTCAGCGTTCGCAATCAGAGCTCACTCCTGTGATCCCTCATGCGACATTTGCTCCTCCGCAGCGTGCGCCGTCTGCATTCAATGATACAATCATCCGAAAACGTACAACAAGCGCCTTCACCACTCCAGTCGCAAATGCGAATGGAAATGTCAGCAACTACCCTTCTGCCTCAACTCCAACTAACACATCTCGTCGCCGTCGTCAAAGCCCTTCCTCATTCGACACTCCACCAGCTCTTCTTCCATTTTGCACGGACGGACCTACTCCAACCCGTGTGTATGCATATGACGAAGACATGGGGGAATATGAGGACTTGACCATGTCTGAAAGCGTGCCTTCTTTCAACATGGGGAACGTTGCGGGTCCTGTATTTTCCGCGGGAAGTCATTCACACTCTCTCGGTAGTGAATATGATGAACATGACTTGAGTGAAGTGACTCCGACTCAGTCGCGTGGGTTTGATGACTCGAATGGGCCCCTTGACAATGCTAATATTGGTGGCGGTAATTCCACTGGGGGCGATCGACCATTTAAGTGCAAACTGGAAGGCTGTGGCAAGGAATACAAGAACCCTAACGGTCTCAAGTACCATATGCGTCATGGTCATGGAGTGGACACTGGAAACCCGGAGTTGGACAATATGATCAACAAACCGTATCAGTGTGTTATTGAAGAGTGTGGAAAGCGATACAAGAACTTAAACGGATTGAAATATCATATCCAGCACGCGTGAGTTTTTTTCCCTTTGCAAAATCGGATTTTTCTCAAATGATTGTTTTCTCAGCCACGTCGAACTTCTTGAAACGTCGGGTGCCAACTCTGTTGATATGGAGACTTGATAGGGACCAGTTGAGGATCAGGGGCCGAGATACGGAAAAGTAGAAGGATCCCAAATCGTTTCCATCCAGTTTTTCCTCGTTTCGGACATTTTTCTCTGCATTCCAACTTTGCCGTGTGCGCCTCGCCGCTTACATTTTCAGTTTTTCGAAGTGTTCAAATGATTGAACTTATTTTTGTCCTTTTTTTTTTTCTTTTTTTTTTTTTTTTTTGTCCTTTTTGTTCGCGTATCGCAATGGTTCGCCTGCCTTGATTCTTTTTCCATTTACTTCTTCGCATAAGGGAATCTGCCCTCTGTTTCCTATCTCTTTGTTCCTCCTAGTAATTTTTTCGTTTTTAATGCAGTTTGGAGCAGGGGAAAAAAATGGGGAGCGTGGATGATAGTGTTCTGGGAATGTTGATGTCGTGACGAATTTGAGAGGGTATTGGACCTTTTAAGAAACAAGCAAAATGATGAATATTCAGAGAACAGTTTCTGCAGTCTGATGTGACAAGAAAAAAAAAGGGTACCGAAGTAGTTGATGCCAGAAATGCAACAGTCGGGCATGGCGGATGACAATAGAGTGTGTAAACAATTTGCCTCATTAACAGCAGTAGTTGTATAGTGGTTATTATGCCTGCCTTCCAAGCATGCGACCCGGGTTCGAATCCCGGCTACTGCACTTTTGGCTCCCATTCAAGTTGCTTTTGGCATCCCTTCTCTTATTTCGAGCATGATTATCGAGCCACAGATAGGCCCGCGCTGATGTGCCGTTTTCAAGTCAACGGAATGAGCAAATGCGTGACGTTTGCAATTTGTTTCAGGCGTCGCACTGTGCAGGACCTATCCTGAACCTGTCCTAAAAATTTTCATAAATTACCACCAAGGAAAGAAATGACAAGCCAACTGCTGCACCTTCAGCATCAGTGCCATTGCACATTGGGCGATGCTAACAAGTCCTAAGCTTCGGATTGAATCTAGAGAGAGGGTCTATCCAAAGGTAGAGTAGGGCCAAGCTTTAGGCGGGAGGACACTTGATAACAAAGTTCCGGAGAACGTTCGGCCAGGCTGCAATCACGGACGCCTTGGAACAGCTGCGGGTAAAGCGGCAGCAGAAAATTTATTCACGGTTTCCAAGAACATTTAAGAATCTCGTTTGTCCATGACGCGTCACTTGTCGGTGTGGACATCGCTGCCGTTGGAGCAGAGCGTGTTCGCATGTCCTTCTACGGGCAGACTTTTCTGCTTTGTCAACCTCGATGAAAGTGATGGAGAGCAGTTAGAATGATGAATGAGGTCCTGATGATGTTAAGCGTGTGCCAGTGTCGGTCAACGAGCGCGTGGCGGGTCGTTGTATGTTCTGGTCCGTCAGTTCCCAAAAAATCATCATCATATGATACATACCACAGCAGTTGTGGCTGTATTTCATTTTAATCATTGTGACTGGTCTTGAATGTACCCAGCGTGTCAGTCAAGCCCACCAACAAGTTTTCCTCGCCAAGCAGTGATATTGTATTTTGCTTCGATGAAATCTTGGACCGGTACGTCTCGTCCAGTTTCGTCATCCTCGTTGTAAAGCGGTTTCACGGAATCGCTGAAAAGCGCGGTATCACCAGTTATCTTACCTGTGGTACGCCAAGCGCCATCGGCATTGAGGGTTGACTTCCACAACGTGGCTGCCCCAAACGCGTTGATGACCTGAAACGTTCGTGGCCGACACTTTCGAGATGCCCGTGTGATTGTGTGGAATAACGGCCTCAACAAGAAATTCCTTCAAACTTCGGCTCAAATTCAGCTCGTTGATAAAAAAAGTAACTTCTTTATTTAATCCTCATTCCACATCACACTAATCGATTTTGAACATATCCATTTCCTGCTCATTCGACTCGAGATCTGCGGGATTCTCAACCATTTCAAAGTCTCCATCCAAATCCACCTTTACCACACGCGAACCCGCCAGATTGTCATCATCCGCGTTGTCATGGCTCACCGTTGCCGAAAAGGTGCTCATTGGTTGTCCTTCGTCCATGCGGTCGACTCCACCAAACCCAAACCCAACCGGATTGTGAAGTGTTACAAGATTTGCCCCAGCGGCGGGTGGAAGTCGAGGTCCGCTCAGCGACTCTGATTCCACTTCATTCCCGCCCGATCGAGCAGTTTCCACAGAAGATGGAGACGAACCGCGCCGGTTCATTTGCGCGGCAAGGGTAGAGTAAGTAGCATTGTAGGATGACGGTGAATTCCATTGCATCGAGCTGGATGAATAGGAAGAATAGCCTGGGCGAGCTTGTTCGGGCGGCGGGGGGTTGTTTTGCCTGAATTGAATCATTTCGTTGAGATCATGTGTGTTCTTTCGGGAGCGGCGTTGATAAAAGAGCATGTATGCGGCTGGAGTCACGACACTTGACTCTGAGATTTTTGAGACGTGCGAGTCGTCGAAGTTGTACCACTGGCTATCAACGGCGTTCTTGGCATAAGCGGTATCTGTGGAACAAACGAGTCAGAATCAAAAAAACCCGCATTTAAATGAAGCAAAAAAGAATAATCACGTACAGTGACCACCGCCAAGTCCTCCAAAGTGATTGGACACAGCAAATAAATCGTACATTAATAAACTGTCGTCCGCCTCTGAATATTCTGAAGAGCCAGGCTGCTTGTGCAAGTCTTCTTGCTGTTTCATCCACTCCTTTCCAATCACAAAATCCGACAAATCAAGTCCGTTGACAGGAAAGTCAACAAGCGCGTCAATTTTGTTGGATGACATGCTTCGAAATCCTCTTCCGGTTTGTGAGAATCGCTTCAAATGCAAAACGAGCGTCTGCATATTCAAAATTCTGAGTATACAACAAGTTATCAAGAAGTAAGTCTAAAAACTCACATCAGGTACACTCCATACATCCAGCTTCTTTTTGATTTTTTTGTGCTCCTTGCATTTAGGGCAGTACCAAGTGTCTTCATCACCCATGATCTCTTCTTTCATAAACTCGGTCAGGCAGTCTGATAGAGTTATGACTTTGTTATTGGAGCTGGTCGATGACTGCCCAGTAAGCGTCGGCTTCGCCTCTTCGGCATCTTCGGCCTGGAATTGCACAAACAGATCCATCAGTCGAGGACTCAATAAACAAAAGAAAAAAATGCAGAAAAAACTCAACCTCAAAAGCGGGAATGTCTTTCCGATAGCTACTCAAGACTTCTTCACCAAATACCATGGCAGCCATTTTTGTTGAAAATTCGGCGACGAGGACCAGTTCACCAGCCATGCTAATGGTTTCGATGTGCGCGGAATCAGATCCATCTTTCCCTTTACCACCGCCCGCAATCGGAACATCCGAAATCAGGAAATTTTCACCGTCTTCATCCAATGAAAACTTTTTGTACTCGTACAGCCGTTTGTTCTCATGTTTTGAGGCAAGAATGATTTCATCGGGTTCTCCTTCTTCAGCCTCTTCCGTATCATCCTCTGCTGCAGCGGGTTGTACTTGCGGCGCCTCTGAACCATCATATTCAAGGACTGACACTTTCGCACGCTTTGGTGATGATTTTCTCTTGCGATAGACAAGCGCGGGAACGCCCTCCCCGTTTGTGTTCAATTCCAGCTTTTCGGCACGATAGCCGTGATTGTAATAGAAACCATCCTTATTGTCAAGGACACCAACGTTCGGGTCTCCTTGGATGTAACGAAGCTTGAACAAGTTTCGGATGCATTTGGCGTTGCTTTCTGGCTGGGATTCTGGGTAAGCAATCAGGGATTCGAATAGAGGCCCAGAGCGAGGCAGGTTTGCAGTCGCAGAAGTTGCCGGATACAAGTCTTCCATGGTTGCATTGTCAACATCAGAGCCGGGAGCGGGAGGGATACTACTGAATGACGAAGTACCAAGACCGCCCATTTGCCGCTCAAACTCATCTACAAGCTGTTGCGCAAATTCCGCCTCATTGACACCATCCACTTGTCCACTTTTGTACAGGCCCACCTTTGAAAATCGCCGTAAGTTTTGAATGGCCAATTCGTACACAGCGGCGCCCATCTTGTTGAAAGCAAGATCTTTCCACAAGGCAGAAGAAACATGGGTGGCAAACTCGGGGGCGACGGACACTGGGATAGTCAGCTCAGCAGGAACAGGAATCAGGAGAGGGACACCTTTCGTAAGGTCAGATGCATCTTGCGTGTCCGAGATTCGAATATACAGTGGCACATACGTTGTCCGCGATGCTGCGGCCAGCGCAGATTGATGAGCCCCCGGGCTTTCCAGACCGTACTGCTGCAAATCAGGATCAACCAATTCATGTGCATACACATGATCCGCCGGTTTGATGTCAGAAACTCGGTCCCAATCGTGGAATGTTTTGTAGATTTTGTTGGCGTATTCTTCAACCACCACAACACGTCGCTTCCCTTCTTTAAGCCGCCAACCCCTCCGTTTTGCAATGCGAGTTTTTAACGTTTGAATGGTTGCATCACGAGGAAGAGTGAACGAGAGCTTTATCAGTTTTTCGTGGCTACGGATTGATTCGGGGTCATTCGAAGTCGCGGATGATAGCGCCACATAAGACGATAAGGAAGCCGCTGACGAGGACCGAGATAAACCAGTTTCATCCATACTGGATGCTACACGATCCAATGGATTAACGGACGCATTTTTGGCACCCTCAACACCATCCGCGTTGTCCCCTCGCTTAAAAAAGCAACTCCCAATAACAATCACATTCACGACAACCTCTCGTTTCTCCGGGACAGGCACACTCAAAAACATGTAAGGATCAAATTTGACGCTCCAATTTCCGCACTCGACACATTCCACACGACTCTTGTATTCTCCTTGAAATAGATCGACAATTTGAGAATCATTTCGCAGACGGTACAGTTCCCAGGCCTTTGAGGCAATTTCGGCATCAGGCCGACCTTCCATCTCAGGTTGCTCAACGTACGGTTTTTTCTTGATTCGATTCAAATCTTCATGCAACCCGTCGAGAAGGAATTGAAGCAATTCTTGGGAATCTTGCTGACTGTATCCCAGAAACGTCTGGTTGAATCGGCCAATTGTGGATTTGAAATTTCTTGGGGCAAATTGGTTGCCATATCGAGAGTCGTCATTGGTGATTTTCCAGAGCTCTCGCACGAGACCTGCATACGCAACGGCCACTTCTCCATTCATTCCCAAAGGATTGTCGGGGTTCAGCTCTTGGTTCCATCGCTCAGAGAGAAAGTATGACGTCAGGTGCGCACTGTTGCTCAGACATTGGAGCGCGCTGTTCATGAAACATGTGTTGCCCAAGTTTGTGAGACCCATAGCTCCTGGAGTTACTTTTGGACGTGATGGTACTGCTGGCGGCGGGGCTGTTGTCATTGTCACCGTGGGAGTGGTGTAAGTTGAGCTGCTCCCCAATGTTCTCCCTGCACCGGGGAAGCGCGAATCGGAGGGGCCGGCAGAGTCTGCTGAGGGAATCGATATGATGGTGGGATCATTGGGGTCGGCCTCGCCCAATAAGAGTGGCGCTTTCGATGCGGATGGGGTTTCATCTGGGAAATTGAGACCTTGAGTTGCCATGAATATGCGCGTTCGTTTTTCTTCTTTTGTTTCCTTGTGCGGAATAGTGAAGGAGACGGGTTTTCGGTGGGTCGAACCAAGGATATCGGTGGAAGTTGGCAACCTGAACATGCCAATTATGAAAATAGAGACCCAACATTAGTATTCAATAGCACGATTTACAGATGAGCATATACTCAACTCATCTTCCAGTTCAGCCTCATTTTTGTTCATGGATGCAACTTCGACAGTTTCGAAATGAAAACCACTTCGACCGAGCGGATTGGTATCTTTGACGGTGAAAGCCGTCTTTGCCAAGTCGGAATCTAGCGGAAACCTGGAGGCGCGGCCAGACGTTAATGCACTATTTTTTTTTCTTTGGAGATGGGGCGCAAGCAATGCCAATTCACCACTTCTCCAACTCTGTAAAAATAGCAGCATTGACGACAACAAAAGCGCCATTTGTGTCTGCCAGCAGCCGAGGCTTGTTCAGAGAGCCCGCAACCAAAGAGTAATCAACAGGGGCAATGTCAGATCCAGTTTGAATGTGCTGCGCGAGTGAGTTGAAAAAGGACGACGGGATGAGGTGAACCGAGTCGCCTGTTTGAGTGTATTCGATTTTGTTCAGCATCGGACGGGGACCAAGCGTCGACGGATGTAGAGAATTAGAGTTGTTTTAAGCATTTCATTACCCTCAGCCAAAGTCTGGCTCTGGATGTTGTTCAAGATCAAATTCAACTCCGTTCCAGACGCCATTATTGAGTGCTCTGCTGATAGCGCTGCTGGGTTCCTGTTTTAAGGGATTGTTGAAGGGTTGACGTGAGCTTTTTTTAAAGTTCGGATTTATGGATGGACCTGCAAAATGTTTCTTGTTTCTGGCCGAGAACCAGCCAACAAAAAGGCTCGAACAAGAGTCGTTTCAGCCACCGCACTGCTTGCGATACTTTGCACACATTCGAATGCAACGATTCGGACACGTCTAATTGTAATAAAACGAAAACAACCAACACAAGCAAAGAGAAGGCAGTCGAAAGGAAAAGAAAGCAAAAGAAAAAAGAGCCGTAGGAATGAACATCTAGAATTCGCGAGCCCGCATGTTGTAGTATTCATTCTTTGCTCGGTCATCGGCGCTCTTTTTGAGTGCCTTGGTAGTGTTCTCCACCATCATGTGCATCGAGCCGCACACAGAAATGTTTACGCAAGCATACAGAAGCTGGGTGTAGGGTGCAGCTGAGCTGACCTTCATTTGCACCAGAGTAATGGCAAGCGCAACAACAAACGCCACCATTGGGTAAATCACTCCATCGGCAAAGAGACGCACGTAAAGAGAACCGACGGCGCTCTCGTTCTCGCTTGAACGCACACGCTCAAAGAGCGGCACCAAGAACAAGGCACTCAGAATCACGTCGCAGAATATTCTAAACAAAAATAATTAAATAAGAAGAATAAAATCAGAAGAACCACAAACAAAATAACACACCTGTACTGATTATGAATGGGGCTAATGTCCAGATCGTACTTTGAAAAGCACGTGAACGTTACGGCGTTGTACGTTTGGGTAAAGTCAATGAACGCAACAGTTGCTGCCCCCAGACCCAATCGCACAAGCGCAAGCATTGTGCCAAATGCTACGACGATGCGCTTTGAGGTTTGATTTGAAAACATGGCTTGCGCTTTCAACAACAGCATGCCCTCGATGGCGGTGGTGAATCCATAGTAATAAAGCACGTCGATGAAGATACGATAGGGCATGCAAATGTCACGGGGGTTTACGAAGCGGAACAGGACAGCTGGGTTTTGTTGTCAGCAAAACGTGGAGTTGAAGAAAAGCTTGGGGATTCTCACCGAGAAAGTACGAGATGAACTCAATGGCAATCTGAAGTACATTCAAGCCCTTGATGACTGAGGTTTTCTGGGCCCACCACAGCGGAATGGCCCTTGTCAGCAAGAAGGTCATGACAGTCAGGGCGCATGTGATGCCCATCATTCCAGCTCGGTCAATGATGGAAGCGGTGGGAATGGGCGGAGCAGCTGTGGAGTTGGAGGCCATGTTTGGGATGTTTGGATGGAGGGTGGGCGTGGACTGTAGGTGCGTGTTGAAGCAGGTAGTCTGAGTGATTGTATTTGATTTCCACTCAGCTTGATTAAAAGCTTGTTCCGTCACTCCCAGTTTATATAAATTCAATTGCAACGGTATTTTAAAGTACTGCGGCAATGGTACGTGCGGATCTTGTACAAATAACAGCAAGAGCACCGTGACGATGGCTTTGTCCGCTCCATCGACAGCGAACCTTTCCACTGAATATTGGATTGCAGAGACATGCGTGATTTATCTTCGGAAACGTGACTGTAAAACTTGAATGTCCCCATGGAGACTCAGGATGCATGAATGGCCAACGCTTGTTCCAGCGGAACATACTTTACCTGATCTGCCGAACAGACACACATCATCTGTCTCCATGGGGTGCTGGTTGTTGGTGGGAAAGCAGAAAAGTTTACCCCGTCAAATCTTTTGCGCCAACAACGTGTTATTCCGCCAGCACACTTGAATGAAATGTTAAAATTCTCTGCTACAGAGTGTCTTCTTTACAGGACCGCTGTCATTATGCAAATGGCAATGTGCCCATGCTTGTTTGTGACTCTGGTACGGCCACTGGGATTCTACCAACGTTGAATCTTGCACATCCCGAGTTGCATTTTCACCGGAACTACTTGTATTGCGACAATGGAGGCAGTACCAACCTTTTTTTTGTTTTGTTTGCAAAGTCTTGTGAGAAGGGATGAATACGATCATTGGCATTTCACTTCACAACTTCAACACCACGAAATATATTCAATGCAATTCTGAGAAATTTAATTGCGTTCACTTGCCTCATCTTAGTAACCAATTCTCGTATCTCCACCCTCGCAAATCGTGAAACGACATTTTTGGCGGATGTTCAAGCCCCCAACGAAATTCCATGCCAGATTACTTCATCACCAAGCACCTCCGCTCCAGTGTCTGCAATGCCGCTTCTTCCCTAGCAGCTGCAACCGTCATTGTCCTCTCACTGAAAGTCACATACTTCAAAGTCGCCAGTGTTCCTGGCTGCTGCGCCGTACTCCACAGTCTAAAATTTCACTTGATTAAATCCAATCCAAGGTAAAAAATCTGCGCAAAAGCAGTCTCAAAAAATTCAGTTCCCCCAAACGTCAAATCACATCCATACGCGTCACGTGCTAAACACGCGCTGCGGAGTTTTCATTGTCTGAAGAACACGTATAAAACGGGGTCACTTCTTCCCCCCTTCTTTCCTTCAAAAACTTCAACTCACTTCCAACACCATGAAACTGCTCCTCCTCAACCTGCTCGCCGCCATCTGCGTGTCTGCTCACCCTGCCGCCGCAACTGGATCCACCTCATGCACCGTCAAGTCCTACGCAGACTTCTCGACCTGTGTTGCCTCCAAAAGCGCAACCATCCTCATCAAGGGTCCCTTCACAATCCCGGCCGAGAAAGTTGTCGACATGACCAAGTTGCAGGCCAACACACACGTGATTCTCAGTGGCAAAGTCAAGTTTGCCAAGTCTTCCAAACTTGACGGCGACGGACCCGCTTTGATGAGCGTGGGAGGCGCTGGAATCATATTCGAAAGCGATGCTACCAACCCAGGAATCCTTGATGGAACCGGCGAGCTCTACTGGGATGGCAAAGGCGGAAACGGCGGTGTCCCCAAGCCCAAGATGTTCCGCACTTCCACCACTGGCAACAGTGTTTTCAAGGGATTCACCATTTTGAACGCGCCAGTGCACGTCTTTTCCATTGGCGGATCCGACACAACCTTTGACAACATCAAGATTGACATGTCGTTGGGAGACACCAAGGGCGGACACAACACGGACGGATTCGACGTTTCTGGAAACGGAATCACCATCCAAAACTCTTGGGTCCACAACCAGGACGACTGCCTCGCCATTAACAAGTCCCAAGGAAAGGGAGTCAAGTTCATCAACAACACCTGCATTGGTGGCCACGGCATCTCCATCTCGGTCAAGGAGGGCGGCATCGTTGAGAATGTGCTCGTGAAGGACTGTGTTGTGAAGCAGTCCACCAACGCCATCCGCATCAAGACCTTGTACCAGGCAAAGACTGGTCACGTCTCCAATATTGCGTACAACAATGTTCAGTTTGATGGAATCACCAAGGTTGGTGTTTCCATTCAGCAAGACTACTTGAACGGCGGCCCAACTGGAAAGGCAGACTCCAAGATGCCAATCACGGGAGTCACTTTTACCAACGTCGGTGGAAATATGGCCTCGGGATCCAAGGCCAAAGCACTTTATTTGCTGTGTGCTACTGGCATGTGCAAGGACATTAAATTCACTGGTCTCAAGATTAAGGCTGCCTCCAACAACCTCAAGTCCACCTGCAGCGGAATCACCCCAGTTCCATCTGGAGCTGGATGCAACCAGCTGGGAACAGTTTAATGCGCGATACTATTTCTTTTATAAATGCTAGACAATGAGAAGTGCGCGTTGAGACAACGGTTAGTGAAAGATGAAGAGATTCAAGATTGCGGAAAACAAACGCGATCGAAGCGGGCTTAATAAATCAGATTTCCTCTTCAATGCACCGGTTAATTTTTAATTGGATATTTATGTCCTATTTTATGTAAAGGGTGTCTCAACTCAGCAAGGCGAATCAGCGATTGCAGCCCACCTTCAAAATGTCCGCGCAATACTGATTGTGTGCGTGGTTGAAATGCAGTGCATCTCTGCAGAAGTGCTGGCCATGGGTAAAAACTGTCATGGGATCGACCTTGCACATAAGAAGTCACTTTTGTTTTATTTTGATCTAAACTTTGGTGGGATGCCATCGCTTGGCTTTCCCATTGAGTGAAGAGCTGCATGCAAAGATTAATAAATTTAACAGTTGATCGGGTTGGTTGCAGAATAAAGCGATAATTACCTGACTTCCTCTGGATCCTGTCTCCAAACAGCTGAGATTTTTGGAAATTGGCAACTGCAGGTGCAGTTGGCTTTTGTTTGACAAGAGACACGTCAATGGGGACAATTGTGAATGCCCTGTTGTGTTGCAGTGTTAATTCGCGCTTGAAATTACAAAACAAAGGATGAAGGGAAAAGCGTGCTGACCCAATCCTTTTTGCTTTTGTTGACACCTTCTTCTTTTTTGGTTCGACAGTATCCAGAGACTCTAGCGATAAGTGGGATCGTTTTCCTGTTGCCGCTGATACCACCGCTGATTTCCTGGTTTTTTTTTTTTTTTTTTGATTTTAGGAATAGAACACATCATAAAATCACGAGACTCACTTGGCAGATGCAGCCAATTCAGCCTCCTCGAAAATACTCATATCAATTGCCTTCTTTGCGTCTTTTGCTGCGACCAGTTTCTTTTGCTTTTCGATGTTGAGTTCACGACCTTTCGCTTCACGTTCAGAATGGACTGATTTCATTTGCATTTTCTGGCTGGAAAGAGAGCTGCTTAGAAACATGCTTGTTGCGGAACAGATGTTTAGTCGAGAACCTTTTGGATTGCTGCTTCGACGAGATCAGAGTTTGCTGAGCGGCTCGTTTTGTTTCGACGATTGATACGGCCTCTGGAACATCACCGTCTTCCGAGTCCGAGTCCGAATTAAGCTCATTGACAGCACCGGCAGATTCTTCGTCAGCTTCCTGCTCGTTGGCTGGGGCAGAGGTGATGACTTGGTCTGCTTCTCCGTCGTCTCCAAACACAACTTTCGTCGGCTTCTTTGATGAGACGCTGACTGCGCTTTTCGCTGCTCGGGAAAGACGTGCAAGGTTTTAGCGTTGACGATGACATGCGCAGACGGTGAAACTCACTTTGCTTCTTCATCTTGCTCTTTCTTTTTTTTTTTAACCTTCACGTGACTTTTTTTATGACAAAAAATGGACAACCTTGAAACTTCAGCCGAACCACCAGCAGATAGCGAAAGTAACGCAGCAGATGCGCAGGAGCCCCAACCACCATCTCCACGCGCTCCAACAGAAATAGCTGCGGCGGAATCTATCGAAGCACTGGCGTTTCAGAGCGAGAGCCGGGCCGCGTCAATCATCCAAAACGCGTGGCGAGCCAGGCAATCAAAGGAGTCTCTTGCAGATAACACAGTCGCAGATATACAACCTGAACCTGAAGTAATCGGTGATTCCGAAACGAAATCTGTGGACGCGTTTGAACACACGGATGAACATATTGTTCCCAGCGTGGAGCCTGAAAATCAGTTAAACGTGACGATGGAATACATTCCATTAGATCCTCCAGAGGAGAAACCCACTGAACAGCACTTTTCTTCCAAAGGCAAGAGTCAACGCCTGTTAACTTATTCTCTTCCAGCATTAACCTTGACAAGTTGATCTCTTGCAGAAGAGGAAGTGAATACGGTCGAGTTCCCGGACCTATCGCAATGGTACAAAAAGAGATACATGGGGGGGTTTACAAACAAGCAGACGGGGCAAGTCTTCTTTCACGCGCAAACAAATACAACCACGCCGCAAGAGATCAAAGATGCGGTAGAGCTGAAAACCCGCCTTTCGATAGCTTTTAATAACTTGGTTGTATTTTTCGGCCATCAGACGGCCCAGCCGAAGTTCCATCGAGACACCCAGACAAAGTTTCTCAGAAACAGACTTAACCAGCCAAGGCGAGAATCTTTCACGCAAATGGTGAGAGAACTACCAAAGTAATTTAAAATCCGCTCATTCATTATTTCTTTAAATTTCAGGATAAATCTGGCTGCCATATTTCAGGTGTATATGATTACACGCTTCAACCGCGGCCGTACTTTACTTCAGAAATGCGCGAATCAATGCTTCATAAAAAGGTAAAATGCGATTAGGGCATGACAGGCATCTCATTATTTTTCGTGGGTCAGGCAACGGTCATTCAATGTTTTGTTCGAAAATGCTTTGCAATCCGCTTCGCTCGAAAACTTCGAAAAGAGCGCGAACTGCGAGTCAAAGCAATGGCTGCGGTGAGATTGCTCGTTTTTGCACTTTGTGTGCAATGCAACCGGCAGATGCACTGAACTTGAGTGCAGAAAGAAAAAAGGCGCGTTGCTTTGGAAGACAAAAAACGAAAGAAAGAAATCGAAAGCCGCCTTCACCCGAAAACAAACAAGGTAATAGTATTCGTATTTTTTTTATAATCAGATGAACTGAGTTTAATTTTGGTTTCAGGATTTTGAAATACTATACAACGGATTGGAACGTACGTGATTGTTGCAGGCTCAGTCGACATGCAAAAAACTCATTGAACTGTTTATTAGATTGGAGGATCCAGGAAACGGATACCATCAACAATGCTGGGTACTCGGAGCCTGCAAGACTTGCAGCACTGGCCGACCTTATGGATCAGGAGGCAGCACTGATTCAAAAGATTGATCGACTCAAGATTTCAGCCAATGCAGAAAATCATGAAAAATCCATAGTTCGACTTCTCGAAAAGGTGAAATTATATTTCGATGGCTGTACATTTGGCACTATGTTTAATGTAGCGGTTCAGATGGCTTCACCAAAGCGCTGGCCTGTTTTAAAAGGAGAGGCTGCAGTGTTGGTTGATACGCCAAACACGATCCGAGCAAGAGAGCTTCGAGACTTGTACCATGCATTGAATGTGTCTTTGCTGAGCATCGACGAACGGCTGCAGATCCTTCTTCATGTCAAATACACAGTCAAGGTATTTTCAGTATACAAACTCCAGAGACACGCAAGAACTTACGCAACAATCGTAGGAATTTGACTGTGTTTTAACACGTGAAATTGTAGAATTGATCAATAGAGAGGGGGATCTTGTGAGCAGAGGAAGAGATGCAAAGAGTCTGGAAGGTACGCTTTACCAGAATTTGATTTAATGTTCCGACGACTAATCCGAACGCGAGTCAGGCCTGAAAAAGCGAATCAGCAATTTGTTTTTGCAGTTTATTCAAACGCCAGAGTTTAACCCTGAGGCTGCCGTGTACCAGAAGGTTTGTCGTCGTGTATAAAATTACCATTTGATAAATGATACAAATTCTCTTGTAGTTCCCGGATGCCGGGCAATCTTGGAAGCGTGATCAGGCAGTGTACTATTGCAGAGGATGTACCAAGTACCTCCCATCCACCGAGTTTTACTTGTCCACCACACTGACTCACTTGGGCCGATGCAAGCCTTGCACCATCAAGGAGAATATCGCAAACCAGCGCAAAGACGACTCGTGCTATGCTGATTTACTCAGGTCCATGCGTAAAGAAGAGGCCCATAAACGCCCGTTGCTGGGATCTCTGGAAGACGCAAATTACAATGCCATTGCCCTTCTTCAAGAAACAGACATGCGGCACTTGATTGACGTGATTTGGAACAGACAAAGTTGCATCAGCGCAGCTAAAAACATGGATGACTTGGTAATGACGCGCTGGGATGCTTCGATGGAGTTGAGTCCGTGGAACTGTATCTTGCTTACAAAGTCGGAGGCTGAGAAGCACGATCAGCAATCCTCACCTTTGGACCTTTACACGGATGACTTTATTCGCAAGATTAAGCAGAAACATTTGGCGTCTAGACGGCATTTTAGCCAGCTTCCTGCCATGGAGCGCTATCTTCGACGTCATTATCAAGAAGACGTGGAGGGCAGACTTGTTATGCGTGCGCAATAAGGACGCATGTTTTTTCATACAGTGGAAATTTTAAGTTAAAATAAAGCTGAAATGGCGATGTTTTTCACCGCCTCTTTGGGCACCCTCTTCTACATGTCAGTACTGGTGAGTCACGCGGCGCCTCTCGAATGCGATCTCACAAACGGATCTTTAGATTGTGAACGGTATTGCCGTGCTACACGAACAGCGGTTCCTCGCTCGCCGTAAGTTTCCCAATATCTACTCTGCAGACCTCAACACCCACCAACCATTCTCGTAAATTCCTTCATCCAGTGGGTCTCAGTGAATCTGCTTACCAGCAAAACTCGGCGAACGGGTTCGCGGCTGGACCGGACCCAAATGCAAACACAAGCGTCACTCTCAAAATTATCAATCTCATCAGTGCAGTTCGAACACTGCTGCGAAGTACGAAACGAATTTTCAATTGTTTATTGTTGATCTAACTTGTATTTTTTTGATCAAACGCTTTTCAGTTCCACTCATCGCAGTCAATGTTATCATCATTGTTTACGAGCTTCTGCTGGGTTGATCCACAATAAACCGATTCCGTATAGCATCACCCCTTTTCCCTCGAATCATCAATATCATACAAGTGATTCACCCCCGGTGCGCGACCGATGTATTTAAACTTGGAACGGCCATGAAAACGCAGGTGCAGACACGAGCCGCTTTCTAGCTCCTGATCGCGATTCGTTCATTTCGCCTCCTTCATTTTCAGCGTTCACATCATCAGAACCCTCTTTCAGTAGCAGCGACTGCCGCGAAAGTGTGTTTGGATTCATGGCTTGTTTTGAGAGTCTTTCAGACGATGAGTGCAATAATTCCTGGCTCATGTTTTTCTGGGAAATGCTTGAAGGATCTGGAGGAGGGGGTGGAGGGATGTGAACCGTTGTCATGGATGAAGATGCGGATATTCTTGTCATGATGCTGCTGTCATCTTCCAATGACTGGTTTTGCTTGGTGTTTTCGCCACCTTCGTCATCGCTGTCTTCGTCTTCGTTGTTGAGCATTTGAATGTCGTCAAGCGTCAGTGGTGCAACTTTCTTTGATTGCTGCCTGGCTTTCCATACGGCGGCTTGAATTAATCCGGCGATTGCCAATATACCCGCGATAGAACATCCGATAATGAGGACGAGGTTTTCTGATGATCCTGTTGTTGAAGTTATTAATGTGTTCGCTGGGGTCGTGCTGGATGATGGCCGTGAAGTTGAAGTCGGCAGCGTTCCGTACAATGGCGTCAACCCCGAAATTGAGAGAATTGGAGATCCTGCATTTACACTGTTGTGAACGACAGCAAGTGCCACACTGCCAAACTTTCTGCACGAACACACAGTTTCACTACTTGTGGCTGACAACAAGTCGCATACCCCCGTATTCAGAGAATTGGATGTGGGAAAGTTTTCATTTGATTCTGCCCAAACGCACGCGAGGGAGTACTTTGAGTCCTGTGTTAATGCTCGGGCCTTGACCGAGAATTCGGCTGAAGGGTACAACTTGATCCGAATTGTTACCGGTTTAGTTTCAAAAGAGCTATTGTTCACTTTCAACGTCAAGTCCCAAGCTGCATCCACAAGTGCAATTCTGCTTTCCGGTGAGACTTTGATCGCGTTTGGCATGCGATTACACTGGTATGAGGCACATCCGTCAGGTGCCGTGGTAGAGTATTGTAACTGAACGGATCCGTTGCAAAGCAGTGAATTGTCTCTCAGTAATGCAACTCCAACTTCTTTGTACACCGACTTGGCCGCGATTAAAGGCGGCTCACCGCAGACCAATGAAGTTTCCACGCATTGATCCAAACTCGTCAATGTTTTGGCAACGAGGGCGTTGAGTTCACCGTTACTTGAATCTTTCAAAGCGGCGGAGATGATGCTGACGATTGAAATAGCGTCTGGTGTCGCGATGCAAATGCCGGTTTGCCAGTTCGAGAGTAATGCTTCCACAATTGCCGCAGTGGATTCCAGTACATACATTTGAAGTGTGGTATCAGTCATGGTGGGTCCTCCCGCAACATTTTGCAGAACGCTGATAAGAATTGGAGCATTCCTTTGAAAGTCCAAGTACATGCTCGAACGAGAGAGTTCCTGCATCATCAAACTCAATCTCAGTTGAAGATCCACTTTCACCAGAGTCGAAGTTGTGCTCAAAGTGATGAGTTGCGATAAAATCGAGCAGTCTCTCAACACGCTGGCGGTTGAAGAGAAATTTGTATAATTGGGTAGAACAGTGGTGTCAAAGTACTCGATTGGGCCCACTTGGTTGCTTGCCCGCCGGTTAATTCCCCTCTTTTTTGACGCGTACCCGATGACACTAATAGGGATTTGCTGAGGAACCAAGTTCTTTCCTTCGGCCTGATCTGCGACTGTGGCTCGAACTAAATACTGCCCCATCGGAAAGACCGACTGAAATAATGGGTTTGAACCTTGCAGTACTGTTGTCCATACTTTCGAAAGAGGCGACTTAATTTCCCATGTATATGTGAGCGGCATCGACACTTGATCAGTCACCCAACTGATAAAACCGAATATCAATGCCTCGGAATTCAACCCATAGAAGATGGGAAAGAACTAACCCTGAACATTGAAACATGAACAATGAAGTAAAAGCTTTCCCAACCGTACGAGATGTTGCGAAACAAGTACCGGACCTCGGGCCGTTCAACACGGTGAATGAAATCGTACTGTTTCCAGGAGTTTTGCCTCCCGGTTCCCATACGTTCAATCCAATGCAGTATTGACCGCCAGGAATAAGGTACCCTGGCGCGAATTTCAAAACACCCGGACCTGCAGCCAATACATTGCTGGCATTGAAGTTTACGGTGATGGACGCTTGATTATTACAATAAGGCAAAGAAAACCATGCAAAAGATATATCCGGCATTCTTAAAGTTTGATTGGTCAGAGTGATTGTGGAAGCGACATGAAAATCCGCGGACCAGGGCGACACGTTTTCAGAGCTAAGTTTGAGCGAGACAGCTGGGCTCACTTCTCTCAACAACGCCACTTCAAAAATGGGGCTGAATGCGGATTCTCCGGTGATGAGTTGGATTTCGTACGATAAAAGGTATACCCCAAGTTCAAACGAAGTCATGTCCAAAATGAACTGGCGAAATAGGGCGTCTGTGCCGGCGCATAAGTCTTGGTTATGGAAGCAGGTCCATCGAATCGAGGTGTCAGACGGCAAAACGGATGCGCCGAGGGTGTAAATTGCTGGTATCTTCGCCATGTCCACAGTAGCGGAAACATTTCCCAAAACTGTTGGAACTTGCAATAGCGACGGCAACGTCGCAAACGAGTATTCGAAAAGTTGGAAATCATCCGACGATAAGCTCACGGACAAGTAAAATTTAAAGTTTCCACTACTGGGAAACGTGTTTGGCGCGAAAGTGATGGAGTCACAGTTCGCCAACGATGGTTCAATCCAGAAAGTAAAGCCGTAAGGACCCTCGTTAAAGGACCATTGAAAAGACGGAGCGAGAAAAGCAGCCTTCCCGCAGCCGCGCTTAAATACAGCTTCGAGGGTGATGGATGCATCTGCTTTGACTGGGCCATTGGGACCATTGATTTGCATGTTTGCGACCATGTCTGAAGATGCTTTTGAGACTGTTGTCTCGGCTGAGCCAATCCCTCCAAGGAAATTGGTCAATGTCATTGAAAATGTGAAAGTTCCGACCCAGAGAATGTTCGATGCAATCGTCAAAGTTTGATTTCCCGCAAGAGCAACAGCAAACGCAGAATCTAGAGCTACTTTGAGAACTTGCTTTTCAGTTGGAGATCCGGTGGAAACGATAAAGTTAATGCGGCCGGCAGTGAATGGGCGGCCTCCCGAGTTTGATGTTCGTGAGAAATCCAGGACCATGTCTTGGCAAGAAGATATCTCCGTGGGATTCAGAAGCACGATACTTGGAACTACCGGATTGGCTGGTGCAGAAATTCTCGCTGATGAAGTAACGGCATCTGAAAACAACTCTCCATCCGCAAGAAACTTTCCTACCGCAAAAGACACCATCGCTCCGATTTCAGGCTTTTGACTCATTTGAGTACTTATAATGATGGTGATCACATCTGGAGAGCTCAAATAGAACATACAGCCGCTCACACCGAGCGACGCTGCCACCGGTACATTATTGAAACTGATGAAAGAAGCGCAGTCCAACGTTGCTTGAGAAGCCAATCCAACACGGAGCACTTTTACTGGTTTGCTGAATTTAACGTTGATCGAGCCCCCATCATTTGAAAACATGCATGACTGAACGATGGGCGCAGCAGCTGAAACTTTGATCGTAACGTTTGAACTCCCACCAGGTCCCAGAATAAGTAAGTCGGATCTCCAGGTGGTTGTATTTTGCGGAAGTTCGTAGGATATTGACATGTTCATGGCTACGGATCTTGGTATCATCGGAGTGACGCAAAACGCGTTGTTTGAATCCACAACAACCATTGGAACCAGTATTAGGTCAGGCACACTGAAGAGACATTGGGCAGGATACTCTCTCAGAAACAATTCAGAAGTAATGCTGATACGATTTTGGACCGGTGACGAATAAAGCGTCAATGAAGACACGCCCGTGAACGCCAAGTCCGACGGAAAGAGGGTTATCGGAAAAGAAGCGTTCCGGAAACTCGTTACTTTGATTAAGAATGTTGCGGCGGTCGATATTGAAACTGTCTTGTTGACACGCACGCGTACGCGGCCTGCCTCCAAAGACACGATTTTGAGTGGAGAAATCAAAAGCGGCGTCGAGTCGTTCGTGTAGAGCGCTACTCGGGATCCGTATTGGTTTAATCCAGCTCCGTATAAGTCCACAAGCGCTTCTCCGCGATTCGGTATCACTGACGGCTCAAGATGGTGCCAAATCATGGAGCATGACGTTCCGTTTCCATTGCAAACGCCGCAAAAGTCGTATCTGCTCCGTCCAAAGGGCACACCTTGACAGTCCAAACATGACTTGCCGTCTCCGCCACAAACGCCGCAAATGTCAAGTTTTTTCGCGGTTGTTATTGGGACGCATTTTCCGCTGCAGTCTTTTCGGTACTCTGTCTCCTGCGTCAAATTCGGACAGATGCCTCGGCAGTCTCGCAAGTCATAGCGGAAACATGTTCCACAGGTATAGAATTGTTGGGGTGGGCATGCAGGTGTGCTTTCTGCTTTAAACGAAGAGGTGGAAGCCGTGAATTTCGGGACGTAAGTTGTGACGCTTGTGGTTGTCAATGTAGCTGACGAAAGTGGAATATCGGAAGTTGTTGTCAATGCTGTTTCAAGTACGGCGACTGTTGCCGACTCGTTTGACGTCGGCAAGACAACTGTTGATTCTGGGATTGACTGAGTCACTGCGATTGCAATTGTCGAAGTTTGCATATCTCTACTCGCAGTCTCAGAAAGATCAGCTAACTTCGCTGTCTTTGTCAAATCAGAGGTTTCTTGATCACTGATGATGGTTGTTGCTCCCTTCAAAAACGGAGAGTTAATCAATCGCAGTCATGCTGAATGTGTCAAGGACCTCACCCACTCTTCCATTATTGAAGTAGTTTCAGAAGCGGTGGATCCATCTGCGGAACCGATATCAAGATTCGTGCTCGCTTGCATTGCAGCCGTTTCGGTGGTTTCGAATGCTTCGATTGTTGAAGAACCGCGTTCTGAAAGATAACTGCTCGTGGGTACCGTTTCGAACAGCGGGGTGGTATTGCACTGATGCATCTCAATACAGGTGGCCTGGCTACCAGTGTTTAAAATATTGTCATTGCTCTGAGTGGCGGTTTCCAAGGTTGATTCATGAACACTGTCACTAAGAGATTCCAAGTAGGCCTGCATGGCTGATCAGGCTGGTTTTAGATTCAGCTAGCTGATTGGTTGGAAGACCAAGAAGGGGGACCAGAAGCAAGCTTGTGTTCACGAGTCCTTCAGCATCAAAACAAAGAGGTGAAATTTTTTTTACAACTTTGAATCAAAGACATGCAAATATGTTGTCAAAAGCCAAACTGCTAAATCGCCCCTGTCTGTCACCAACAAGAATCACGGACATTGCAGAAACAGCATCAAAAAATAAACAACAAGCGAATCAAATATGTGCAAGGAAAAATCACCAAGCAGCGTCATCCCCAACTTCCTCCAACAAATCAGAAGACGCCGTGACGGCGCCACCGCCTCCTCCAATAACATCCGCTGCCTCCCTCCAGGCTCCAAGGCACCTTCTTGAGTGATCCCGATTTGCAACGGCATACATTAACAACATGTTCCGAAAGTCGCTGATTTTATCGCGTTGAAACCGGTCCAAATCGAGTTGAATCGCTTCATTTGCGGCACCAAGTTTGCTCAAATGGCCCGCACGTTCAGATTCAAGACTCCGAATTTTGTCACGCGTGCGCTGCATGGTGTTGTGACGTGTGCTTTCTGGGTCTTTGTCGGAGGAAATGAGGTTGTTGAAGGTCGATAGCGAAAAATAGCTGCTGGATGAAGGCGGAAAGACAGGTTTGTTGGTCGTGGGAGTTATGAGGTTGTTTTCGCCACCAGTGGTTTTGGCGTTCGAATTATAGGTCGCAAGCGAGCGACGAGTTTCAGCGTACGGGTCGCCATCATCGAATGCAGGTGAGTTTGAAGAAGAGTTGCCAACGATGCTACCATAATGGCTTGCTTGCTGCCCATCTTGATGATGTGAAGAGACACCGTTTATCTCTGCTTTCACTCTTGCTGCAATTCGATTTGCCTCCAAGTCCGTTGCTTCCATCTTTGCAAGGGCCGTGCGATTCGCCGCAAGGCCCTCCGTTGCGGCTTCATAGTCCACGTGTAAAGCGTGTCTCCATTTCAACGCTATATCAATCGAAGCCGTCAGTTTCTCATACTGTCCGAGCGGTTCCGTCACAAACTGTTCAAGTGCATGAATCAGTTTGTTTGTGCTGCTCACGGTGCAGTCGATGGCTTCTCCTAGCGCTTCAATTTGACCGCTTAACACGCTGCTGGGGCCTTGCACCATGAGGGACCAGCCGTTGTATACTGCGCCGAGATCCGCACTGGCGGTTGCACCGTCTGACAAGTGTCGCACCATGCGTTTGTGGTATTTCGAGAGGAGTGCAAGTTGATAGGCAAACTTGTAAGTGTACTCTTCCGATGCGAGAAAATGTGGGTCTACCCAGAAGCGTTTGTCAGAAACGTAGTTTGAGAGTGGAATGAAAAAAAAAAGATACCTGGATTTTTCAGCAGTGAATCTGTGATCTTGTAGCTCCCAGTGACTGCTTTTTTAACGTCCTTGATCTTCAAGTAATGCGCCTGCCCTGAAACAGCCAGCACTTCCGCCCACGAACTTCCTTGTGGGTTCAAGAACGCATGGAAGACGTGTTCACGCCCCAAAATCGGATGCGCTGCCACTCGGTTCAGAAACGATTGCAAACCACGCTTCCGAAATTCAATCAGCTTCGGATCATTTTTCGATTTAGAAACTGCCGCTGCCGCAACCGATGAAGCAGAAGAAATGACTGAAAGAGATCCAACAGCGAGTTCCGTAATGTTGTGTTTTTCAGGAATCGGCGGTACGAGGATTGTTGGGTGCATTCGCCGCATGAGCCGGTTGAGTGTTTCAAAATCTGAATATCGGTGCCGGGATTCAAAGTGAATAGAGTGATTGGGAATATCCACGCGTATTATGTAGGCAACATAGGATGAAGATCCCAAGTCTGAAGTTATCTGCGTCTGGATATGAACACATGGATAAGTGAATGAACTGGGGTATTTCAAGAAATTACGACGAAAACCTCGTCAATCGCGATCGCTGGTTTTGGCTGCTCCGGGATGGGATTTGAGTTGAGCGCTGGGTTGAAAGTGGAAGAAGGTAGCGTAGTGATGATCCTATCGAATGAGCAGCAAGCTTTAAGTTTCTAGACACGCGGAACCACATGGATTCAGTTTACAAGTGACACAACCGGAGAAGTGACTTAATAAGCAATACCCGTGGAAAGTGCGGATTATGAGACACGGAATCTGCTGTCAATTCTGAGTCCAACTGCTGATTCGCGTCGACACTGCTTGAGACAGGCTCCTCCGACTCGAAGCCGAGATTTCCCGATTCAAACCCGAGATTCTCCGATTCGAAGTCTGAATTCGCCGCCAGCTGTGAGCTCACATTGTCCGAGTTGTTGTTGGCGGAGGATGGTTCGAACGAGCTCAGGTGGGCAATCGGGGTGCTCGCGTGCTGGTCATCCACTACGTGTTCAATCACACTGGATGACAGGGGATTGTACAACGAATCGGGCTCGTCGTCCGTCTCAAGGTCGTGCAGGGAGGCGGACAGGGGATCCATTTCTTTCTGATTTCCAATAATTATTTACTTTGACCCCTTGACGGGTCCACGATTGCACACGCTGAATACACTAAAGTCAGCTGCAGCCGATTCGCTACAAGCTGGAACTTGAGGAATTTCATTTCCAGTCACTGTTGTTGCAGATCACTGCCTCCATACCGTGTCGGGTGGAATAAACTGTCCACTTAAACACGGTGTTTCCTGCTGCTCATGATAGTGCCCCAATATGTTCCCTCCTTCATTGTCAGACCGATACGGTAACCAATTCGTCACATGCCCGCAATGAATGCGCTGCAAACGCAATATGTTTGCAACAGCGAGCCAATACGTTCACTGACTCTACCTTTATTCTTATAAGCCCTTGACTTATGAGGCTTCGATCGGCGTATGCGCCGCAATTTTTTGAAGGATGCGAACGATGTGAGCACAAAAGCGACGCCACATATTTATGCAGGGTGCGATGCCTGAAACTGACCCCAGACTCGAATCTAGAAACGTGGCAGTGGAGTCAAATGTGGGACAGTATCCCACGCGAAAGAGTGGAATACGCATGGCGAGCTACAGGTGGCCGATGACAGCAAAGGGAGTGCAAAATGACATGTCAAAGGTTGGATCACTTAGAAGAGGAACCACGGCCTATGTTTTGCATGTCGCGGCCGACCAAGTAATGTTGTTCGGGTCGCCGCTTATTTCGATGCTAGAGGGAGTTTGGCCTTAGAAATTTTTCTCATATTCCAAAATGGTAAGCATGCGCCTGACACGTCCTCTCCCATCACCATCAACTGTGCCATCATGGCATCTTCTGCGTAGTCCATCAAGCTCTGCAGAGAGTGTGTGACGGGACGAGCGGGCGACGCTGCTCTGCTGACGTCAATTGTTGTCTCACTCTCGTTTCCTTTTGTAGCCATTCGTCAAGCTCGTCAAGAACAAGGCCTTCTTCAAGCGGTACCAGACCAAGTACAGAAGAAGAAGAGGTGAGCCATACCGCGCCAAAACCATCCACATCGCACTCGCTACATGATGATACCTTAAATTCATTGCATAGTTCATCAGAAACTATCGTGTTGAACAATTACATCTTTCGCTCCTATCTTATAGCTTCACCACCTCCTTCCGTCCTCTTCTCGTCTGCGTCCACGCATTCATTCTAATCGAATTTTCGAATTACAGAGGGTAAGACCGACTACTACGCCCGTAAGCGTCTCGTGACCCAGGCCAAGAACAAGTACAACAGCCCTAAGTACAGACTCGTTGTGCGTATCACCAACACCGACATCGTTGCCCAGATTGTCTACTCCAAGATCACTGGTGATGTCGTCATGTCTGCTGCCTACGCCCATGAACTCCCCAAGTTCGGCATCCCAGTTGGTCTTACCAACTGGTCCGCTGCTTACTGCACTGGTCTCCTCATTGCTCGTCGTCTCTTGACTCAGCTCAACTTGGCCGACAAGTACGAAGGTAACCAGGAAATCGACGGTACCTACTACGAGGTTGAGGAAGTTGACGATGCACCACGTCCATTCCAATGTTTCTTGGACGTCGGTCTGCGTCGTACCACCACTGGTTCCCGTGTCTTCGGTGTCTTGAAGGGTGCCGTCGACGGTGGTCTCAAGATCCCCCACGGTGAAAACCGTTTCCCTGGATGGGACACCACCAAGAAGGAGTTGGACGCCGAAACTCTTCGTAACTACATCTTTGGCCAGCACGTGTCTGAGTACATGGCTGAGCTCGAGGAGGACGATGAGGACTCTTACAAGCGTCAATTCTCCCGCTACATCGAGAAGGAGATCGGACCTGACGACTTCGAGGAGATGTACGAGAAGGCCCACGAGCAAATCCGTGCTGACCCCGTCTACGTTGCCAAGGAGCACAACTACGATGATGCTGCCATGACCAAGATGAAGAAGTACAAGATGCAGGCAAGAAACCTTAAGCAGAGAGTTGACCGTATTAAGCAGAAGAAGGCTGCATGGTTGGCTAAGCGCGCTGCCGACGAGTAAATCTGTGCCAATCTTGCACATCTTTAACGCTCTTTGTGAGTCGTCTAGTTTGTTGTATGACGGAGACTCGAGAATAAAGTTTTCTCTGAGATTCCTCCAACTTTTTGGTTTTCTTCGGCGCTGTTAAAGACGCACGTGCCCTATAAATCATTGAGCACCTGTCTGCTTTCGAACCTCTTCATAGGTCCATGCATCAGCAATAAAAACCGACACAGGAACCGTGAAAACAGGCCGAAGATTGAAAAAAAAAGGGTTCCTCCAGGGCTTGACTCGGAAGGATTTTCGGATTTTACTGGAGAGAAACTGAGAGAAAGAGGAAGGAAGACAAAGAAATAGAGGCAGGGAGAAAGAGGGGGGAGAGAGATGGTGTATATACATATATGCGTATGTGTGTATGTATGTTTATGTGTGTGTGGCATTGATCATTCATTGCTTGCTTGGCTGACTGGCGTTACACTCTCTCGTTAAGTCAAAATTTTACGCCCATATTATTATTAACAATCTTAATGATGACATTTTCATTCTGTGAAATGACAATTTCTCTCGGATTCATAAGCGCTTCTTTTCTTCAGCGAGCCTTTCTCTTTTTCTGCCGTCATCCCGAACCCGAGACTGAAAAAAACCACCGTGAAACAAGAATGGAAGGCAAGGTTCAAATCGACCCAACTCTCTTGCTGGCTACCGTTCCAGTAGAGGAGAAGAGAACCTTCGGCAAGCGTCCTCTCAAGACGGCCCTCTTCCATCTGGCCATCTGGGCGCCCCTGACTGCATTCATTATTGCTCTGATTGTCAACGGAAAGGGAAAGTCTGGCTACGAATTCGCCATCGTGGTATACACGTTTATTACCTTGCGTCTGATTGCCCAGCATGTTAGCATGTCCAAGCTCATCTACGGTTTGTTTCTGTGTGGTTCACACTTTTTTTTCAATCCAAATGCTCATCACACACAACAGCTCCTCTCGGAAAACTCTTTGGCTTTCTGTTTGGATGGATACCAAGGACCATCCCTGAAACTTTCCAAATGCCCATTGCCGGTATCCTGTACTTGGTCATCATTATTGCCATCGCTTGCGGCCTGCCAGTGACTGAGACTGGAAACATACCCCAGCGGCTTCAATCCGTGGGCGGCATGATCATCATGCTTGCTGTTCTGTACGCCACGTCTGCCAGCAGAAAATCAGTCAACTGGCGAACGGTTGTCGTTGGCCTGTTTCTGCAACTTGTGATTGCCATCTTTATCCTCAAGACGCAAGCTGGTGTCAACATTTTCAACTTTTTGTCAAACTTTATTGCCATGTTCCTTGGAGAGTCAAAGTTTGGGCTTGAGTTTGTGTTGATGGAGACGTCCAAGAACCCCTTCCAGTTTACTTTTGCCGTCTCTGTGCTGCCTGCCATTCTGTTCTTTTGCTCCTTCATCACCATAGTCTACTACTTGGGCGGTATGCAGTACCTTGTTGGAAAGTTTGCTTGGCTTATGGTTCGTCTGATGGACACTTCCGGTGCCGAATCTGTGGTTGCTGCTGCATCTCCCTTCATTGGACAAGGAGAGTCCGCCCTCATGGTCAAGCCGTTTGTTGAGTTTATGACGCGTTCTGAAATCCACGCTTCCATGGTCTCTGGCTTTGCTACCATCTCTGGATCCGTTTTACTCGCGCTTGTCAACTACGCAGGAAACTCTCCGCAATCCACCTCCACGATTCTTGCCTCTTGCCTCATGTCCATGCCCGGATCTTTGCTTGTATCGAAACTCAGATTCCCAGAGGAAGAAGAGTCGATCAGTAAAGGATTCGTCAAGGTCCCTGATTCCGAGGAAAAAGACGCGAACCTGTTGGACGCTGCCGCCAAGGGAGCCGCGATTGGTGTCCAGCTTGCTCTTTTGATTGCAGGGTCCTTGATTGCAATCATTGCACTTTTCCACTGTTGCAACGACGTTGTTGCGTGGGCGTTCTGGATGGTCAACATTTCCAACTGGATCGATGCGAATCAGTCTGTCAAGATTGAGTTGCTTCTGTCGTACGTTTTCTACCCGATTGCGCTTTGCATTGGAATCGCGCCTGAGAGTGCGCGTAAGGCTGGTGAATTTATGGCCACCAAGATTGTCGTCAACGAATTTGTTGCGTACTCGCAGCTGTCTGCAACGGCATTCAATATGACAGTTACTTTGGAGGACGGGTCGCATCCACTGAGCGGGGCGTTGGACCCACGTACCGTGCGGTTGTTGACGCTGGCACTGTGCGGCTTTGCGAACATTGCGTCGATTGGGATTCAGTTGTCCATCTTTGGGGTGATTGCACCGTCCAGAAAGAAGGACTATGCTGAGTTGGCGTTGTCGGCCATGTTGTCGGGAGCAATGTCCACGTGGTTGTCTGCGGCAGTCGCGGGTGCGCTTCTTTAAAGGCGGGTGAGGGTGTGGTTGGACTCTCTCTCTCTTCTAAATTTGGAATTTGTGAGGAAGGTGGGGTCCCAAATGCCCTGCGCGAAACCAGCGCATGTTATGTAGAGCTTTGTTTTGAAGTTGGGGAAATAAACGAACTGTAGGACACTCCCCAAACACACGCTGCCCCCACACACGCCCCCCACACCCCCACACGCGCAGTCCCACGTGCACCGGTCCACTCTCTTGGAACTGGTGCCCCACAATTCAAGCGCCTCAATCTAAATCTATTTTTGGAACAATTAGATTAAAACATGTGATTAATAGGTGGCTTGAAGTGGTACAAATAGAGCGACAACGCCACATGCACTTTAAATATCTTTTTATAGAATTATCCAACAAAACATGTCCGACTCCAAAACAGCCATCGACATGTCGTCCGACCTCGCTGCCCCAGTCGCCGTCGAGAAAAGGACCTTTGGCAAACGCCCTCTCAAGACTGCGCTCATCCACTTTGCCATATGGGCTCCCCTCACGGCTTTCATCGTTGCCCTCATCATCAAGGGCCAGGGCAAGTCTGGATACGAGTTTGCCATCGTCATCTACACCTTCATCACCCTGAGACTCCTGGCTCAGCACGTGAGCATGAGCAAGCTGATTTACGGTAACACTGCTCATCGCGCATTTCTTTAGTTTTTTTGGTTTGTTTTGTTTGCTGATCTGCCCCACTTTCCATCCAAATCAACAGCCCCTCTCGGAAAAGCCTTTAACTTGGTGTTTGGATGGATTCCAAAGACAGTTCCAGAAAAGTTCCAAATGCCGATCGCCGGTGCGCTTTACTTGGCCGTCTTGATCACGGTTGCCTGCGCTCTTCCCACAACCGAGAGTGGAACCATCCCGCAGCGTCTCCAATCCATCGCCGGAATGATTGTCATGACTGCCGGACTCTACGCTACATCTGCAAACAGAAAAGCAGTAAACTGGCGAACGGTCGTTGTTGGTTTCTTTTTGCAGCTGCTGATTGCCCTGTTTGTGATGAAGACCCAAATCGGCGTCAACATCTTCAATTTCTTGTCAAACTTTATCGCCCTCTTTTTGGAAGAGTCCAAGTTTGGTCTTGATTTTGTTCTGGGAGACACTGCCTCGAACCCCTTCAAGTACACCTTTGCCGTTGCCGTGCTGCCTGCCATTCTGTTCTTTTGCTCCTTCATCACCATCGTTTACTACTTGGGCGGTATGCAGTACCTTGTCGGAAAGTTTGCGTGGCTCATGGTTCGTCTGATGGATACTTCCGGCGCGGAATCTGTGGTCGCAGCTGCTTCCCCCTTCATTGGACAAGGAGAGTCCGCCCTCATGGTCAAGCCGTTTGTTGAGTTTATGACGCGTTCTGAAATCCATGCTTCCATGGTCTCTGGCTTTGCTACTATTGCTGGATCTGTGCTTCTGGCCTATGTTCAATTTACCGGAAACTCTCCTCAAGCAACCTCCACCATTCTCGCGTCCTGCTTAATGTCCATGCCAGGATCTCTGTTAGTGTCCAAGCTGAGATTCCCCGAAGAAGAAGAGTCCATCACAAAAGGATACGTCAAGGTCCCCGAGTCTGAAGAAAAAGACGCAAACGTTCTCGACGCTGCCGCCAAGGGAGCCGCTATCGGTGTGCAACTCGCTCTCCTAATTGCTGGATCCTTGATTGCCATTATCGCTCTGTACCACTGCGCCAACGACGCTGTTGCATGGGCCTTCTGGATGATCCAAGTCAACAACTGGATCGACTCTTCCAAATCCGTTTCCATCGAACTCATTTTATCGTACCTGTTTTACCCTTTCGCGCTTTGCATTGGAATCGCGCCAGAAAGTGCCCGTAAAGCCGGGGAATTCATGGCCACAAAAATGGTCGTCAACGAATTTGTTGCATACTCACAACTGTCTTCGGTCGCGTTCAACAACTCCATCACTAACCCGGACGGTTCTCATCCACTCACGGGGGCACTCGACCCGCGTACCGTGCGTTTGTTGACCTTGGCGTTGTGTGGGTTCGCCAACATTGGTTCCATTGGTATTCAACTGTCCATTTTTGGTGTCATTGCGCCAAATAGAAAGAAGGATTACGCTGAACTTGTGTTGTCGGCCATGATTACTGGAACCTTGTCGACGTGGATGTCTGCTGCTGTTGCGGGTGCTTTGCTTTAGTTATTCCTTTTCTCTCTCTCTTCTTTTTGGTATGTGAGTGTGTTGATGTTTACCTAGGTGTCATGTTTCTTTGCGTATTTTTGGTCAAAAGAAACGGGCATCCCCCTCCGTGTTGATGTTTTAATAGTTTTCGACTATTTGTTGTGAAAACATCGAAAAAGGGGCCCCAACGGGAATTGAACCCGTGACCTCCTGCACCCGAAGCAGGAATCATACTACTAGACCATAGGGCCGATGTAAACTTCATAATAATGCAAAGCCTATACTTTTATTAAACTAAAGTGTTGTGACGGATACGTTTACCACAATGTGATCATCAAGCCACCTCTCCCCATAGTACAACGTGGCGGCGGCGCAAACGCACCAGGCGCGCGTCAGTGTGAGGCGTCAGTGTGAGGCGTCGGTGCGTGCGCTTTTTTAGTGACTGTTCTTGAACATGGGCGTCAACGGAGGAGTAGGCTGAGTGGTGCATTTAGAAATATATGATCATGGTGGAAAACACGTTTATTGCGTATTCACTGCACCCTATTTCCTCTTTGGCCGTCGCCCAACAGTCTCTGACGGGTTTGCCTTGCCAACTTTTCCTTTCGTTGAGTAGGCGTAATGTTTCTTCCATGCGTCGGCTTCGACAATAGGAAGCGGGTAAGTGACACCCAAGGCAACTTCAGACGCCTTTTGCTCGTCAAACGACATTTTCCAAGGACAATGAATCACCGAGACGGGCACGTTTTTCAGTTCAGGACACCATAGTTTCACGTAAGCACCTTCAGGATCATAATCTTTTCCTTGCTTAATGACGTTGAAATAGCGGTCGGAGCGAGGGTCATTGCCGACACCAGCAACATACTGCCAGTTTCCATAGTTGGAGCACGGTTCATGATCAAGTAAGTGTTTTTCAAACCACTTAGCACCGAGGGTCCAGGGTAAGTTAAGGTCGCGGACGAGAAAGGATGCGACATTTTGGCGGCCTCGGTTGCTCATGAACCCGGTTTGCAAGAGTTCGCGCATGTTGGCGTCGACAAAGGGAATCCCCGTTTGGCCAGTTTTCCATGCTTCAAACTTTCTGGGATTGTATTTCCAAGTTGATTCAATGCTTTCGGTGGATGTGGTGATGCCGCGCAAGTGATACAACTGTGAGCCATATTTCTTGCCAATGAATTGAAAGTAGTCACGCCAGAGCAGTTCAAACAGGAGCCAGTATGTGGACTCGTTTCCTCCATGGGCGGCCTCATACTGCTGGAGCAGGTTGTGCACGGTTGAGGCAGAGACACAACCAAAAGCCAAAAAGGGGCTCAGTTTGGACGAGTATTGGGTTCCGATGAGTTCGTTACGCGTGTCCTTGTATGTTTTGATGGCATGAGTTTGGGTAAAGTAGTTTTGGATGCGGTGAAGCGCGGCCTTTTCGCCAGCCGCGAAAGGGAAAGAGGAGCGGGTATCCATCTCGAGAGGAGCGCCAGTTTCATTACTCAGAGATGAATGCCATTTCGACGCAGCCTGCTCCAAGGCAGGAGGAAGGGGGGGCAGTTTCGATGGGATTTGGAAGAGGTCGCGATACATGTTGCCAGACTTCTCAACCGTCAATCGAAACTGAGTGAATGTGTCCGGAAGGTACTTTGAAGCAATTGCGTTGTGTTTTACGAGAGTCTGCGCATTCGGAGTGACAATGAGTTTGAGATTGAGTTTCGCCATGGCCTTCTTGAGGGCATCGACAAAGTGCAGTTCGTGGACCGTGTTTTGGTCTTCAACACAAACGGCATCCACGCGGCACGTCTCGGAGAGGAGAGCCACCTTTTGCGCGATAAGACTCGCGGCGCTGGCTGAGAACGACTTTGCGCTTGAAGGATTTGCAGTGTCCTCCGACGGATTCACGGCAGATGGCGCTGTGGCTGGCGTACTAGAAACGCTCGATACGCTCGATACACGCAGTTCATTCAGTCCATTTGATGATCCAGAAGGTGATTCCTCAAGCACCAACAAGCCCGTGCCTCGCTGCACAAGCTGTGTCTGCAGACTGCGCACCGACGCAGCATAGAAAGCGCGACGTCTCTCGGAAGCGCGAGAGCCAGCAGCGACAAACTGGCGGTCAACTACGTGCATGGCAACGAGATAGTCGCTGTTCAGCTTCAGCGCCGCTTGAAGCACGGGCTGGTCGCTGGCACGCAGACTGTTCCACTGCATCACGCATACCACGGCACTCTTTTTGACGCTCATTCTTCGGTTCCGAGTGTTGGTCGTCTTTTCTTTTTCAGTGATGCTCGATTTGCTGGGATCGTCGATTCCAACTTGACGGGAAATTATATGGCAACGCCGATTTACAAATATTACAAATACATCCTGTCATGGCTGCATCGCTCTGCAACAGTTGATCTGGATTGAGTAAACGTTGACAGCCATCGCGCAGTGCCGAACGCGTCCATGCGCATCATAAGAAGTTGCGAATGGTGCAGTGACTGAGGCCGCATTGCGGAGAAGGAGTTTATTTGTACATGCGGTGATTACATCACCAGAAGGGCTGCTTGAATGTTGGTGCGGGAATGATGGATATTGTGACTCTCGATCGGTTCCTCTGGGTTCTTTTTCAATGGCGGAGTTGCGTGGATTTGGCAAATAACGACTTCGTTGTAGGCGTTACGCAACAAGGTTCAGTTCGCTGAGCATATTTTCAAACGGTGGCAACTATGTTTCTCGTCACAATTTGGTTTCAAGAGTTGTAACGGTGCGTTGAATTCGCCACGAAAAGAGAGAGGAAGTATATTTTATACAACGGCAGGAACTTTCTCCAGCAAAGAGACTGTCAATCCTTTAGTTTCGTATATGCCTGGGACACGCGATAAACATGTAGAACCGCACTCCCACGATCTTCCGCAACCAGGCTCCAGCGGACACCGTCTTTTGCGTCGTAATCATTCAGCTCTTCCACCTTCATTACGAGCAGCTGATATGCATCGTAGGTTGCCCTCCAGTGCCAAAATGCCGTTGCAATCACAATTGAACCAATCAAAACGAGACTGACCGAAACAAGTGCCGCTGCAGCCGCTGCTGGAATGCTTGTGATCGTGATGAGAAAGAACGAACAAATGGCGAGCGGCGCCGCGGCAATCGCCGTCACGAGCAGTTTGAGTGGATGTGGAAAAACGAGGGCAATGAAGTCGTTGAGAAGCTGCTTGCGGACTACAAGAAGCGTTGCATCTCCACCCGAAAGCTTTTCATCAGGGCTAATGAGGAGCTGGGGACCAGTAAAATGCGGGTATTGTGTGAGGCGCTGTTGGAAATTGAAGCGGGCTAGCGCGTCTGTTGATTGCGGACTTGCCATTTTTTTTTTCTTCTTCGCATGGTCTGGGTCTTTTTTGGTGGCAACGGCTCAGCCGGTTTAACCCTGTTCAACAAAATGTCCGTGATTCGAGCCTTGATGGATATCTATGAACGGAAAAGCAACTGATGTTGTTTGTCACAAGGAGCGCCTGTTAGGATAACTCCGAATGGCCGATGATAATGCGGGTGTGGGGGTTCATATTTGAATGCCAAATCCACAGTATTGTCCACTCTAGGTGGGCACGGTGGACCAATATGACAACGGGATACCCATTCCAGCCAAGTCCAATATTGATTACAGGCACCCCACTCAATGCAGTGTGATCTAATGATTGGTGTCCATGCGCTGGTATGGTGGTCTTATGAACATTTGAAGGGGGAAAAAAGTTGAATGAAAATCCATGCAAGACTCGTCAGCTTTAACTGAACCGGCTTTATACAACGAAGCGGAGCTGCTCATAGTGCGCAGCTGTTACGCGGCTGTTTTCAGGATCCAAATGGCATTTGGAGTGCTGGCATTCCTTGCTCTCGTCTACATTATCCACTTCATTGTCTTTGTCGAAGTGCGAGCACGAGGAACGGCGCGGACTCTCAAAACTGTTGCCACTCCTGGAAACTTGCTCATCGTTTCTTTCTTTTTCTTTCTGACGGGCCTTCAAACAACAGCAGCCTGGTGGAACTCCAACTTTGAAGAAAAGCTTCCCCTCCTCGTATGCAGTCTCATGATGGCAGCTACCCTCACATGTTATGGCTGGTACTCGTATTTGCGTGGCCACCAAGTGTTGAGGCTTCAAATGAGTGAGCGATACTACAAGATTTGCAAAATGAACGTCTACTTTTTACCGATTGCCTCGTTTTCGCCATCCATATCCATGATGCTACCCATTACTGGCACCGCTTCCACAATCGTTTTCGTCACCGCCGCCTCGATGAGCGGTTTTGTCACCATCACGCTGGACTCCATGTTTTGCTACTCATACTTGCGCCAAATTCTGAACCTGCAAAAAACCAATATCCAAGTCCCTCGCGAATACCAAGTTATTGCAAAATACGGACTCATTGCAGCCGTCACAGCCGTCTTTATTTTGATATCCTTCACGATGGGCTTTGTGCCCATGGCCATGGGTTGGATCAAGACTGTGCCGCTGGTCATATTTTACTGTGTCTCGTGCACGCTGTTTTCGTTGTTTATGAGTGTGATGGGGCTGTCGCTGGCGTTGATGAAGGTGGCGTTGGTTTCGCCGATAAGTTTCGGAAGGCGGTCAGCGGGGAAGGCGGCAGCGAAGTTCCTGGAAAACCATGACAGTGCCAGCGGACGGGTTTCTGCGCGATTGATAGGAAGTAAACAGAGCAGCGTTGTTGTCTCATAAGCTGCGTTATTTTCATACCTTTAATTATGGATGTTGGTACTTTATTTTGATTGTTGTTGCTCTTCAACAAAGGAGCGTTTTCATGAAACGCGCTTTTTTTTGGTTTTTTTGTTATGTGTTTTGTTTGCATTCACTCTTCTTTCAACTTCTTGCTCGGGGAGCGAGATTTCTGTGTCACTGCACGCGCGTGAAACAAAGTCTCCAACTCCAGTTCTGATGGGCCCGTCCCAAACACCCAATCACACAATCCCAGCGTTGTTCCAAAACAAGAATTAAACTTCATGTGATGGAAATCATGCGAAAGCGCCGAATCAAACAGAGGTATCATGTACCCAGAATGCACACATGCTGACTGGATTGCCACCTGATTTTTTTTTTTTTTTCAAACCAGCAATGGTTTCCTTAAAACCGTCAGGAAATACCAGATGACGATCTTCTTGCTGCAGGGGACTTACATTGAAGATAAAGAACGCGGCAACCAAAATGTGGCTTTGGAAAAGAATTGGGCCCAGAGCGACGGGGAGAATGTTGCACGCAATGTGTTCCAATGGATGCGCATACGTGGAAGCCATGGCCATCGGCGCTGTGAACTCATGCTTCAAAAAGTAGTAAGAAAAATAATAAGTCTTGACACAAAAATCAAAGTTACGGGGGAATTGATGTCGACTCACGTGGATTTTATGAACGTACTTGTAGATAGACGGGTGATGAAGAAGCACATGTCCCGCATAGAATGTGATTTCGCGAAAGATCAGACAAAATGCAAGATCGCGAATTGCAGTGGGCGCATTCGGAATTTCAGCCGATGAAGTTTTGATCGGGTTGTTTGGATTCAAGGTGGACAAGTACGATATGACGCTGTTGACCACTAAGCCGTTGAAGAAGACCAACGGCGCAGCTTTCCGATACATTTTGAGGGTGGCTTTAACAGATGGCTGCAACTGTACAAACAAGATGAATCGGCGAAGTGAGTTGGATTGAGTATCTTCTAATGTGAAGAAAGTTTGGCGCAACCTTTGACTTTGAAATGAAAGCAGGCCATCCAGAGATATCGATAGCAAAGAAGAGCATGTATGTCAGCCAAGTTGAGAACAAACCGACAAGAAAAAGACCGCCGCCCTGAATCTTGTTGGTATAACATGTACATGAGCTCGACATGTAGATGTGGGAGCAATTGCTGGTACCTGACTCGGAGTAAACTGACGCTCAACGCGCAGCAACCATAGAAGCTTAAACTCGCTTGTTTGTATGAGGTAGACGAAGGCGGCTGCAAGCAGGCACTGCGCTGGGGTAACTGCCATTTCTTAAGTCGCGGCCGAGGGTCGGTGTTCGTCGTGCGAGCTTCTGTTCCAACTGGTACTTTTTGAGCTGTCCTAAATTCAGCCGCTAGTCATAAAAATGAAGGTTAAAATCAAGAGGTAAAACGGCGTCTGGGTTCTGAACCAGCCTCAAAACTAAGACAAAACGCAACAAAAGATGGGACGGCGTGGCGGTATGGAAGTGGGAAACGCGACCAGGAAGCGCAGCCAATGACATTGATGACGAAGACGACGTTTGTGGCATTTGCAGGGCACCGTTCGACGGATGCTGCCCGGACTGCAAGACCCCCGGCGATGAATGCGCAATCAGTCAGTGCATGCTGAGCCTTCTCGCCCGTCTCTGTTTCTTCTAAACACCGCTTTCGTTGCCAGTTATCGGCGAGTGCAAGCATGTGTTCCACATGCACTGTCTGCTGAAGTGGATATCGACGGAGCAGTCAAAGAACCTGTGCCCCATGGACAGACTGCCCTGGAAAGTGGCCAAGGAGATATAAGCCATCGCGTTGTTGCTTTATTTATTGGCCAACCAGTTTATTTGTATTTATTACGGAATCCATAAATACCTTCGAATATCTTGTCCATCTAAACCGAATTGTCCTTGTGAGTGTCTTCCTCTGCAGCCTCAAACTCAAAGCTACTGTGCGCGGGAAGTCGGGCATGGCGAAGAGAAGGACGCCAGTGGCGGAGGTGGCTGGCTGGCTGGCTCGAACGGGCGCAAGGGGTGGAGTGGGTGAACGGGTGGGCAATACTCTTATTGGCAGTCCTCTGATAAACGGGCGCCGGACTTGACCTCCCCGCCAAACCATATGATCTAACTGATGGAGGAAGATCTTTGTACTGGGCCATATCTCACACGCAATATGGAACGTTTATTCGTGGCTCCCTCGCCGCGAGCCGGACCACTTTGCTCTCAATGCGCTCACACTCTCATTTTCATTCCAGATGCAAACGATCAAGTGCGTCGTTGTGGGCGATGGTGCCGTCGGAAAGACGTGTCTTCTCATTTCGTACACCACAAACAAGTTTCCTTCAGAATATGTGCCAACTGTCTTTGACAACTACGCAGTCACTGTCATGATTGTACGTCTCATCTTTCGCTTCGAGAACGTGACGCCAATTCGTGGACCAAACAAATACCCAATTTTGATCACACCACCACAGGGAAACGAACCCTACACACTGGGCCTTTTTGACACGGCTGGGCAGGAAGACTACGATCGTCTGCGTCCACTCTCGTATCCTCAAACGGACGTCTTTTTGGTGTGCTTTTCTGTCATTGCACCCGCCTCGTTTGAAAACGTCAAAGAGAAATGGTTTCCTGAGGTGAGCATGACAAAGCAAGCACATGTTTATTACCTCCCATACGCGCATGGGCATTCCTGATACGTTCTACCTCGGACTCATCTTTCTGATATCTTTTTCTTCCTCCCTACCCTCACTCATTTGTATTTTTTATTTTTTTTTGTGGTTGATAGGTCCGCCACCACTGCCCGGGAGTCCCCTGCATTATTGTAGGCACTCAAATGGATCTCCGTGACGACCCAGCCACACTCGAAAAAATTGCAAAAAGCCGGCAGCGGCCCATCACAACCGAGGCTGGCGAACGGCTCGCACGCGAACTGGGTGCTGTAAAGTACTTGGAATGTAGTGCGCTCACTCAGCGAGGTTTGAAGAACGTGTTTGATGAGGCCATCATTGCGGCTCTGGATCCACCATCAAAAGGTGGGAAGGGTGGAAAGGGTGGGAAGAAAGGGGGGCCCTGCAAGACTATGTAGAAATCAAAATGACAAAAAAAAAGTTAGAGGTGCCGATGTGTGGGGATGGATTGCTCGTGCTGCGTGGTTGGAGGTAGTTTTTTTTTCTCTTCATGTTCCCGTTTTTGTTTTTTAGTTGAGTTTGGCTTTGGTTTATTTTCGTTCGTTCCCTTGCTTCAGCCAATTTTCAGTTCGAATGGTATTGAGGTCTTGGGATCGCGTTGTGCAATGGTTATGGCGCTAGTTGTTCAGTTGGCCCCGTATTTCTCTTCGGCTTCAGTGGGTCATCCATATAAAAAACATAATCAGTTTCAGACAATGCCTTTCCCACAAGATAAACTTCTTTATTTTAGGGGGTGCATTTGGTGCCGTGTAGAGGAACAGACTTCAACCACACGCATCAGTTAATTTTCAGGAGCTCAACTTCGAAGTTCAAGTCGCTCTTAGGTGGAATGACGGGAGGGTAGCCTCTCTCGCCGTAAGCGTAGTCGTAGGAAATGCGCAACATGGCCTTCTCTCCGAGAGACATTTGTGGAACACCTTCGTCCCAGCCTGCGGTTTTTGTGATTGAACGTGTGCATCATCACTAAAACACGAACATTATGAGGAATAGACACTCAGAAAACGTACCCTTGATGACTTGCTGAACTCCAATCTTAGTCACGAATGGCTTTCCACGGTCGCGGGAGGAGTCGAACTTAGATCCGTCAGTGAGAGTTCCAGTGTCTAAAAATGTGGGTCAACTTCCAGAATCATAGCGAAGAATGCAGATCATCCGGACTCACAGTGCATGGTGACGGTGTCTCCCTACAGGTCAAATTCGCGCCGAATGAAATGTTTTGTAAGTCCCAAGCAGGCATCGAAGCAGCGCATTTAAAAGAGCAGGAAGAGAACGAAAGGCACCTTCTTGGGGAAGTTCTTTCCGTCTCCAGCTTGAAGCACTTCTTTTGTGACACCCCTTTTGTTTACATGATGTTTTTAGCACGGAGCAACGAGTCACAGGCGCATGCAACACTCACATGTTTCTAGCAGCGGAGTGGAAGGACCGAGTGATAGTTGGGAAGAGATGTTTAGCGATCATGCTGCACAGGCTGGGATTCTTCGGGCTGTTTTTTTATGGCCCATTTCAACTTTTGCTCACCTGTTTTTTCGCTTTTTTTTATTGGCGGAAATCAAATCGTAAACCGCATGCATGCATGTCAGCGACACACTGCTCACATGCTCGCTCCCCAAACCCCTGCCCTCAACTCTCATCCGTCTCCACACACACCTTGTTCCCACCCCCTCCCTGCCGCGAGTATCGAACGCCTCTTCTTTTCACCAACACCCTCGTTTCTTCTTCGGGTCTAGGTTGTATAAACAGGCTACATCACAATTGTAATTGTTGCTGGACTTGGAGCCATATCGGGATGCAGCTTGTCTTTGAGCAGGTGTTGCCCACCTTCCTGCAAAGGTTGGCTGGGCGGACTCCTGTCTGGAGGCCTCTGTTTTCTTGATGTGGTTTCTCTCCACTCGTGCTCCACATCCATCCTGTCAGCATGGCCGACTTTTCATCCATGTCGTGTTCCATGCCTAGAGGAAGGGTGACATCACTCCACCAAACGAATGGTCGTCAATAAAACCAACTTAAATGCTACGGTTAAACCGCAAGTGGAATGAAACTGAAGGTCTCGCATTCCTCAGGCAGATCGTCGAAGTCATGCCAGCTGCCACGAAAGAGAAACACCCGAGGAGCCATTAAACAGTCCGACCAACTTCATTCATCCGGCCTTTGAAGTTGCATGCAAGTGATCTGGAAGACATGTTTAATTTGCATCCAAAGTGACAATTTCGAATTTGTTGAAAATCCCAGTCGTCACAGGTGCGTTGCCTCACGATTCGAGCCAATCCCACAGAATCTAAAGCACTCCGTCATCACACCTCAGATTTGTCCATCCGCCTTTGACTGTCTACTCTCACTGCTGCTTTCAAGACAGCTCCATCCTCACCAGCCCAGAACAAAATGCTTGCGTTCGCCAACAACGACGATGACGCCACAACCGACCGCGTCATTTATTTGAACGACGCGACAAAAAACGAGCCGCAAAAGTTCCTGCACAACCGCATCAGCACAGCAAAATACAACGTCTTCACATTCATCCCCAAGTTCCTGTTTGAACAATTCTCAAAATATGCCAACCTGTTTTTCCTGTTTATTGGATGCATCCAACAGATTGGAGACTTGTCTCCGACAAACAAGGCCGGCACGCTGCTTCCGTTGTCGATAGTTTTGCTCGCGTCCGGCGTGAAGGAAACTCTCGAGGACTTGAAACGCACGAAGCAGGACACCGAGGTTAATAACCGCTTCGTCAAAGTGCTCGTTGGATCCGAGTTTGAAGAAAAAAAATGGCGAGATATCGTTGTTGGAGACATTGTCAGAGTAGAAAATGGCCAGTTTTTCCCCGCGGATTTGGTCTTGTTGTCGAGTTCCGAGCCTGACGCGCTTTGCTACATTGAAACGAGTAACTTGGACGGGTAAGAAAACTCTGTCCTCCTTCACTGACTCGAAAATATTCAATTGACAAATTTATATCTTTTGGCAAATAGTGAAACTAATCTGAAGATCCGACAAGGCCTTCAAGAAACCACCGAACTTCTAACACCAGCCGCAGTCGCTGGCTTAGAGGGTGTCATTAAATCCGAACTCCCAAACAATTCCCTGTACACCTTTGAAGGTACACTGCGTCTCAGCCACAAGGAAATCCCACTGGACCCCTCGCAACTCCTCCTTCGAGGCGCCATGTTGAGAAACACACGCTGGGTGTACGGTGTTGTTGTGTTTACAGGCCATGAAACCAAGCTCATGAAAAACTCCACGGCGACTCCAACAAAATCGACCAAAGTGGAGCGCATGGTCAACACTCAGATTGTTTTCCTGTTTCTCATTTTGGTGGGCATGGCTACCATCTGTGCACTTGGGACACTGGAACGCAGCGTGAGTGACCTATTCTGTGTGCCTTAAATCAAAAATCAAGTTGCTCAGCAATATTCCACAGGTACACTACCCGTTTGAGAGTGAAATTCTGATGGTTGACAAAGCCGCCGCGCCATACAACGTTCTCAATAACTTTCTCACATTTATGATTCTGTACAACAACTTGATTCCACTCAGGTAAAGCCAGCCATACAGTTCAAAATAAGCTTGTGCATATGTTATCTTAACTCGTCTATACCAATTCCTTATTCAAACGCCAGTTTGATCGTCACTATGGAATTTGTCAAGTTTTTCCTGGGAACTCTCATCAACTCGGACCTCGACATGTATCATGAAGCTTCCGACACGCCCGCAACAGCCCGCACATCCAGCCTCGTCGAAGAACTCGGCCAAATCGACTACATTTTCTCGGACAAAACCGGCACACTCACCTGCAACGTGATGGAATACAAAATGTGTTCCATCGCCGGAATTGGGTACGCCGAAGTTGTTCCGGATGAAAAACGCGCACGGGTGGATGAGAACGGGAAAGAATCTGGCGGGCATTTTGAGTTTCGTCGGTTGCTCATGAACTTGGACAACAAGCATGCAACTGCGTCTGTGATTCACGAGTTTCTCACACTCTTGTCAGTTTGTCATACTGTGATTCCAGAAACGACCGAAGAAGAGCCTGATAAGATTGTGTATCAAGCTTCCTCACCGGATGAAGGTGCGCTTGTGAAGGGCGCCGCCTCTCTTGGATACACGTTCACAACACGTCGTCCAAAATCCGTCACAATCCGTCATCACGACAAGGACGAAGAGTACGAAGTTCTGAATATCTGCGAGTTCAATTCAACCAGAAAAAGAATGTCGTCGCTTGTTCGCACACCGGAGGGCAAGATAAAACTCTACATCAAAGGTGCCGACACAGTCATTTTCGAGCGGCTTGCCACTGAAGGAAATTCGTATGTGGATGCAACAAACATCCACCTTGAAGAATACGCATCAGAGGGTCTCCGTACGCTTTGTATTGCGTATCGCGATGTTCCAGAAGAAGAGTACGCCGAGTGGTGCAAAATTTACGACAAGGCCGCGACAACCATCAACAACAGAAGTGAAGCACTTGACAGAGCAGCTGAACTGATTGAGCGTGATTTGATTCTTCTTGGTGCCACTGCTATAGAAGACAAGTTGCAAGATGGTGTCCCTGACACGATTCACACGTTGGCTACTGCCGGAATCAAACTTTGGGTGCTCACAGGAGACAGACAAGAAACGGCCATCAATATTGGCTACTCATGCAAGCTTCTCACTGAAGACATGTCACTAATTGTCTGCAATGAAGATACACATTTCGCCACAAAGGAATATTTGGAAAGCCGGTTGGCAGCCGTTAAGGCGGGCCTCGAACCAACTCAGCCCCAGAAATCACATTACAATGGATTCATAAGTCTGTTTACCAAGAAAAAGTTTGACAAAGTGGACAAAGACGCCGACCACGATGCTGAACCGCTTGCACTGATTATTGATGGAAAAAGTCTTGGGTTTGCTCTTGAAGACGACATCAAATTCACATTCTTGGAACTAGCTTGCATTTGTAAGGCTGTCATTTGTTGCCGTGTTTCGCCGTTACAAAAAGCGCTCGTTGTCAAGCTCGTGAAAAAGAATGTGCAAGGAGCAGTGACACTGGCCATCGGAGACGGAGCTAATGATGTCGGAATGATTCAAGCTGCGCACGTCGGGGTTGGAATTTCAGGTATGGAAGGCCTTCAGGCCGCGCGTTCCGCCGATTTTGCGATTGGGCAGTTTAGATTCCTGCGCAAGCTGCTTCTTGTTCATGGCGGATGGGCATACTCCCGCATGAGCAAACTCATTTTGTACAGCTTCTACAAAAACATTACCCTCTATTTGATTCAGCTTTGGTTTGCATTTGACAATGGATTCTCTGGGCAAACTCTTTTTGAGTCTTGGACGCAGTCTGCCTATAACGTCGGTTTTGCTGTTCTTCAGCCAATGGCCATCGGAATTTTCGATCAGTACGTCTCTGCGCGTATGCTGGATAAGTATCCCCAAATGTATCGCCTTGGACAACGCTCCGAATTCTACAACCACAAAGCCTTCTGGGCGTGGATTGCAAACTCGTTCTTCCACTCGTTGCTCATGTACAAGACAATGGTATGGATGTACGGTGAGGCTGCCATGCTTCCAGACGGCAGAATCGCAAACAACTGGTTATTGGGGCAAATGGTGTACACCGTGGACTTGCTCACAATTACATGGAAAGCCGCTTTAATTGTCGACACGTGGGTGCGTTTCACATTCATGGCTATTTTCGGATCCATTGGACTCTGGCTCGTCGCTTTCCCACTCTGGTGTGTAGTGGGTCCAATGCTTGGCATCTCCACCGAGCTCTATGGTTTAGTCCCACCCACTTTCTCATCTGCAGCATTCTGGTTTGGAATTCTGCTTATTCCGGTGATGGCCAACTTGCGCGACTTTACTTGGAAGTTTGCAAAACGCAACTACTTTGTACGGTCGTACCATATTATCCAGGAGATTCAAAAGTACAACATTCCAGATTACCGTCCTCGCATGGAGTGGTTCAAGAAGGCAGTGTACAAGGTGCGCCAGAACCAACGTACCAAGCGCACTCGTGGATACGCGTTTTCGCAGAATGAGAGCGGACAGGCGAACTTGATTCGTGTGTATGACACTACAAGGCGCAAGCCTAGAGGCTGATCTGCCCGCTGGGAGGTATTGCTGGCAGTTGAGGAGAGAAAAAAGTAGAGGTCCCATTTCCCGTTTGTTTGTTTCTCCCCTTTTTTTAAATAGGATTCATTCGGTTCAATATTAAAACGATGCATTGAAGAGGAAATCTGATTTATTAAGCCCGCTTCGATCGCGTTTGTTTTCCGCAATCTTGAATCTCTTCATCTTTCACTAACCGTTGTCTCAACGCGCACTTCTCATTGTCTAGCATTTATAAAAGAAATAGTATCGCGCATTAAACTGTTCCCAGCTGGTTGCATCCAGCTCCAGATGGGACTGGGGTGATTCCGCTGCAGGTGGACTTGAGGTTGTTGGAGGCAGCCTTAATCTTGAGACCAGTGAAGCTAATATCCTTGCACATGCCAGTAGCACACAGCAAATAAAGTGCTTTGGCCTTGGATCCCGAGGCCATGTTTCCACCGACGTTGGTGAAAGTGACTCCCGTGATGGGCATCTTGGAGTCTGCCTTTCCAGTTGGGCCGCCGTTCAAGTAGTCTTGCTGAATGGAAACACCAACCTTGGTGATTCCATCAAACTGGACATTGTTGTACGCAATGTTGGAGACGTGACCAGTCTTTGCTTGGTACAAGGTCTTGATGCGGATGGCGTTGGTGGACTGCTTCACAACACAGTCCTTCACGAGCACATTCTCAACGATGCCGCCCTCCTTGACCGAGATGGAGATGCCGTGGCCACCAATGCAGGTGTTGTTGATGAACTTGACTCCCTTTCCTTGGGACTTGTTAATGGCGAGGCAGTCGTCCTGGTTGTGGACCCAAGAGTTTTGGATGGTGATTCCGTTTCCAGAAACGTCGAATCCGTCCGTGTTGTGTCCGCCCTTGGTGTCTCCCAACGACATGTCAATCTTGATGTTGTCAAAGGTTGTGTCGGATCCGCCAATGGAAAAGACGTGCACTGGCGCGTTCAAAATGGTGAATCCCTTGAAAACACTGTTGCCAGTGGTGGAAGTGCGGAACATCTTGGGCTTGGGGACACCGCCGTTTCCGCCTTTGCCATCCCAGTAGAGCTCGCCGGTTCCATCAAGGATTCCTGGGTTGGTAGCATCGCTTTCGAATATGATTCCAGCGCCTCCCACGCTCATCAAAGCGGGTCCGTCGCCGTCAAGTTTGGAAGACTTGGCAAACTTGACTTTGCCACTGAGAATCACGTGTGTGTTGGCCTGCAACTTGGTCATGTCGACAACTTTCTCGGCCGGGATTGTGAAGGGACCCTTGATGAGGATGGTTGCGCTTTTGGAGGCAACACAGGTCGAGAAGTCTGCGTAGGACTTGACGGTGCATGAGGTGGATCCAGTTGCGGCGGCAGGGTGAGCAGACACGCAGATGGCGGCGAGCAGGTTGAGGAGGAGCAGTTTCATGGTGTTGGAAGTGAGTTGAAGTTTTTGAAGGAAAGAAGGGGGGAAGAAGTGACCCCGTTTTATACGTGTTCTTCAGACAATGAAAACTCCGCAGCGCGTGTTTAGCACGTGACGCGTATGGATGTGATTTGACGTTTGGGGGAACTGAATTTTTTGAGACTGCTTTTGCGCAGATTTTTTACCTTGGATTGGATTTAATCAAGTGAAATTTTAGACTGTGGAGTACGGCGCAGCAGCCAGGAACACTGGCGACTTTGAAGTATGTGACTTTCAGTGAGAGGACAATGACGGTTGCAGCTGCTAGGGAAGAAGCGGCATTGCAGACACTGGAGCGGAGGTGCTTGGTGATGAAGTAATCTGGCATGGAATTTCGTTGGGGGCTTGAACATCCGCCAAAAATGTCGTTTCACGATTTGCGAGGGTGGAGATACGAGAATTGGTTACTAAGATGAGGCAAGTGAACGCAATTAAATTTCTCAGAATTGCATTGAATATATTTCGTGGTGTTGAAGTTGTTCAAATGATCGTAGATGTCTCTTGCAAGAAAAATACACAACACTGCTGGTGCTGCCTCCAGTGTAGTATTACAGGTAGTGTTCCGGTCAAAAGGAACTCAGGATGTGCAAGATTCAACGTTGATAGAATCCCAGTGGACGTGGAGAGAGTTGGCGCGAAAGATTTGACGGGTGTAAAATTTACTGCTTTCCCAAATTTCCCACCAACCAGCACCTGGCCAAAGACGGCGTTCTGCCACATGAAGACAGGTAAGGCGTGTCTGTATGGCAAGCACCTCCGGGTATACCATGTTCCGCTAGCGCCACAAGAACAAATGCATCGAAGCAGAGCATCCGCAAGGAGGCCTTGCATTGCACCTCCCCACTGCTGCGGATGCTGATCAGCCCATTGTCTCAATATCCGAATCGTTGGTTGCTCCCACATCAACCATCATGTCGTCAATTGTTCCTGTGGCAACAACAACGGAATTCGCACTTACTGTCAACAAAGATGACGCCACGGCAATAGCATCAAAGCGCCAGGAGACTCAAACTGTCATTGCAATGCAAGCACCCACAAATTACAAACCGTCCTTCGATGGAAGCGGCAATGCTTATTGGCCTAGCTCAATTCTTTGCCTGTACAATTCATGTTCTGGCTTCGGTGAGGGGAATTCCTTTTTAATTTTCCAGCCTCCTTTGCTTATTTGCTCAATATTTTTAACAGATATTTGTAGTCTATTGTGTACTTCTCATGCCAACTAATACTCTCAAATTAACGCGTGACTCTGGCGAAGAAATCGCGCCCATGTCAGCACGCAGCTGAAAGTTGATTGGGACTCTTCAATTGCTTGTGCTCTGCATGTATATGCCGCGTACGTTTAAAAGCTCATTGAATGTGACGCGTGGGCTCGACAAAAGCAGAAAGAGAGATCCTAGTCTTGGAACATCTTTGATGGAATTGTTTGCTCCGCTTGCGTTCTTTGCAGGGACGAGGCTGGTGCATTACGATCGAACTTTCTTTGGAACTCGAAAGCGAGAGGCTCTTTGTGCAAAATGCTTTTTATTGGGAGCAGTTGCAATTGGCATTTGGGTGTTTTTATTTGAAGACTGGAATGGTTTATGCGCCGAGTCTTGTTTGCTGAACAAATTTTGTTTTGATGAAAAATTATTCCAATTTTGATTGAGTGGATTTCAAATTGGAATTTATTTGCGGCTCTCAACCACGTCGTGTTTCATCAATCGTCAGTCAGAAACTCATAAAAACTTTGCATGATGCATTGCATGGTTGGCGCCAAGTCTGGGATGGAATGGCGAACCACAACTATGGTATGCACTTTCATATGTCTACTTTTTATATATTCCAAACAACCAACTCCTCAACATAGCCCCCACATCATCACATAACCGCATAGCCTGGGGGAGGCAAATCGACTGAGCGCAGCAAAGCGTCCAACGCATCCTGAAGGACAACAGTTTCTCCATACTTGAGGCCCAGTTCGCTCTTCATTAGATCGCGGTTGAGTCCCAACAGAACGACGCCAGATACTTTGTGGACTAAACGGAAAATAAAAATATACACCAAATCAGATGGCGCGTATTGCATACTTTCAGGAAACAGTTGGTTGGGCAAACTTACAAAGAAATAGGGACGCAATTCTTTCGCCGGATTCTGGGATGCTTGTTTTGGCCCAGTGGACGGTTTCGCTTACACTCCAGTCTCTTGGATTTGCAGGCAGGACGACGGGTGCTAGAATGGCACCCTGAACAGATGTCGATGGAGCTGACATGCGTGGCAGGACAAATTGACCGGACGTTGATGGAGCCGACGTGCGCGGCAAGACTGACTGAGAATTGCTGGAAGAAGCTGAGGACATTGACGCCAGTGGAGCAGAAATGCGGCTGTAAACCTCGCTCTTGTCAGGCTTTGTGTCTGTGGTTGAGTGGGTTGCTTGTGGATGGTAAGCCTGAGAAGGGATGTCGTACTTGGCTTTGTTCGCCAATTTAACCCCTCCTCCTGTCTTGAATGTTCTGTCACTGAGATGGAGCAGCGTTATCAATAACAAACAAAAACGCTAACGAGAAATAATGCACCTCTCTGGATGAGAATAAGCGACTTTCTGGAGGGCGACAGGTTGCACTGGCCTTGCGGGGGCGGGTGATCCCGATTGGGCAGCATTCCGGTGAGCGCGCAATTTGATACAGCGATATTCGCAGTATTTACACAAGCACATGAGTATGAAGAACCCCGCAAACGCGCATCCGGTAATGAGTCCCATGTTTGGTCTTGTATCGTCTGAAGTCCGGGCTGATGAACTGAACGACCAGTCTCGTGTGGTGGTGGTGGAATGGAGGGTAACAGACGCGCTGAGCGGGAGACTGGTCGTGGTGGCGAAGGTCGTAGTTGTGAGCGTTGGTTCCACTGGTTGAGACAGTGCGGGGTTGCTGCCTGCTGATGGGCCTTGTGTTGGCTCAGGTTGCGGAGGGGCCGGAATGCTCAGCGCAACGCCGTTGGCCTGGCAGAAGGTTTGCAGACTCTGTGGGTCCGTGTACTGGCCCTGCATTGTGTCTGCGTTGGGGGCACAAAGCGTTGAGTAGACTTGCATGGCATCCATCAGGTCCTGGCGGCATGCGAATGTTCCGTCGCGGATCTTTTCGAAGGTGGACTGCGAGCGGGACATGTTGTCCACGTTAAAGTACCGCCTGCGCGCTGACATGCACGCACTCATGAGTCGTCGGTTCGTTTAAGTTTGAAGACTGAAAATTGTTCAAATGGAACAACCCTGAGATTGATCGACCAAAGCACCGTATTTGCCCAACACACGCATAAGCCACAACCACCCAAAACAAACCCAGAAACAAGCGACTGTGATTTATGATCCAACTCTGCAGCACAGTCCTTTGCTTTCAGCGTCGTCAAAGTCCCGCTTGCACTGCTGAGAATTGCAACGTGGCTGCACCAACTTGGGGTTAAAAACTGAATGCGACCGAAAACGTGAGATGAACAACATTTTTGCCTGGTCATAAGCTCGCCCTCCGTGTGAATGAAAACTGTCTGCCAAAGTTTGAATTTTACTTCCGTGGCTTATTTTCTTAAATTTAAAACTCATATACTCCTTCCCTTCCCCTACTTTCTACGGATTGAAGCCTCGAGTCACTTTCATCTAATGGTGCTGGCTGTTTGAAGGCCGCGAACCAGTACCTTGTCTTCTTTGGCTTTGTTTCGCCTTGTTGTACTTCAAACGAAGATAATTTTTGCCAACTGACTCAATGTCAAGCTCGTTCAAGTCTGCGGCTGCTTCCGCCACGTCCTGAACTGCTCCGTTGATGGAACCATCCGAAACAATACCATTATCCAAATCCACCAAGTTAGAAACAATGTCGCACACGCAATGTAGGTACCCAAGTTGTTGGGTTGACGGGCACCCCTCAGCTGGTTCGTGAGGTGGTTCACCAAGTCACCTGCGGTGAACGTGTCGGCATCCGGAAAGCTCAAGTCGTGCTGACTTTGTTCCAGGGAGTAAAACTGTTACAGGTATGAGTCACTCAAGAACAGTACCATGCTATACCTAAAATAGTTCTCAGGTCTTGCGCGAGTCCACTGTCAATGGTCTCCGCCCACACGGCGTCGTTGTAAGGTCCTTCCTGTTTCACTGAAATGATTCCGTCCGGACGCGTGTCCCGTGTCACGGAGTTCAAGTTTTTTGTGGCCTGGAAGAGACGCTGCTTGCCGAGGCTATATGTCGATCCATGCTCCGGCTTCCCCACTGCTCCGCGGTATTTTGCGAGCACGCCGCCAACCATGTCTTGCACCAGTGCACCGGCTTGTTCGTTCCCAGCCCCAAGCAACGCTGTGTATCGGAACGAAAGGGAGTCCTACTTCTGATCGTAACAGGCCTGCGCGTTAACGGTGTCAAGGGGGATGCCAGTGACCGCAACTTCCTTGAGCAACTGCTTGACGGTATGTGCTTCCATGCGCTGGACAGCCTTTGGATATATCCTGACAAAGTTCTTGGTGCGCAGTCGTTCGTTCGTCAAGTCAAGCATCTTGGCTGACAGAAACGCAAAGAATTCGTCCCCAATCACTACCTCTGCAAGATCTGAGATTGGTTCCGGGTCGGTAGAGGGCAACTGTTGAAACGCTTCCACAATCCCCAATCCAAGCTTTTCAGCCTTTTGCGGGTTCACTGCCGCATACTATCTCAAGGCTTCATCGAGCTGCGCATCACACTTTGCTACCCTTGGGAACCTGTTTGTCGACGTGGTGTATAACATTGCGATTCTGCCCAACCACACGAGTTCTCCTGGGGGAATCTGTCCTGCCACGCATGTCAGCTCCATCGACATCTGTTCAGGGTGCCATTCTAGCACCCGTCGTCCTGCCTGCAAATCCAAGAGACTGGAGTGTAAGCGAAACCGTCCACTGGGCCAAAACAAGCATCCCAGAATCCGGCGAAAGAATTGCGTCCCTATTTCTTTGTAAGTTTGCCCAACCAACTGTTTCCTGAAAGTATGCAATACGCGCCATCTGATTTGGTGTATATTTTTATTTTCCGTTTAGTCCACAAAGTATCTGGCGTCGTTCTGTTGGGACTCAACCGCGATCTAATGAAGAGCGAACTGGGCCTCAAGTATGGAGAAACTGTTGTCCTTCAGGATGCGTTGGACGCTTTGCTGCGCTCAGTCGATTTGCCTCCCCCAGGCTATGCGGTTATGTGATGATGTGGGGGCTATGTTGAGGAGTTGGTTGTTTGGAATATATAAAAAGTAGACATATGAAAGTGCATACCATAGTTGTGGTTCGCCATTCCATCCCAGACTTGGCGCCAACCATGCAATGCATCATGCAAAGTTTTTATGAGTTTCTGACTGACGATTGATGAAACACGACGTGGTTGAGAGCCGCAAATAAATTCCAATTTGAAATCCACTCAATCAAAATTGGAATAATTTTTCATCAAAACAAAATTTGTTCAGCAAACAAGACTCGGCGCATAAACCATTCCAGTCTTCAAATAAAAACACCCAAATGCCAATTGCAACTGCTCCCAATAAAAAGCATTTTGCACAAAGAGCCTCTCGCTTTCGAGTTCCAAAGAAAGTTCGATCGTAATGCACCAGCCTCGTCCCTGCAAAGAACGCAAGCGGAGCAAACAATTCCATCAAAGATGTTCCAAGACTAGGATCTCTCTTTCTGTTTTTGTCGAGCCCACGCGTCACATTCAATGAGCTTTTAAACGTACGCGGCATATACATGCAGAGCACAAGCAATTGAAGAGTCCCAATCAACTTTCAGCTGCGTGCTGACATGGGCGCGATTTCTTCGCCAGAGTCACGCGTTAATTTGAGAGTATTAGTTGGCATGAGAAGTACACAATAGACTACAAATATCTGTTAAAAATATTGAGCAAATAAGCAAAGGAGGCTGGAAAATTAAAAAGGAATTCCCCTCACCGAAGCCAGAACATGAATTGTACAGGCAAAGAATTGAGCTAGGCCAATAAGCATTGCCGCTTCCATCGAAGGACGGTTTGTAATTTGTGGGTGCTTGCATTGCAATGACAGTTTGAGTCTCCTGGCGCTTTGATGCTATTGCCGTGGCGTCATCTTTGTTGACAGTAAGTGCGAATTCCGTTGTTGTTGCCACAGGAACAATTGACGACATGATGGTTGATGTGGGAGCAACCAACGATTCGGATATTGAGACAATGGGCTGATCAGCATCCGCAGCAGTGGGGAGGTGCAATGCAAGGCCTCCTTGCGGATGCTCTGCTTCGATGCATTTGTTCTTGTGGCGCTAGCGGAACATGGTATACCCGGAGGTGCTTGCCATACGGACACGCCTTACCTGTCTTCATGTGGCAGAACGCCGTCTTTGGCCAGGTGCTGGTTGGTGGGAAATTTGGGAAAGCAGTAAATTTTACACCCGTCAAATCTTTCGCGCCAACTCTCTCCACGTCCACTGGGATTCTATCAACGTTGAATCTTGCACATCCTGAGTTCCTTTTGACCGGAACACTACCTGTAATACTACACTGGAGGCAGCACCAGCAGTGTTGTGTATTTTTCTTGCAAGAGACATCTACGATCATTTGAACAACTTCAACACCACGAAATATATTCAATGCAATTCTGAGAAATTTAATTGCGTTCACTTGCCTCATCTTAGTAACCAATTCTCGTATCTCCACCCTCGCAAATCGTGAAACGACATTTTTGGCGGATGTTCAAGCCCCCAACGAAATTCCATGCCAGATTACTTCATCACCAAGCACCTCCGCTCCAGTGTCTGCAATGCCGCTTCTTCCCTAGCAGCTGCAACCGTCATTGTCCTCTCACTGAAAGTCACATACTTCAAAGTCGCCAGTGTTCCTGGCTGCTGCGCCGTACTCCACAGTCTAAAATTTCACTTGATTAAATCCAATCCAAGGTAAAAAATCTGCGCAAAAGCAGTCTCAAAAAATTCAGTTCCCCCAAACGTCAAATCACATCCATACGCGTCACGTGCTAAACACGCGCTGCGGAGTTTTCATTGTCTGAAGAACACGTATAAAACGGGGTCACTTCTTCCCCCCTTCTTTCCTTCAAAAACTTCAACTCACTTCCAACACCATGAAACTGCTCCTCCTCAACCTGCTCGCCGCCATCTGCGTGTCTGCTCACCCTGCCGCCGCAACTGGATCCACCTCATGCACCGTCAAGTCCTACGCAGACTTCTCGACCTGTGTTGCCTCCAAAAGCGCAACCATCCTCATCAAGGGTCCCTTCACAATCCCGGCCGAGAAAGTTGTCGACATGACCAAGTTGCAGGCCAACACACACGTGATTCTCAGTGGCAAAGTCAAGTTTGCCAAGTCTTCCAAACTTGACGGCGACGGACCCGCTTTGATGAGCGTGGGAGGCGCTGGAATCATATTCGAAAGCGATGCTACCAACCCAGGAATCCTTGATGGAACCGGCGAGCTCTACTGGGATGGCAAAGGCGGAAACGGCGGTGTCCCCAAGCCCAAGATGTTCCGCACTTCCACCACTGGCAACAGTGTTTTCAAGGGATTCACCATTTTGAACGCGCCAGTGCACGTCTTTTCCATTGGCGGATCCGACACAACCTTTGACAACATCAAGATTGACATGTCGTTGGGAGACACCAAGGGCGGACACAACACGGACGGATTCGACGTTTCTGGAAACGGAATCACCATCCAAAACTCTTGGGTCCACAACCAGGACGACTGCCTCGCCATTAACAAGTCCCAAGGAAAGGGAGTCAAGTTCATCAACAACACCTGCATTGGTGGCCACGGCATCTCCATCTCGGTCAAGGAGGGCGGCATCGTTGAGAATGTGCTCGTGAAGGACTGTGTTGTGAAGCAGTCCACCAACGCCATCCGCATCAAGACCTTGTACCAAGCAAAGACTGGTCACGTCTCCAACATTGCGTACAACAATGTCCAGTTTGATGGAATCACCAAGGTTGGTGTTTCCATTCAGCAAGACTACTTGAACGGCGGCCCAACTGGAAAGGCAGACTCCAAGATGCCCATCACGGGAGTCACTTTCACCAACGTCGGTGGAAACATGGCCTCGGGATCCAAGGCCAAAGCACTTTATTTGCTGTGTGCTACTGGCATGTGCAAGGATATTAGCTTCACTGGTCTCAAGATTAAGGCTGCCTCCAACAACCTCAAGTCCACCTGCAGCGGAATCACCCCAGTCCCATCTGGAGCTGGATGCAACCAGCTGGGAACAGTTTAATGCGCGATACTATTTCTTTTATAAATGCTAGACAATGAGAAGTGCGCGTTGAGACAACGGTTAGTGAAAGATGAAGAGATTCAAGATTGCGGAAAACAAACGCGATCGAAGCGGGCTTAATAAATCAGATTTCCTCTTCAATGCATCGTTTTAATATTGAACCGAATGAATCCTATTTAAAAAAAGGGGAGAAACAAACAAACGGGAAGTTGGACCTCTACTTTTGCGCTGCGTCAGATCAATCTATGCTTGCGCCTTGTAGCGCAAATCAGGTTCACCTTCCACCTGTGAAAAACGCGTATCCTTGAGCACGGTAGATTCGAAAAGGCATCAAGCAAAGGAAAGTACTAACTCGTGATTATAATCCATCTTCAGAATGTACTTCTTGCGCTCTGGTTAATTTGAGAGTATTATTTGGCATGAGAAGAGCACAAATGACTGCAAATATCTGTTAAAAATATTGAGCAAATTAAGTGAACGAGGCCGTCAGGGCTTTCTGCCATGAAAAAAACCTATGAAAAAAAAAGGGATTTCCCCTCTCACCGAAGCCAGAACATGGATTATACAGCCAAAGAATTGAGCAAGGCCAATAAGCATTGGTTCTTCCGTCGAAGGAAGTGGTTGGTAATTCGTGGGTGTTTGCATTGCAATCACAGGTTGAGTTTCCTGGCGCTTTGATGCAATTGCCGTGGCGTCATCTTTTTTAACAATAGGCGCGACCGTTGTTGCATCCACAGGAATGATTGACGAAAAGATGGTTGATGCGGGAGCAACCAGGGATGTGGGAGATGCGATGAAGCCCTCAGTAGTCACTGAAGCCGACACAGGAACTGTCCCGGTTGCTGCAATGACACGGCTTGTCGGCAGGGCAGTCACTGGGGCAATTGTGAATGTGGCAGTTGATCGAGGCTCATGCGGTTGTGGATAGAGAAACGCCACATTCGCTGCACCCATGAACGCCGAACTCTGAGACAATCCTCCAATCTTGATTACATTCATGACCACCAAGAAGTGAAGGATGGCCCATACGCCCCAAACCATCGTCACAGCCACAAACTATGAAGCATTATGTGGTTAGCAAAAAACAGGTTGCTGAATGAATTATCGCTTTAGCTTACTCTCAAAGTGCAGGACGCTGCCGCCGCACAGCACCAAGTCTCCCAAGATACATTGTCAGCAGAAACAGCGTAGCATTGATGACAATAGCAGCATACGCCCGGTCGTAGATCTGCATCCACAGCTCAAGGATTCCGCCCAGCTGCGACCCGTGACGTGTGTATGGGTGGGTCAGCATGTCGCAGTGTCAAAGAACTAGACAAGCGCCTCTCACCGCCAGAATGTACAACAGAACCACCAACACGGGGCTCATGAAGCGGCGCCACTTGGCAACGGGTTTCACCATGTCTTGCGGTAATTGATCCCTGTCGTCGTCGCCGCTGTTGGCGATGTCCTTGCAGTTGCCGGTGCCGTTGTCGCCGGTGCGTGCATCGCTCATTTTTTCAATCAAATTGAAATTGAGTCAATAAATTTTTGCAGTAGAATTGGGTCAATCTCCATTCTTGTTCAAAAAAAGCAGATCAGGTGTTCCCACACACGTGCACGCTCGTGTGTCCAGAAAAGAGAAGGAAAGAACCTTGCCAACATTCCATCCGTTTCCATCTGTTTCCATCCATATTAGCATGCATGGCTGAACAACTGATCCTTCAAGCTGTCGTCCACTGCATCGCGGCCTTTTCAGGCGAGCACAGAGCGCGTCTTATTCGAGAGCAGAATGCATCAAACGTGCGAAAGAGGGAGCATGTCTCGCCAACTTTTGAAGTGGTGTATTGCCGCCATGCCACATCAGCATCACACTTTCCTCTTGGAAGGACACCTGCTGATCTCAATGAGGTGCAAGTCACCAACCTTTGTCCAGTGTGCAAATTCCACAACCCAGAATCACTCATTGTCCACTTTATATTAATATTAAAGCTCCACTTGTTCGTCTCCCTCAAACAAAAGGAACAACAATTACGCGAGAAATGAAGAAAGCGCTTCGAACCCAAATCCGATCACAGCTGTCAACGCTGCTGCCAACAACCGTGTCTCAACAGAGCGCCCAGATCACAGCCCATCTCCTGAACTCGAAAGAATTCCAGACCGCAAAGAACGTGTCCGTTTATGTATCCAAACAAGGTAACCAAGCCATCCATCCAGCCAACTCATACCCCAGCTGAAACCCGCTTCTCTCTCAACCCCCCACTAGGCGCACCTGAAGTCTCCACCACCCAAATCATCACCGAAATCCTCCGCTCAGGTCGCGGCTGCTTTATCCCACGCTGCGTGTCAAAAACAAAGATGGAAATGGTCCGTCTCAATTCTTTATCAGACTTGGAAACACTTCCCGTGAATCGTATGGGGATCCGTGAGCCAGCGCTGGATGAAGATCGCGAGAATGCGCTGGATATGGTTCGTGAGGGGCGAGGGAGCTTGGATCTTGTCATCCTTCCTTTACTTGCCGCTGATCGCCAGGGTTGGCGGTTGGGGCACGGGGCTGGATATTATGATCGGTTCTTGGAGGAGATGTATGCGCTGAATGCTCAGGGGGAAGGAAAGAACTCAACAGCCACAATCGCAGTGGCGCTGAGGGAGCAGATTGTGGATGAGAGTGTTCCACGAGATCAATACGACATGAAACCGGATTTTATCATCACTGCGGATGGGTTGCTCCCTGCGAAAGAGTAGTTGTTTTGTTGGAGGAATGCCCATAATAAAATCCAGGAAATGGTCTCTAACACCCCCAAACACACCTCTCCACAGCAAGCGAAACAACTCACACACGAACCAAACCAATAGGCGTCAACAACGGAGCATCAAGCAACGAGCGAAATCATCTCCGCACCCGCCCCGTCAGCCGGCAGCGACCCGGTTTCGACACAAGCACCAGGACACCAAATCAACTTTACCGAAGGCGAGCGCATTCTCTGCTTCCACGGTCCGCTTCTTTACGAAGCCAAGGTACCCATTCCATCTCTTGCGCCCATTTCAAAAGGGAAGCTCACAAAACAGGGATTTCCTTTTTCATAAAGGTGTTGAAAACAGACTTTAGGCATGGGAAAGCCAATCCGGCCGAGAACGGGCCTCACTATTTTATCCATTATAAAGGCTGGAAGCAGACGTGAGATTTCCATCTTTTGTTTCCCTCTTCTCTCTCTCTCTCTCTCTTTTTTTTGTTCGCACTCGCTTGTGTCGGACAACTTTTTTTATTTGCGAATCTCGTCATCGCATGCGCAAAACACTGTCGCATGCAGAACCCGAATTCTCTTCCGAATATCAAAATTCGAAAAACTACCTTTCAAACAATGGGACACCCTGACGAACCTCACATTCCACAAACCAGCTGGGACGAATGGGTTCCGGAATCTCGAACCCTGAAATACAATGACCAAAACTTGAAGCGCCAGTCAGACTTGAACTCGCTCAACACGAAAAAGAAGGCCCAGCAAGCGGCTGCTGCGGCAAACTCGGGTGATGGAAAGAAAACGGATGGCGGGGCTGTTGATTCCAAAAAGAGGCAGAGAGAGACTGGCGAAAAGGTTTTGTTTTTTCTGTTTCTGTTAAACTCTTGAGCTGCTTGCAATCGCAAAAAAAATTTGACTGGTTTTTTACTTTTATCACACAGGAGGAGGAATATTTAAAGCGTCCGGAAATCAAGATACCCATTCCGGAATCTCTCAAAATTCAACTCGTGGATGACTGGGAAAACGTGACAAAAAACCAAAAGGTGCATTTCTATCGTGGAGGGATGTGAATCTTGCGCTGCCATGCGACTAAATGGCCGTTTATTTCTTTTCGCCAAAAAAAGCTCGTATCCTTGCCGCGGACTCCAAATGTGACTCAAATCCTGAAACTCTTCAAGGAAAACACGCTCAAGAATCTAGCCAACTACGCGTGAGCAGATAATTCTCCTTCTTCAATCGGTGACATTTCTCAATATTTCAAAAACACACTTGCACGCACACACATAGCCACCAAGAAGACGTGCTGGACGAACTTGTCAATGGTCTTAAATCATATTTTGACAAAGCGCTCGGAAATATCCTCCTTTATCGATTCGAACGTCAGCAATATGTCGAACTAAAGAAAAAGTTTAGTGACAAGGACATGAGCGATGTATACGGAGCCGAGCATCTGCTGCGACTCTTTGGTTCGAAAATGCGTTTAATACCCAAAAAATATTGCGCAATTTTTACTCACCTATTGGCCTATGGTCTTCTCTTTTTTTTTTTTCCAGTTCAACTGCCGCAGCTTATCGCGCACACTAACATGGACCAAGAAACCATTCTGACGCTCAAAGACTTGTTTGTCGAGTTTCTCAAGTACCTTGAAGCCAACGCTTCGCAGCTGTTTTTGCAAAGTTACGAGAATGCAACGCCAGCATACATTAATGCCACAAAGAATCTGATTTAAAAAAAAATCAATGCGAGTTGTGTTCTCCTTTTTTTCCTTTGTCTGCTTCCGGCCATGGCCCCTTTTATTTTCTGTTGGGTGAGAAGCATCTTTCTTGCGTTTTTATTCCGTGTATATGTTTGACCCTTACATAAAAGTCTTGAATGATGGATTATTAAACCTTCATTGTATTGGGCGAACTACAAAAACGAAGACCCCCGCTGCGCTCGAAAAAATGCAACCAGAAAAAAAAAGTCTTTTAAATCAACATTTTGGACATGTACGGTCCATCCAACTCATACCCCAGCTTACGGTAATAATGCCGTGTACCCACACCAGAAATCACCGCCAACTTAACACTCTTGTGCTCCTCCCTTGCAATTCGCTCAGCCTCTTCCATCAGCAAAGTACCAAATCCTTGGTGCTGGAAACTTGTTGGGTCGCGGTTATGAATAGGAACGATGCTTCCGTAAACGTGTAGTTCGCGCACGATACTGCATTGCCCACATTCGGTCAATTCTTTGCGGAAGGTGGAAGGACTGCATTTACGAAGACGTAGGAGACCAATGAGAATATCTTGGCGAGGATCTTCGTAGCTGAGGAAAGTTTCCCATCCGCCGCTGGCAGTGTAATCACGGCGAATCAACTCAACCTTGAAGTAAAACAAAGTGAGTTAGAGACCATTCTTAATTTGAAAAACTAAAACTAAAATGATAACTAACCTCATCTGGTTGGATTTGATGGTGAATATCTTGAATTCCGACTTCTCTTGTCCTCACATCTCGGCATTCAGTACCCAAATCTTTCATACGCTGCAGCGAAAGTTCCCTCAAATTTCCATTCTCCACCCCTGATGTAACCAAAGGCATTGGAATATCTCTGACGACGGGGAGTCATTAAAACAAAGGACCCACTTATGTTTCCCAACAAAACCCTCACCTCTGCACTCTGTAAATACGCGTCCAAGGAGGTACAAGCGCAAATATCCTAGCAACCAAGTCAATAAGCGCTTCCGGAGTATAATTCTTGTATCTTCCAGTCCTCCACAATTCGTACAGCCCTGTACCACGAATAACAAGCGTTGGGTAAATCTTGAGACCATCACTTCGGAATGCTGGATTTTCAAAGTATTCGCGGAATTGATCCATGTCACGTTCCATGCCGACGTTGGGCAGATCGGGCATCATGTGCGCAACCACTTTGTATCCTGCATCTTTTGCTAGTTGGAAGGATTCGCAGACGGCTTTTACGGTGTGTCCTCTTTTTGATTTCATGAGTCATTGACCGAAGGAGAAACGCTAACAAAAAATACCTGTTTGTATCGCGTGCAACATCTTCATAAACACTTTGAACACCAATTTCCAGCCGAGTGCATCCGTACCGCAACATTTGACTGAATAAAAAATATTTCTAAGAAACGCCTCTTTTGTTGTCCTCACACCCTTTTGCAAAAACAGACCTGAGGTGGGGTTTCAGGCACCAATCCGGTCTAGTTTCGATTGTAATTCCGACACATTTCGTTTGACTTTGTTCAGACAGACGCACAGATTCGTCGATATCGAGAGACGTGCTCCCAGAGCACGCATTGTGCAAATTTGCAATGAACCAATTTCGGTAGTCTTCAGGTAAAGACATGAAAGTTCCTCCCATCAGAATATATTCGACCTGAGGTTCACAGAGCCATCAGTTGACAGGAAAAAAACAATGGAAAAATACAAAAACAAAAAAAGCACACCTTGTCGACGCTGTGCCCGAGCCCTTTGAGTTGATCCATACGACCTCTCGCCTGATCATATGGATTGTATCTTGCACGAATGGCACGCATTGAAGTGGGTTCGTATCCGGTGTAAGACTGAGTGGAGTATTCGAAGTCTGAATCAGGTCCACCAGGGCAGTACACACAAATGTTTCCCGTCATGGCAATATGCGGGCATCTGTGCGGTTTACACATGACAGCCACCACAGCGACCTAAAAAGCCGACGTGAGCAAACATTACATAAAGCGAGTGAGGAGAAGCAAGAAAAGGCTAATGAAATAAAAGAAGGAATAAAACGGTTCAAAATAAAGAAATGACTCACTCCAGAGGCTGTCCGTACTGGTTTCGCACGCAGCCGCGGGAGAAGGGCCTGTCTGTGTGCGTCTGGGATGCCTGCAATAATGTCGACGAGGCGCGGTTGCGAGCGAAGTCCGTAGCGCTTGCTCGACTGGGTCACAAGTGCATTCAGGTTGACATCGACACCCTTGCGTGATGCATCAATCAGCGCAGCGACAATGTCAGCGACAGCTTTCTGTGTGTCCATCTATTTTTTGCTGTGTTTTTAATTTACTTGGCGTAAACTTTAAAAAAACATAAAATGTAAAAACAAGCGCACAAATATATTCTCCACGCGTCCACTCCCGATTTTAACCACAAAAACAAGCAAATGGACGAACTCGGCATCACCCCAGCAGCCGCCGTCCCAGCCCAGACTCCGCTCGCCGGCAAACGCACCTCCACCTCTGTTGAAGAGTCCTCCCAGGATCTATACACAAAGCTGAAGAAGCTGCAGCGTCATTTGGAGTTTCTCGCCCTCCAGGAGGAGTACATCAAAGACGGTACTTGCCTGAATGAAAAATAAGCGCTTCACCCGTCTCGAGCTGATATATTCATCGCTTTCGCATATATAGAGCAAAAGAATTTACGAAGAGAACTGCTCCGAGCGCAAGAAGAGGTATTATTTTTGCTCCATGCCATACCTCCCAGTCCAACGCTTAATCTCTTCTCGATATATAGGTCAAGCGTATTCAGTCGGTTCCCCTCGTGATTGGACAGTTCCTCGAAGCAATCGACCAGGTGGGATTTTATGATGTCCAGAGCGTGTTTTATTTCACTATCGTCCAACTAACATGCATCCGCGTCAGCACTCCGGCATTGTCTCCTCAACCACCGGCAGCAACTACGTTGTCCGCATCCTGTCAACTATCGACCGCGAACTTCTCAAACCCAGCAGCTCGGTCGCACTTCACAGACACTCCAACGCGCTGGTCGACGTGCTGCCTCCGGAAGCCGACTCAACCATTGCCATGCTCGGCGAAAATGAGAAGCCCGATGTTTCATACTCGGACATTGGTGGGCTGGATATTCAAAAACAAGAAATCAGAGAAGGTGAATTTGTGCACTCCTTTTGTGAGAAAGCTTTGGCATATTCATAACATCATTTTATGGGCGCACAGCTGTCGAGCTTCCTTTGACTCACTTTGACTTGTACCGTCAAATTGGTATTGACCCTCCTCGAGGTGTCCTTCTATACGGACCACCAGGTAAAAAAAATTTCTTTGGTTGGTAAAGTTTTTACCTCATTCATTTATTAAAAATCAAATCGCAGGAACCGGAAAGACTATGCTTGTCAAGGCCGTTGCTCACCACACCACTGCATCCTTTGTCCGAGTTGTCGGTTCCGAATTTGTCCAAAAATACTTGGGTGAAGGCCCGCGAATGGTTCGCGATGTGTTCCGCCTTGCCCGCGAAAACAGCCCATCGATTATCTTCATTGACGAAATTGATGCAATTGCTACCAAGCGTTTTGATGCTCAGACCGGTGCTGATCGTGAAGTGCAGCGTATTCTTTTGGAACTGCTGAATCAAATGGATGGATTTGACCAAACCTCGAACGTGAAGGTAGGCTTAATTTGGTTAAAGCTGCTTTTCTGTTTGATTTGCCTCTGCGTCATTTAAACACATTTTTCCAACGTAGGTTATTATGGCGACAAATCGTGCCGACACTCTTGACCCTGCTTTGCTTCGTCCAGGTCGTTTGGATCGTAAAATTGAATTCCCAACTCCCGACCGTCGTCAAAAACGACTCATTTTCACCACAATCACTGGCAAAATGAATCTGTCTGAAGAAGTGGACCTGGAAGACTGTATGTTGACCGTTATTGAAAATGTTTACTTGATGTGATAAGTTGAACTAAATTTGCTTTCTTCAGTCATTTCGCGTAACGACAAGCTCAGTGGTGCCGAAATCGCGTCTATTTGCCAACAAGCTGGAATGTTTGCAGTGCGAGTGAGTGAATTGTTGTCTTTGCAGTACCTTATGTTTGGCTAACAGTTGCATCTCTGTTTCGTTTTCAGGCCAACCGTTACGTTATTTTACCAAAGGTATTTTGATTTTTATCCTGAATTCAAATACCGTGCGTTAAACAAGCCCCGTGCTGTTTCTGTGTAAAGGATCTCGAGAAGGGATACAGTGCCAACGTCAAGAAGTCGGACACTGAGTTTGCCTTCTACCGTTAAAATATTCCATGTCCAATACGAGTCCTGCTTCTAGTTGGAGGCAGCTTATCAAAAGTTTCCGTTGCAATTTTTTAAGAGTTGAAGCGGTGTTGACGAAATGGCCAAATAAACTCTCGCTTTGACCGCTTTCTTTCCTGAGTACGCTCATGCTATTTCTTGTGAACATGACGTCCCATAATGGGAGACGACTCCAACGACTCCAACACCATTTCCAAAAACACTGTTTATTTCACAAAAAGCCCCTTGCTGATCACCATACGGCAACAATAATAAAAGATACAATATCTCTCCCTATACCTTCAGCATCAGGACAAGCATTCACACAACAGACAGCAAATGACACCCCAACAACCCCCTCCCACTCCACTTTTGGGGAGTCAACGACAATACGCAAGTCTCCATGCCACGCAGCACAACCACCTCCACCGCACGACCTTCCACCACAACGCTGGCAAGCTTCGCAAGTACTTGTTGATTCGTTTCTCCACCACGAGCAGCAGCTTCGACTGAACCAAACCGGATCACGCGGTCACCAGGGGAAAGTCCACTTTCCGCTGCAGGTGAACCATCCGCGACTGAATTGACGAGCGCAAACGGTGTTGATGGAGCGCGTGTAGTTGAATCGAGGATTGTTGAGGTGGAATTGGATGGGACGGGTGCAGAAGGTTTCGAGGCCATGGAAGAAAAGACGCAGTGCATTTCTTGTTCAATTTGAGCCATGAGGGCCTGTATCAGCAGGAGATAGGGGGTGTAAATACAATAACAACAACGATTCGATATAAACAGTACCTTATGGTCATTCTGCTTACGAATAATGGATGAGCGAAGATGCCGGACAGTATACACGTCGATATCGCTTCTTGGAAAGTTCTGGGTGTCTACGAGGGGGTCCGTCATGTTGGTGTTGTGCTAGTGTGTATGGTTTGAGGGCAGTGTCGAGAGTAGAAGAGAAGGGGGTCTAATACAGTTTTCAAGGAGTCAAGGAGCTCCAACAGTTCAGATTCGAGGGCTGTTTTCTTCTCTTGCAGGTGGGTGTATCTTGCACGGGGATCCGAGTTGCCAGACATCATTTTTTTTTAAATATTTTTTTTTTACAACTTTTGATTTCGAAAGGCAGTACGCGTAATTCGAAGAGGAAAAGAGAGCCAGCCTGTTTCATGAATGCACGCATGTGCATTTCCATTTATACCGCCGCCACATCTCCCTGAGTGGTAGCTGACGTTTTGGGTCTGAACTGTAAAACACCATAAAAGAAAGTATCAACCAGACGACTGTGGACCAACCTCAAGGAAAGAAAACCAAACCTGCTCCGCCTCTTCCCGCTCATCATCCGTTACGGGCTCCTTGTCAAGCTTCTCCAAGCTTTTGAGCCTGAAGATGGTTTCCAGGCGATAGTTTGGCAGCTTTGTGACGGGGTTATCTGAAATAAACGTAGGAAACGGAGGTCAAAGTTCAGAGGGGGGTTGTATAGTTTGAAAATTCAGTCTTGGAAAAGACGTACCAGACAAATTCAGAGTTTTGAGGTGCGGCAAGGAAGCAAGTTTCCAGACTTCTTCAAATTGCTCAATCAGGTTGTTTCTGTGGGTGCAGAAGAAATGAGTTTGAGCAGACCAGTTTGAGTATGAACATTACCTCAAGTTTAAATACGTCAGCGATTTCAAGTTCTCATGGAACCCGTCCAAACTGGTAATCTTGTTGTCTCGCAAGTGAAGAATTTGCAGGTTTGCCTTCTCCTCCAACTCGATTGTGCTGATTTGATTTCCAGCCTGTTTATATACAAACAAGAGGAGTTTTAAATACCGGTATGCTCTCCAAGAAACGTCTTCACAGCTTTACCAGGTACAGCTTTTCAAGCTTCCGGGAATTGATGCCACGCGTTGTTGTTATTTTGTTTCCACGCGCTTCCAAGTGAAGCAGCTCTTCAAACTCTTGCAGATTAACGGCAGACAGTTTGTTTTCTTGCAAATAAAAAAAATTTTGGAGTGTCCGATAAATACACAGAAATCGCGAGTTGGGTCTCACCATTCATGTTCAGCCACGCAAGCATCGGCCAGTCGATAATATCAATGGACTCGATCATGTTTTTCGCAAAGTTCGCTTGCTGTAGGTACTTGCGCTTGTCAAGGCTTGCTGGGATTCGCTTGATTTTGTTGGCGTGAAAGTCCACAGATAGAAGGTACTCAAGAGACGCCAGCGCGCTTATGTCCACGATTCCGTTTTCAGAAAGATCCTTTTTTTTTCGTCCGCCAAGGTTGAGAAGAAGAGCACATCAGCACAGCCACACGTGAACTCCAAAGAACAGCCTCACAATATATCGCAAGTGCAGGTACGTCTCAAGCACATCAATATTCTCAATCGGTTTCCCATGAATCTCCAAGCGCGTGTACGCGTGACTGAGTCCATTCCCCGTGCGCGCGAGTAACGAGAGATGCTGGCCAACAGCCTCAGCCGTCAAGATGGATCCAATTTCAACAATTTTTTCTTCCGCGTCCTCTTCTTCCTCTGGCACGTGTTCTTCTTGTCCTGTTGCATCTACTTCTTCGTTTTGGGGGTCTGTGTCGGTGGGTGGGGTCTCTTCTTGCTCTTCTCCATCTTCTTGCTGCCGCTGCTGTTGTTCCTGCTCCTCTTCTTCCTGAGCAGGGACTTCGTCGGGCACTTCGTTCTCGTCTTCCATTCCTCTTTTATGTTTGGAAATAATCGACAAATCCTCATTTTATTGTTCGTGTCAAAACAAGACAAACAACTCCTTTTTATTTTTCAATTCAATTCACACAACAACACTTCAATTGGGTCTCCAAGATACATTCGAAACTCCGTTAAACGATGATTTCAGCGATTTAGGGTTCGCCCAGGACGAGTGCAAAAACTCGTCATCATTGTTCTCCATCAATTTCTTGTGCTCTTCTTGCTTTTTGTAATAAAACGCCATCATTTGCTTTTGCGCTTGCTCGTCGAGCGGGGATTCTCGGACTGGTGCGCCTTGAGATTTCTGTAACAAAACCGCAATCTGTTTAATTAAACACGTAAATTAAGCAATGTATGTTTACCTTCTGCAGTTTGATGATGACTTTGGTTTTATCGTTTTTCCCGACAAAGTCGGATAAAAGTTTGCCTGCAGTGATTTCCTTGTTGGCCCACCACAGCGACGCGTCTTCAAATGCGACAACTTCCTTGGATGCCTGTCAAAATAGAGAAATATACGCGTTAAGGAATAATTCATTCATGCATGTGAGAGGAGAACTCACAGCCGTCCCCGCCAACTCCTCTATATCCAAAATAGCCTCCTTAGCAGGTTCAAAGTCCGGCATGCCCATTGGATACGCAATTGTCAGGGCCCCAGAAATATTGTGGATGGCCTCATCCATGAGCGCGATTGTCAAGAATTTGTTGGACATCCAAAATTCCTGTGTTTTGTTTTGAGTGTTTTTGCTTTTGCGATGGGGGGGGGATGGAGGGAAATGAGGATTCACCTTTGATACGAGCTCTCTCGCACTTTCAAGTGTTGTCTGAATAATTTCTGAATAATTTGCGAGGGGCGCTATAAAAAACCAAACAGAGGTCAGCAAAGTCTCAAAGAACAGACGGGCCTCACACACCTTCTCCCGTTCGTCTCCCCGTGGGGTCCGGGTTATAAATATAACTGAATCCGTCCCGCTGAAAGACTTGTCCAACTTTATCATCCGGCTTGGAGTCACCTTTCAACTCTTCGAGTTCTTCAATGGAATAGCCGTGTTCGTTCTCGGGTTTCATGAGACCATGGAGCGAGATATCGTTTGCGGCTAAGAACATCGAAAAGAAATGCGTTTGTAAGTTTGAATAACACGCGTTAACATTTCAGATTCAGTCTTTCTTTTTTACCATCAATCAGACGCACGAGCCTCAGTTTCATGTTGTGCACGGCCGTGACCTGTTTCAGCACATCCTCTGTCGGCGTTGCAACCGGCAACTCCATCAAGAATAGCGTATCCGTGTTTCTCTTTACATTCAGAATCATCGTGTACGTGAATGCGCGTGTGTTTGTTTTGATGTATTCGTGACAAGTTTTTTTTTATTTATTTCTCACGAGTTTATTTGCTTCACAATCTTGTTTAAATTCAGATCAAACAGTTCGGCGCGGATAGGCATTTCTGGAGTATAAAACGGATTCTTCATCACAAAGTCCGAATACGCTTCGTAGATTTTGCGCATGATTGCATCCACGTTGCCTTGGATTGGGTCTGTGATGAGCAGGAATTTTGTGCCTGTGTTGTGTAGTGCATGTGCATGTGTGTGTATGGTTTGTTTAACCTCTTTGGAGGTGGGGGGAATTATGGGGGTTACTCCACCTGTCGGGGTCTGGATGCAAAACATTTTGAATAGATCCGATTCGAGAACTTCGATGCCCGATGATGACGGCACGGGAGACAGTTTCGACGAGATGACATGGATACTGCGAGACAGAAATATAGGGCGTCAACGTCCGCGCATTCGTCACACAAGACCCGTTTTACCTGTGGAATGTGCCCGCCAGCACGAGGTATTCGTTACTAGACAACTTTGAGACGCCGTCCGTGTAGTCTTTCTGATAGATGAGACCCCCGGCCTTGTTGATGATGTAGAGTGAGTGTAGTGGCATCCCTATTTATTTTTAAGTTAAACTAATATTTAACGTTCAAAAAATATGGCATCTCCACAACACAGCGCATCATCAGACAAGCTGGCAACAGCGCAAATGCTCAGAGACGTCCTCGCCGATGTTTTGGAACGAAAACCTGATGACCCAATCCTCTTTATTCGCGAGTATCTTCAAAAGTATGTACGCCCCAGTTTTTTGTTTTGACCTCGCCCTACAAAAACGCGTGCTACTGACATTTAAAGAAAGCGCCGTCACATACCAGACTTCATTCTCAACAATACAAGCATTCAATCACGCCACAGCGTACCCTTGGAATTCCCTCAAGTACTGGGAACGGCTTGTCGTCGCTTTCGACTTGCTCAAGTCCAAAAGTACGTACGTGAGCTCTCTGTATGTGAACGAGCTTCATATGATTTTTATTCTTTGTCGCATAAAAACAGAGCCTCCGCAACACGTGCATGTCGACCGTTTCCGCGACTATTTACAGTTTTACCTGCAGTTGAGACTATAATATCCCCAACCTGCGCTCACCACATGACACGAATTCCCTTCACACTAGAGACTACAAAGGAATCCAAACTAGTCTCATCCAAGTGGCAGTATCATGGCTGGACTTTGAAGAAACAGTTTCATTCGATACGTTTGCCATGGCCAATGTCATCTTTTCCATTTTTGACGGTAACAAACATTCTTACTGCATCTCTCTAAAAATAGCGGTGCTGAATATGGTTGCAATAGAATATATGCGCCACGTGATTGTTTTGTACAAGTTCAAGGCGCAGAAAGGTCTTGTTCCGTTATCAACGCTGCGCCAAATCTTTTTCGAAGTGGCGCATCTTGATGAGGACGTGATTGGCGATGAGTTGAGTTTTTTACTTGAAACAGCGCGGAGGGGAAAAAAATGCGGGTTTTTTTAATACTGACGTCACAACTTAGAAAAGACGGCGTCCGCTCACATCTTTTGCAAACCTTATTCAACAACTCGAACCCCTCCGAACAGAAAATGCTGCGATTTCTGACAAAAAAAGAGTTTGAAGCGGCCATGGAAGCAGGACTGGCTGCGTTGACCAACGACTGAGATTTTTATTTGACAGAATCGGCGAAGCTGGGATCGAGCCTGAAAAATAAAAGCGCGCAAACTGTCGCGTTAACCCAAGTAGAAAAATTCGAGTGGTGCATCTCAACTGGATAAGTCGCGTTCGGTACTCTTTGAGCAAATCGTTTTTCTGAAGAATCATTTTCTTCAAGTTCTGGACTGGCGTTGATTTGTCGATACGGCCGTCCAGCTCCTGTGGTAACCGTAGCAGTCAGTGGTAACATTAGCTAGAAAGTCTGTTTGAAAAATGGATCACGCACAGATTCCAGCGCCCGTACTCGCTCAGTAAGTCTTAAAAGGGCCTTTTTCTATCAAAAAACAAAACAATCAATTTCTGCAGCGAAAACCAAGTCCACCTTTCGCACATTCGATTCAGTTTCGTCCAGTTTCGTTTGCAGCTTCTGTGACGCGGTGCTCTATGATCGAAATCGCCAGTCAGCCCATTCAGAAGAGTTTGAAACTTTGGATGAAAGCATACCAGTTTCAATTGAAGCAGCGCCTTCTCAAGCTCCTCAACTCGATTCTTGAGCTTCGTTTCCATTGGGGACGGTCCCTAAAACATCAACATTGGATTTCATTCCAACTTCGAGCGAGAATGCGGATATATCCTCACTGCTTTCACTGGATCCGGTTTCAAATTCAACTCGGGAATCTGTTCAGTGCGTGGAGAAACTCAGCAACGCCCAACAACTCAGCATCTCATGCAAAAAAAAATAAAAATGAAACGCACATGACCCGTACTTGAAAACAAGCTTTCCTCAAACAACGCCGCCTCCGCCAGCCGCTTCCTTCAACCCAATAAAAAGAAAAAACAACAAAGAAACGCGTTTATATACCCAAAGCCTGCTAATCGAAAATAAAAATTAACCTGTCTTCAAGCTCGCGAATGTCGCCTTTTAAAGCAACATTCTGTTTCGAAGCTTGGGCAATGTATTGCTGAATGAGGAGCATGTTCATGTGCGAGTGGAGCATCACTTCGGATTGGAACGTGGCTTCACAGTTTACGGTAGCATCGTGTAAGATATCTCGCACGTCGTCGCAGTTGTATCTGTTTCATATTGGAGTGTGTATAAAGGAAGGTTGGTGATTTGATAAGCAAGATGCCTGTTCAGTGTGAGTTGGTCTGTGTTTGTTTTACGTGGTCTCGACAACGCGCCGTTCCGCCACTTCCTTCAGTGTCAGCTTCAGCTCCTTGATAGAGTCAGCCCGCTGCTTGCGCATGAACCCCAAATACTTTTTAAGTTCGTCTTCCTGATTCATGTCTCAGCACAAGTTTTTTTGTTTACTTTTTCTTTTTATCCTGCATAAAATAATGAGCGGCGAACAGTTTCTATCCACAAGCGAACGAACATTCGTGGTCAATGCTCTGCGGGAAGGCATCCGTGTGGACGGTCGCGGCGCATACGAGTTCCGCGGGCTATCTATCGAACTGGGCGGCGGCGGTTTCGGCAGTGCTGAAGTGAGAACAGGAACCGAACCAGTGCACACTTCAACTGCTCACTCTTCCGAAATGTACTTTGTAGGTACTATTGGGCAAGACACGAGTTTTGGCAAACGTGTCTGCAGAGGTTGTAAGACCCACAGCAAACTCGGCTGAAGGATTCGTGCTCTTCAATACCTCCTTCTCGCCCATGGCGTCTCCTGCTTTCGAAGCGGGTCGGTGAGTGTGGATTTCAATCTTCCCGTTGGAGGGTATCGCTGAATATCGCCTTCTTCCCTTTCAAAAGACTCACGGAGGAAGAAGTTCTCGTCAGCAGAATGCTCGAAAAGGCAGTCAGACGTAGCAGAGCAATTGACACGGAAGGACTATGCATTGTGGCGGGAGAAAAGGTATGAAACTATTTTCGTTAAAACTAGAACGGACTCACTCACACCACACGTACGTACATGAAGGTCTGGTCAATCCGTGTCGATATTCACGTGCTAGACCATGAAGGAAACATTCTCGACTGCGCATGCATTGCCGCAATCTCGGCGCTGCTTCACTTTCGAAGACCAGATGTTACTGTGGAGGGAGACCAAGTCACGATTGTGAGCAAGCCGCGTTATTTCCTTTTTGTTTTTTATATTCTCCCATTCAAATTGAGCATCTATTTGCAGCATTCAATGGACGAGCGTAACCCGATTCCACTTAGCATTCATCACATTCCTATCTGCATTTCCTTTGGCTTCTTTGACAAAGGGTACGTGCGCTGCATTTCATTTTGCAAAAAGAGTTTTCCGTAAAACCCAACTCATACAAAAACGCACAGCGAACGTGTCGTGGTCGATCCAACACATTTGGAAGAACAAGTGCAAGACGGAGACTTTATCGTTGTTGTCAACACGCACAGAGAGCTCTGTACAATGTCCAAAGCGGGCGGGGCTGGACTCGATGTTGCTCGGATTGTTCAGTGCACTGAAGTTGCAGCGGCGAAAGCGGCGGAAGTTACGGAACTGATTCGTGGCGCGCTCACGAAATCGAACGAAATCAAGAAATAAAAAATTATTAAAATCGTGCCTTGGAAGTGTGTATTTGGTTTAGATAAGTATTACTGATGATATAAATAAGAGACTGTGATGCTGGTAAAATAGGTGAAAACAAAACTAAATTATATGAAACCATGGACCACTTTTTCCTCGACCAGCCCCGCCATTCTACATGATGCTACTGCTGACTCCTTCGCTCTCTTCTGCTTTTGCGTTTTCATCTAATTTTGCATGAAATGTCAGTTTTCCCTTGCGAAGATGGTACACTGAAATTGCGTCAGTTAAAAACCGGCGACGAAAAAAAAAAAAAAAAAAAACTTACAAAGCCCATTCTTATTTTTGTACGCCTTCCCACACCCCATATAAGGACACACAAACGGTCTCCCTTCATATTCAAGCATCTCCAACACTGGACTCGGTGACGATTCTGCCTGGCGATCATCACTGCTGGACGAGTTTCCCTCTGCAATCAAATGAGGCGCGTCAGTTTCTTCTGTATCCTGTGTATGCGCAAATGGGGATGACTGCTGTCTTGGCAGTTGTTGTTGCGGTGGTGGTGACATGGATTGATCTTGCGGTTGGGCTTCAGAACTGTCACTGCGAATGTGGAGTGCCTCGGTGGTGCCTATTAATGACGCGGTAGAGGAGTTTCCCGAAATTTGGGTAGGCGTAGATGAGGATATTTCTGTCGATGAAAGCGCGTGATGTTTTTCTGATGTTTGGATTTTCAATTACTCATGAGTCGGCAGGAAGCCCTTTTCAAAATAACATGACTACAAATTACCTAAATGATACTTTAAGCCATTTGAATTCCGGTACCGCTTATCGCATCCCTTTTGAGAACAGAGAAACGGCTTCTGCTCGTTGAGATGGTTGATTCTCGCAACCAAGTCCTGAGCCATTTGGACCGACAGCATGCCCTCGCCTCCCGAGTCTGACGTGAAATCACTCGCGCTGAGTTTTCGTACTCGCTTCTTTTTGGTTACCGGTGGAGTGATGGCTTCCTTTGTGGCTCCATCAACATCTGAGATTTGAATTGAGGGAGAAACTAGCTCGGATCCTTCAGAAGAAGCAGTGAGCTTGCTACCACCTGAATGGAAGCGGAAGCTGGCAGGATCTCCTCCAACATCGCTATCCGCAAAATCCGATTCAATATCGACATCTTCCTCGTCATCGTCATACCCAGCAACCGCCGCAAATGCATGATTCTGCAAATTCAGAGGCGCCGCAGTCGAGACAAGAATCGGTTGCACTCTCTTCAAACTCTCAATGCTCTGTGCATCAGGATGCGCCATTTTCCCGTGAATAATCAACCCGCGTTTCTTTGTGTACGACTTTCTGCAAGGCCCAATCACACACACAAATGGTCTTTCGAGGCGCATATCGTATTTGCGTTTTCTGGAAGATGCCGTTGAGATTTCTCGGCTGCGCATGCTGCTGCTGCTCGCCCGTGATTGTAAGGCGGGGTCCGTGTCGGGTTCCTCAGGGTCAGAGTCGTGATCCGTTGCTGCCTCGACGACTTGGACTACTGCTGACCAGTCGAGAGGTAAGGTGCCTGCACTGTTTGGATGTTCGTGATGGTCGCTTTTGATGTCAGGATCGTTCGATTCGATACTCAGTTGCGGCTCGTTTGTGTTTGAAGGATTTGTGGTTGCCAGAATTGAAGGAGAGTCGCCAAAAGAGTCACCGTGTGCAATGTCAAGAAGAATCTGCGCATTGAAATCCCTGTTTCGCACGTGCTCAGACACGCCGGCATCAACAACTGCGTCTTGAGTCGCGCTTGCCAGCTTCGTCTCGGCAGCAGTCACCGGCTCGGTCTCACAGCACCGTGTCGTTGGCGACTGAGAAGGACTGCACAACAACCTTAAAAGCGTCTCAGCAGCCATTTGAGAGTTGATTGCCGAAGTCCGCCGCGGGGGTGCCATTTCCTCCTCCGTTTTCTCGGGAAAGCCGGTTGGGCCGTCAACATCGGAGGACATGCCAAAAGAAGGAGTCTGTCGGGGAGGGGAGGTATCTATATATATATCGAGAACACGCGTGTGCAGCGGTGGGTCCTTTCTGTTTTTTTTTTTTTTTCTTTTTCAGGATGTTTATTTTCTATTTTTCTGCTGTCTCCAATTTGTCGAAAAGCGCGTGCACACATTTTGACACACACAAACACACAATGACGCTTGGATTCCATTGGCTGATATTCGAGACATGTGCTCACACGCTCCCCGCCCTCGAAACCTCATTGGTTGTCGCAATAACAACATATTTACAACCCTCCCGCGACAGCTGCCTTGTCGAAATGCAGCCGTGACCTAAATCCAAAAATTAGAAAAAAAAAAGGATACCTGTCAGATAACTCCCTCCTCATCTCCACGCGGAAATAACACATGATCAAACAAAAAAAAAACAAACATTTCCGCGCCAAGATCCTGCAACATTCCCATCAATTCATGCACGTCCTTTTCTTTCGCATCAATCTGCGTCTGTCGCAGTTTCGCGTACTCTTTCCCGACTTCCTCTTCGTTTTCGTTCTCGTTGCTGTTCGTCGTACCCAAAGGCGGTTCCCTGTTCACACAAATAATCCCATCAAAAAAACAATTACAAACACACACCATAACCAAACTGCCAACAAACTCACAAATCCTTTCCAGTGAAATTCAATGACTTGGCTCCAATTTCAATATGCCGTTTCGCAATGTCCAGTTGATTCCTCCTTTCAAAGTTTTTTTTTTTTGTTGGTAGTCAGAAACAAAGTCCTTGTGATATCGCGATGCAACCCCTCGCCTCCTCTTCAAACACGAATCGCGCTCGTGTACAAAAAATTAATGCCCCTCCCGTGCTTTTGGTAGTTTATAATCTCACCTCAATTCGTCCAGCTGCTTTCGCATGCGCAGGGTGGCTTCTCCAAGACCTGATCCTCCACCTGCAGCCGCTCCGGGCTGTCCATCCGAGGATACTGTTGATATGATAGACGCTGTCCGTGAGAGGCCACCCAGTTTTCGTCGAGATGTCGTCCGAGTGATAGAAGTCGCTGATGCCCCCCCAGCCGTGCCTGGTGGTCCGGATGTTGACGCTACCATCGTGTGGGATGGGCTCTGCATGGGGCTGTGTCGCGGATGTGGCGCTGCTGGAGCTGAAGACATCTCCGTTCCAAATTAAATATTTATCGGTAACAGTTTTAGTATCCTCACATCATTTTTTCAAAGATTGTGTTTATTTTGTTTCTGGAAAGAACCAGCTTCGTTCAATTTTGGGTGGTGTAAAGCGGAAAAGCGGTGACGAGTTTGGGTAATTTAGTGGGCAGCAGCCAGCTTTTTCTTGTCATCAGACGCAGGCTCAGAGTTCTGTCTTGGGAGCTCGTTGAAGTGGTGGTAGTCTGGTGGGGATGGGATAGACCATTCGAGAGAGACGGCAGCTGGGGTAACAACCTCTTTGCGGCTTCCGTACTTGTATTTCTGGAAGAATGCTGGAGTCAGGACAGAGGTCCAGTAGTCGGCAGCAAGACCGTGTCCGGCCTGGTCATCAAGAAGAAGGGGCGGGTCGAGGGCACGGAGACGGTCGGGAATGTTCAAAGAGGCGGGGAAGGCACCACCTGAACGAAATCAAATCAGCCCCTCACACATGCAAAACGAGATACAAAAAACAAATACGTACGAATTTCAACGCCTTCGACTTCAATGCCGTAGTCAGCAGACTTGGCCTTCAAGGCGCTCTCAACCTTCTGGGCAAGGGCGGATGCAGCAGAGTCCAAGAGAGATCCAGAGCTTCCGACAGAGAGGGTGGCAACGTTTTGTTCGAGGGTTCTCTTGACAACCTTGGCGGCAGCACGCTCAGAGTCAAAGTTGTTGCTTTCTGGGTCAACGTACAAGGCAGACTGCACAAATTTCGCATTCAGCACTTCTCAGCCAATTCACACACACGGATATTCGAAATGAGATTGCTCACCTTAACGGCGTCAGTGACCTTGATGTAGACGACAGCGTAGGCGTTAACAGAGACTCCGTCTTTCAATCAAAAAGAGAAAGCGAAAAAGTCAGCCATTCCCGTCACAATTAATAACAAGGCATCAAATCATCACCTTGAGACTTGAGAGCAGGTGAAACAACCCCAAAGGAGACAGTGTGGACGTTCTTGACAGCCTTCACTTTGGATGGCAGGCAAATGTGGTTTCCCTCCTTCAAGACAGATCCGTTCTCGAGAACCCAGACTTCACCGTATGGGACTTGAGTGAGACCCTAACATCCACAGAAAGAGCAGCAGGAGAGAATAGCGGGGAGGAAGCGCAAGCCAAAGAATAAATTGAAAATGAGTCAGATTGACGCCTGTCATAAATCGATACCATCTCCCCTCCAAAGTAGAACAATAAATGAAAATACGCACCCAGACGGTTGGCTTTGCGCCGAGGAAGGCATCGGAAGAGGTCCAAAAGTCCCACTTCTTTTCGACAGGATGCAGCTCGCGCACCTGTTCGGAGGGCACGCCGTTGACGAACGGGGTCACGGCCACGTGGGTGTACGGAACGACGAGTCCGTGCGAGTGCCGAATCTTGAGGACGGACGAGTAAACGACGATGATAGATTGTGTGGGTGGGGTACGTGGTCAGTAAATACGCTCTAGGCATGTTTGTTTGTTGCGGTGATGGGTAGGGTTGTTGTGTCGATCTCGTCCTCCCTCTTGGCCCCTCCTCCTCCTCGGTCACCGCAGAATCAAACAAATGGCTCTCAAGTACCTGCGCAAAGGCAGCCACGGCACGGCTTCGGTTCTGTCTGGCCACGAGAGACGTCAATGAGCTGATGCTTCGCATTTTTTCTGCTTTTCTGGTCTTTGTGTAATTCGAAAAAGAGAAAAATGAAGCGTTTCAACAAATTTAACTTTTATGAATCCCAAGCATGTATTAGTCATTCTGACTCAACCCAACTCGTGTATGCCTGAGACACTTTTTCATTTAGGTGCACAAGAAACACACGTCTCTCCAGTTCAGACTGCCACCACATACCTCGGTCAAGCAAAAACAAAACTGAGAACAAAAAGAACAGAAACAGAAAATACTGCTGCACCCACGACAACGTGAGCAGAAAGAGGCACCTCCCAACCCCCCCATATCTAGTTTTCGCAGATGAGCAGTCGATTCGAAAAAGGAGATCACTGGTGCGTCTCCAAATAACGCTTGAGGTCCTTTTCATATGGCGCACGTTGGAATTCGGACGGTCTGTAGATTCTGACAAATTGAAGAACGGTATCCTCCACCGTCAGTGGCTGGATCCCAAACTCCTTGAATGAGACAACAGAAGGGTCCTTGCTAGCGACTTCGTCAATGTAGGATCGTTCAATTTCGTCTCTTGAAATGTGAACAAATGGCAGAAATGTGTTCAAAGCATCCGCGAGTCGCCTTTGTTTAAAAGAAGATATCGTCAACACACTCCATCTGATCAAATCTGCCCATGACAGCGAATTCATCGTGGAACGCCGTCTGAAACCAAAAATTACTCACAAGGCTGTGAATTTGGAGGGGTACCAGACGAGCGGGTCACGCTTAGTCACATCCAGAAACAGTTCGACAAGCTGCTTGTATTGGTAAGATCGGGGTCCGGCAAGTTCGACAGTCTTTCCGACGGCAACATTTTCGCTTGCGCATTTTGCAATTGCAGCGGCCACATCGCCCACCTTTTTTATCCAAACGTCCCATTGCGGAGCGAAACAAATTCAGTTGCAGAAACTTGAAGACATTCGAATGGGGGACACATACGTAAGCAGGTCGAACAATTGTCTGTCCGTTGTTATAAACTGGGAGTCCAACAAATCCAAACTTGATGTAATCTACAAAAAAAAGCAAACAGAAGCGGTACCAAGGAAACCGTCAATACACGATCCTTCATCACTCCGTTCTGCTGAACCAACGGGGGCTCGAAATTTACACAAATAAAAATTCCCTCACATCCAATTCGGTTCCAGAAGCGATCCTCGGCACCATAGACTGAAGATGGGCGAATAATAGTGGCTTCTGGGAATTCTTCGCGCACGGCAATCTCACCAAGAGCCTTTTGTTTTTCGGGACAAGCAGTTTCATCAGCGACACGTTTTCCCGATACGCTGCTTGTCAAATCCAAAAAAGACATACCTTGGTCTTAAAGTACTCTGAAGTACTATCCACATTCGCTCCCAACGCAGAAATGTGCACAAACTTGGGCACACCCAGCTCCTTTGCCAAACGAGCCAATTTACGAGGCACGTCAACGTGAGTTTGGTGCAAGTTGAAGTTGCTGATGGGCAGAGATAGCGTTCGTATTTTTTCTTGGTGAGCAAATTGATGAAAAAGACCAATTGCTGCTTACAGAGAAGGGTAGTTTCTTCCAATCAAGTTGATGACGGTATCGCTGTGCTTCATGCACGAAATCAGCTGCTCATCGTTACGCACATCGAATCGCTACGCTCGCATATGGCATCGTAAAAAGAAGTACCGTCAAAAAGAAAATAAAATAAGAAATAAAAAAAAAAGGGGGGAGCTTCACCAGTTGAACAATCTGTCCAAGATCGCCCATAAGCTTCAAATGGCGTCTTTGATCATCTGTGCCGCGGTACGGCGTAACGACCTGTGTACCAGTTTTGCCTGCACACAGTTACGTCAGGAGCATATCCGAAGCCTCAGATAGGGGACATATCCATACCGAGGTTGTTGACGACGTATCGACCAAGGAAACCGGTGCATCCAAACACGGTGGCCGTGTGTCCTGGAGATGTAGAGATGGATACGTTCAGATAACCGACGACGAAGGGCCTCCTCGCTCTGCTCAAATCTCACCCGAGTTAGAGGATCGACCACCAGGCCCAGAGGACTTGTACACCTGAGGAGTTCCCGGTTGGCGGGTTGCCACGCTGGTGAGGCTTCGGCGCTGGATGCTCAACATTTTCACCTCTTTTTAAACTTCTCTTTTTAGTTGCCAAACCAGCATAAAACCGTTTTGCTCACAAAAGGAACCCAGCAGCGACAGCAGCTTTTTATCAACGAATCCAATACAACAAAAGAGCGTATAGAGATGGAGCAATGAATAGGGAAACGAACAGACCAAAAACTCGCACATGCTGATCCCCCCATAAAAAGAAAAAAACAGCAGCACAGACAGGAAGGAAACGTTCAAAGAAGGTTAATCATGCCCTTAAAGTACTCCACAGTCTCCTCAATACCCTGCTTCACACTGAAGCGTGGCTCCCACCCAATCACCTCCTTGGCCCGTGTAATGTCCGGCTTCCTCTTCTTGGGGTCATCACTTGGCATGGGAAAGTCAGCAATTGTGGCTGAAGGGTTCACCAAGTCACGGATGGATTCCGCAAACTCGGCAATGGTGTACTCGTCGGGGTTTCCAAGGTTCACTGGCTGGTTGTACTCGCTGTTCATGAGCGCAATCATACCGTCAACGAGGTCGTGCACGTATTGGAAGGAACGGGTCTGCTTGCCGCCTCCGTAGACAGTGAGCTGCTCGCCCTTCAAGGCTTGGACGATAAAGTTGCTGACGACACGGCCGTCTTCGGGGTTCATGCGAGGACCGAAGGCTGATTGAGGAAGTGAGTTAGGAATACCGTATTAGGTGGCTAGAATAGTTCCCGCATAACTCAACTGTTGAAGATTCTGCAAACGCGGACCTGGACTCCGTCCTGGTTGGCATATCCGTAAGCAAGAGTCTCGGCGATACGCTTTCCCCTGAAAAGGAGGCCATGTTAGCAATGAAACCTTTTCATCAAAGATAAATACGCACTCGTCGTAGCAGGCACGGATACCGATCTAAACAAGATTCAAAGGGGGAACAAAATAGAGTTCAAAACCACAAACAACATCAAAGTCAAGATAAACCAAAGAGCAACTAACGGGGTTCACGTGGCCCCAGTAAGTCTCCTTCTGTGGGTGCTCCTCCGGGTCTCCGTAGATTTCTGAACAGGGAATCCAATTAACAAAAAAATGAAAACGCCCATAAGAACAACATCTCACATACCTGAAGTGGAGGCTAAAAGAATTCTGGCCTTGGTTCTCTTTGCGAGTCCGAGCATGTTGATTGTGCCCATCATGCTGGTTTTGATGGTCTTGACTGGGTTGTGCTGGTAGTGTGGGGGGGAGGCGGGGCAGGCGAGATGGAAGATCTGGTCAACCTCGACCATGAGTGGGTCTGCGGCGAAAGAGGGGGGAAGTGTAAGTCAACACGAATGCATGCATCAATTTACAAAACACAACAAACAAAACACGGTGCAAACAAACAGAAAATAAAGCTAGTTCAACGCACCAACGACATCATGACGGATCAAGTCAAAGTTGGGGTGTCCGATCCAGTGCTGCACGTTGCGCTTGAAGCCGGTGAAGAAGTTGTCGGCGACAATGACAGAGTGTCCCAGCAGCATCAATCGGTCTACGAGATGCGATCCAACGAAACCGGCTCCTCCCGTCACAAGCACACGCTTGCGGTCCTTAAGGGGCAGCAAGGCAACAGCGGGGAACTCGGTGCGGGTGACGTGGCCAGACTGGCCGCCGACCTTGCCCTGCACGGCCTCAGCGTATTTACCGAGGTAGAGCTCGCGAAGGCGGGCGAGCTCAATGTTGCCCGTGGCGACGTGTGTGACGGTGGGTTTGTTGCGGTTGTTGCTTTCCGACATGTTTTTGTCCTGTCAAAAGGGAAATTGATTTCTTCACATTTATTGGATTATTTTAATGGGGTTAGTTCACAGTGGTGGACAAGTCTAGTTGGGGCCTAGAACGTCTTGAACTTGTTTGCGGCCTCGACAAGCTTCAGTGTTGTGCCGGGCTCCTTGGCGCTGTGTCCGGAGTCGCCGATCATGTGGAACTCAGCCTCGGGCCAGCGCTTGTGCAGCTCCCACGCGGTCGTGGATGGGCACACCACATCGTATCTCCCCTGCACGATCACAGCTGGGATGTGGCGGATCTTGTCAACATTGTCCAGAATCCACGCATCCGTCTCAAAGAAGCCCTTGTTGACTGCCAGTTCGAAATATCAACAACAAGGAACCAACATCAATTACAGAAAATACTTACTAAAGTAGTGGCACTCGATACGCGCAAACTGATCAGCCCAGGTGTCATCCTGCGCATGCTTGATCATCTCCGGGTCTACAAACAACTTGCTAGTGGCCATCTCCCAAGTCGACCACGCTTTTCCAGCAGCACGACGCACAGCCGCATCATCACTTGTCAACCGCTTGTAGTAAGCCGCAATAAAGTCATGGCGCTCATCCTCGGGGATGGCATCACGGTACGAATCCCACGCATCTGGGAAAATATGGCTCGCACCTTCCTGATAAAACCACTTGAGTTCTGACTGACGCAACGTAAAAATGCCTCTCAAGATGAGAGCCTTCACGTGGCTGGCATGCTTGATGGCATAAGTGAGTGCCAAAGTGCTGCCCCAGCTTCCACCAAACACGACCCACTTGTCGACTCCAAGCGTGGTGCGAAGCTGCTCAATGTCGCTGACGAGGGACCAAGTGTCATTCTGCGCCAGTTCGGCAGCAGGCGTCGAGAGCCCGGCCCCACGCTGGTCGAATGCAATGATGCGGTAAAACTTGGGGTCAAAGTACTGCCTGTTTAAACGTGTGTGAGAATCTGTGTTGGCATGATCGCATGCATGGAAGCGTCATGTTGGGTTTTTACCTGTCCGATGGTGCAATGCCGCCTCCCGGTCCTCCGTGAAGGTACACAACTGGAAGCCCCTGCACAACCAAAAAGATCAAGACCCACGCATTCTCAGCAACCACAGCAGACAACTCACGTTTGGGTTACCAGACTGCTCGTAATGGATGGAGTGAATGTCAGAGACCTTCAAGAAGCCAGTGTCGTAAGCGTCTGAAAGAAAGACAAGTGTCAGCCCAATTCTCACTGCCTCCCTGTCGCAGTTCTCTGGTGCTCGTACAAACCAATTTTGGGGTACAGCGGCGATTCGGTGCCGTAGTGGCTATGCGTGTTGGCCATTCTTGGTGTTGATGAATACTTGCGAATAAAAAATGGCACCCGAAACGGACAAAATCGGGAGCGGAGGATGAGAATGCGGGTCTGCAACAAGCACACAAGTAAGCTGCGAGGTTAAGTGCGCACTGATGAACTTTTTACTTTCGCTGGGAACGGGAGAAGACGTGGGACGGGCATCAATTCTAAAATAAATAAAAAACAAACAAAACAGCAGCTTGGAAATCCAGCGAGACTGTCTAACCAGCCAGCGAACAAAAGGGAACGATGCTAGCGAATAAAGGAAAATAAATAAATAGAAAATGTTGGTGCGTGTCTAGCAGTTGGCCAGTCCTTGTATAAGACCAGCGTAATCAACCCGTCTCATTTCAGGCTCAAACATTCGAAGTATCGTGGTCAGTTCCTATTGTTCCCATGGAGACACAGACATCAGCACCCTCAAAACAATCAAACAAAACAAAAAACTCACATGCTCCGTAAGCTCATTCCCAAAAACACTCTTACAAGCGTCTACAAGGACACGTCGATCCACCAACCCTTCCACAACTGCCCTGCCCACACGCACATCAAGCGCCCTTTTACACTCAGCCCCGCTTTTCACAGCCTTCCTCAACTTGTCCAGCACACGTCCGCGGTCCGACATGTCAAACGCGGCTCCACGAGCTGCTGCCCCCGTATCCAGTAAATGCTCCAAATAATTAAACACAAACTCGTCTGCATCGAGGAGGACAAATTTGTGTTTGAAGAATTCAATTGTAGCTCCCACATAGAGATCTTCGACGTTATAGTAGGCAGGGCCGTTGGGTGACGAGAGGGAAGAGCCCGGCTTTAAAACGCGTGTGCGTTCCATGAATTTTCCGCCGAGGATTCCAGCATTGCGCTGAGGAGGCTCATAAATGGTCATGGTATCGTCTGCAAGTCTGTAGGAGACTACAAAACGGCGGTTGAGGTCTTCCTTGTATTTAGAGTCCTATTTTATCAAGTGTTTCCAATTGGTTTAATTATCCGCTTATTCGCTTGCAAGAAGTTTTGATTCCCCACCATTCGAGCGACAAATCTAAGCACCTTGTGCTCATTTTCAAGCATTTTGATGAAATCCTTTTTGGGAGCCTTGAGCACGAGGTACTTGCAGGAGCCCAGGGAGTCCTCGACTGATCCATATCCATTGTACGGCGGTGTCTCTATCTCGATGTTGGAGTTGTTGGAGGAGATGTAGCTGTCGATGGGCAGTGCGCGCATTTCTTCAAGAGGCACTTGCATCTGGTCTTGGTAGAACCGCTTTGTATAATCATCGCAGTCACGGCTGTTGAATCGTGCCAAGTTATATTTTTGATGTCCTTCAAATGTTGGAAAATCACTCACATCAAAAAGTTTCGTCCAAGAACATTCACAACACCGCCAATCTTGAAATCTCTCCAAGTATACTTTGACGTGTCATTGACATCTACAATAACAATAAAAAGCCATTTTCAGCACACCACCATCTTTTTTGCCTGTATTTACCAGACAGCTCCGTAAACGATTTCGGAAGCCTCTGCTTTCTCAACAAAATGGGAAACGGATCTCTCCCGTTATTCGGCTTCTGCACCTCACGCACTTCAACACAGTCGTCCACGAGGTAGTAATGAATCACAAATTCGCGCAACTCGCCAAACATGGAGTCACGGTCATCCCAGATACAAAAGAAGCGGAGTACTTTTCGGTCGTTTTCAAGAAAGCGGCGGAGTTTGTCGTTTTTGGGTGGTGCCAGAGATGGGTTTCTCAAGGGCCGGTTTCGAATGGCTTGGTATGAGTCGGTAGGTACGGATTCGAACGGGTTCAGGCTGATGCCTTCGGTTTCTCGTAAATATTTCTGTCATTTGCCAGGTCTTAGCATCACACTAGCACCACCATCTTGGAGCAAAACAAACCTCAGTAAACTTGTCACAACTCACAATCCGGAACGTCTTGCCGTAAAATGTGATATTGATGCCCACATTTAAATCCTTGACAGTGTAAAACTCGGTCGAGTTTTTCGGAAGCCGCTGCCGCTTGATCAACACGCCTTGCGGGATGCCAGAGTTTTCCACTGGTGGTTCCACAACGGCAATGGAGTCGTCTTCAACGTAATAATGAATCCGCACTTTTCTCAAATGATACTGCTCCGTGGATTCGTGCACGGTTTGCTTAAAGTATCCATCAAAGCGGAGGCACTGTTTTTTTTTTTCCAGTTTCAGCAGCCCTTCAATTCCCCTGGCACAAAAGATCAAACATACCACTTTATCAAAAGCAACATGAGCAGGCACAAATCTCGGCGTCGCCAACACAGAGTTATGAAACCGTTTATCGCCATACGTAATTGCGGGGTCCGACTGGATTTGTGCAAGCAACTCGGCGGCATCAATTGGCTGCCCCGTCTCAAGGGGATCAAGCCCGATACCGAGCGTGGGTTGAACTTGGATCGCGTATCCGTTTCTGTAGTCCAACGAGTGAGGCTTGCGGTAATCAGTTTTCTGTGTAGAGCGGGATAAGGAGGTCAGTGTGCTCCTACAGCTTTCTGACGCGATCAAAAAACTCAACTGTCACGTCCCGGAATGTGTTGCCGGGAAGGAATGGAATGGCTTCGTGGGACGCCATTGTCAGTTCGATGCGGGAGTTGGGGCTGAGCTGAGACTGAAGGTCGGTGGGACAAGGGGTGAGACCGGCACAAAAATTGTCGCTATTGTCTGAAGATCTTCAAGTAAAAGAATATTGTTTAAATTTGCAAGCTGTTACAACGGACTTTATCATTGATGAAAGAGCCAAGGAGAGCTGAGGGATAAAACAAAACATATAAAAAAAATCGCGATGCCGTCACTACTTGGACGACTTGTATCCAGCTGCCCCATGTCCAGTCAAATCCACGCCATGAACTTTGCCCCCCAGAATATTCTCCAACGCGTCCCACCACGCAGGCCACGTCTTTTCCACACATTTCTTCTCCAAAATCACGCTCTTACTTCCACTCCCACGCGCACAAGCCAACAAACTGAAACTCATGGCAACCCTATGATCGTCATAACAAAACACACCACCTTCAGGAGTCTTGAGCGCGCTTTTTGGATCTCCAGCAACACCATGAATTTCAATGCCGTCCGGCAATTCATTGGCATGCACTCCAAACTTGGCAAGCTGCTCCACCATGGCTGCAATGCGGTTACACTCCTTCACTCGTTGATTGGAAATGCCGTGGATTTTTGTGATGCCTTTTTCGCCTGCAACGCCTGTACTTGCACAGGCGGCAAGCACCGACGCTGTCAAAAATGCATCCGTCATGGTCTCCATATCAATGCTCGGAATAGGCGCAAGGCGAGCTGGTCCTTGAACAGTAGTTTGGGTTGCAGTCTGCTCAACAGTGCATCCCATAGGCCGCAGCACTTTGACAGCAAACTCTGCATCTCCTTGCATACTGTTTGCACCAATATTCGTGACAGTGACTTTGGTGCCCGTAATGGCTGCGTAAGCAAGCGGGTACGTTGCGGAAGACGCGTCCGCTTCAATCAAGTACTCTTTCGGGTTTTTGTAAACGCCTTGTGGGATGTGGTAAATGTTCTCGTTGGATGCGTCTTGCGTTGCATGGATGCCAAACGATTTCATCATGGATATCGTCATGTCAATGTACGGCTTGGAAACGACAGCGTCGCCGACGAGTTCCAAAGTGACAGGGTTGGTTGCATACGGAGCGCTCAAAAGGATCGAGGACACATACTGCGAGCTGATGGAGGCCGATAGTTTCACATGGCCGCCTTTCAGACCTGTCGGCTTGATGGCCAGCGGAAGACATCCTTGCGATTCAAGGTATGCCAAGTCACAGCCGTTCGATGACAGTGCATCCACAAGTGGTCCAATGGGTCTCTGCTTCATGCGCGAATTTCCAGTCACGGTTGTGATCTTTCCCTCGCCAGCACGGACAAGACAACACACTGTTGTCAAAAAGCGAGCAGCAGTTCCCGCATTGCCCAAATAGATTTCAGAATGCGGGACTTGCAGCTTTCCAGCGCCTCCTTCCACTACAAGGGTATCTCCATTGTCCTCCCAGGTGTACTTGATCCCCACAAGCTTTTGCAACGAGTCCAACATGACCTGAACATCGTCTGAATGCAGTAATCCTTCCAATCGACAGACTCCACTTCCAAGCGCAGCCAACACCAGAGCTCGGTTCGAAATGGACTTTGACCCGGGCACATTAATCTTGACTTCCTTCACTGCACCAGATTTTTCCACCGCTTCCACTTCCATCGCGGGCGACAAAATCTTTCGAATCACATTGTCAGAAATGAAACTCGCTTTGGGCTCAAACGTGCTTCCAATACCAGAAAGCATCACCATCCGCTTCTTATCGCCCTGATTCTTTTTATCCACTCTCATGATATCCAACAACTGATCCACACTGCAATGCTTGCCAGGCGCAAGTTGGAGCACCTTTTTATCCTCCGTCGAGACGGGCAGCCCGTATGCCTGCAACACTCGCACAATGCGTCCAATCACAACGTCATTCACGTATCCCAAGTGACGCGCAATTTCGGCTTCTCTAACCATGCCCATGGCAACGCACTCGCCGTGCAACAGCTCGGGCGTGAGGATCGCTTCAATTGCGTGGCCAACTGTGTGGCCGTAGTTCAAGAGTCCGCGCAGCCCCGTTTCTTTTTCATCGACAGTGACGACATGTGCTTTTACTTGAATGGAACCAAGAACTACTTGAATGAGGAGTTTTAAATCGTGCTCTGCAATGCACAAAAGATAAAACATTCATCAGCAACAAAACGCAACCCATTCAAGAGAACCTCATTTATACCAGATTTCTGCTTCGAATCACTGCTGCTGCTGCTGTTATCAGCGCTCAACCCCAAAATCTCTTCCGCCCCATTCTCAAGCAGCGTGAAATCATCCTCATTCCAGATGGCCGCCGTTTTAATCACCTCAGCCATCCCATTCACAAACTCTCTCCGCGGCAGTGTTCGCAGATACGCCAGATCCATGAAAATGTGTCGTGGCTGGTGGAACGCGCCAATCAAATTCTTTCCGGCGGGTGTGTCGATGGCCGTCTTTCCGCCGATGGATGAATCCACCATTGCAAGCAGCGTTGTTGGGATCTGAAACACGGGCACTCCGCGCATGAACGTGGCAGCGACAAAGCCTGGGGTTACCAAAAAAAACAGAGTCATGAGATCCTGATCGATCAGAGATAAGATGTCGCAGAAATACATACCAAACAGGTCACCAATAACGCCGCCTCCAAGCGCAAGGATGCATGAATCCCGCGTTAGTTTGTTTTCGAGCATCCAGTCCTCGATCATGGCCTTGGTCTCACGTGTCTTGGTCGTCTCTCCGGGCGGGATGACGTACGCATGTACTCGGGCGGTAGAGCCAATCTCCGCCAGGGCGGCCACAAGCGCATTTCGGAGTTGTTCGAGATGTAAAGGTGCAATGTTGGTGTCGGTGCCGATGAGATACGCACTGGATGGCTGGATCTGGATAATCTGGCGTGCAATGTGTGTGGTCATCCCGTGTCCGAGAGTCACGCTGTCGGCGCCGAGCACTTGCACGACATGGGCCGGTGTTGCTGAGCCTTCGATGCTGATCTGTCTTGTTGCTGCCTTTGGCTTCGCCGATGTCGTTTCAACCATCATTTTTCTTTATCTCAAAAATGCCCAAAAGAGACCCTTGACTTGGCAGTGACTCACAGGAAAATGACGCCAGATAACACCGGCATCGATAGCGTCACCTTACCGCATCTTTAGTATGTAAAAACAAACAACAATTCGTGACAAGTACTGGCCCAAGGAATAACAACACAAACGTAGACTACAATGAAAAAGCAGGCATCCACTCCACCCATCGCCCCACAACCACATACAGCTATACTCTCTTACTCAGATCTCGCCATCCTCAGGCACCTTTGGCTCATGCGGAACAGCCAGCTTCATCTTTTCAGTCACTTCAAGCAGACCGTCAGCAAAAGGTTTGCTGTGAGTGTGAAACACTTGTCCCATCATACGCATGCCCTCCGCCCTCTGCGACCGAATCTCGGACGACACGGACGAATCCTTCAACACTTTGAAGCACACTTTGCGCAACGTTGATTCGACATCCAAGACGGTAATGTTCCACATTGTCTCAACAAGCGTCGGCAAACTGTCTTCAAGATGCTTCATGGCAATACCCTCCGCAGCCGCAGAGCCACCGACACGCGCGCTGTCGGTGCTTGACCGCGACTGTTGCTCACCACCAGCAGCACCAGCAGCACCACCAGAAGCAGTCTTTTCACCGCCAGTCCCAGCAGCACCTTCCGCCGCAGTTGCGCCGCTCTCAGCCGCCACTTTGGCCGCATCCGCCTCCGCCTTGGCCATCTCCGTCTGCGCCTTCCTGGCCACGTTGTACGACTTGAAAACGGAAGAAGCAACCTTCATCTGGTTCGAAGCAATATGCGCGCTTTTTGCCATTTTGGTCAATCCAAGTCCAGCAGCAACATTGCTTTTGAATCCAAGCGCCATGTTTCCTTGCTCCTCATACACGTATCCAAGAACGCCTATCAACGTGGCACCAAAGCCAGTGCTCGTGAGATCTTTTGCTTCCGATTCGAGAAATTGACGAAAGTGTTCTTTGGTTTCAGTTGTATCGGAAATGTACTTTTCGAGGTACGCGGCCAAGTTGACTGCACAACGGACTTCGCGCTGCTTTTGGCCCTTTTCGAGCAGGTATTGAGATTTGTTGTAAAGTTCGCGCTGCTTCTCAGGCCCAGCGTTGGGATCTGGCATTTCTTGCATATCTTTTGTGAGCGACAGGAGTTTAAGCTCGCCGATGAAGCTCTCAAACTTTTGGCTTCCAAACACGAGTTCAAACAGTTGGGAACTTTTTTTTTTGTTTAGTTACGAGAAAATCCAACAAAACAGTCGCAAGCATACCTGTCAATAAACTTTTGTCCACCAAGAGCATCCTCGCCACCCTTGTCATACGCCTCTCTCAGCTGATCATCAATGAGAACCTGGTACGCGGCACCCAGCTGCTGAAAACGCTCTGACGCAGTTGGATCGTCTGGATTCTTGTCTGGATGCAGCGCAAGCGCCTTGAGCCTGTACGCCTTTTTGATTTCTGTTCGCGTGGCGGTGGGAGCCACGCCCAAACGATCGTAAAAGACAGTGTCTTTGACGTGTCCTTTTGATCCGGATTCTTCCGCGTTTGCACCGTTGAGAAGTTCTTCTGCCTGCAAAAAACAACCACATGGGAGGGGAGGTAAGAAAGGGTACTCACCCCCCGCAGTCCAAGCACAAAAAACAAAAAGTCACCTCGGCTGGAAGAGAATACGAAATCCACTCGCGCTTCGTTTCATCCCACACTCGGTCAGACATGCTTTCCTTGATGGCATTCGGCGTGTTTGCAATCCCACGTCCAATCTATCATCAACAGCAACACCCCCACAAAGAAAAAGGAGATAAATTAGCCAGCTGCACAAAACACAGTTTTCCCCACAACCGCAACCCCCCACCTGCACGATTCCAGTTCCAATCCCAGCCGCACTCATTGCAACAGCCGACACTGCACCCATACCGAGTCCTTTCGCAAAACCTTTGACACCGTCCGTTCTCGCGCCTTCGATGGGCATCACGACCAATGATGCAAGTCCGCCCAGAACACCTTTACCGACATTCTTGAGACCGCTTGAAAGACCTGCAGCGGCATCTTTGGGTCGTCCTGGAGGAGTGTGTGTTTGGTTGTTTAGTCTGCTGTTTTAAGGGTGGAGGGGAAGCATTTTTTGCGGTTTGCTCAACTGGTTGATAGAAGATCGCCAAAGATCTTGGGTTCGCTGCCTTGGTCGTCGTCGGCACCGGATGTGAGGCGCAGGGGCTCTGACGAGGGTCCCTTGTCGCTCATGGATTGATTTTTCAGTAAATATAAAAATGTTTGAATCAAGGAAATGTTCGCTTTATTGGATTTCTCTCAAGAAAAACCACATCACATCATCTTGACAATTGTCCGGACAAGATTCTGCATGTCCTTCGATCTGGCCGCAGAAGTCTCCAGCACCTCCTCGTGATTCACAATAATCGAGTCCTGCGCGTTGGCATCCCCATCCGCGCCAGCAGCAGAACCTTCAGAGCTAGTGGTCGTGGTAGTCACAACAGTCGTCTTGTTTCCCTTATCGTCCGTCTTGGTAGTGGTAGAAGTAACAGTCTTCATCACCTTCTTGTCCTTCAAAGCCGCAAAGGCTTCAGCCTTGGCGCTCTTGCCAACACTTTGGTTGACATGGTTCGTGATCAGAGAAAGACCCAAAACTTTCATGCCAGCGTGTCGGGCGACAATCACTTCGGGAACCGTGCTCATGCCCACACAGTCGCCTCCCATCTTGTTCAAGTTACGCGCTTCAGCGCGGGACTCGTAAGATGGGCCCGAGACCATGCAGTAAACACCTTCCTGCATACATTCAGCGGGGATACCCACTTCCTGGGACGCCTTGAACGCAACAAGGCGCAAGTTGTAGTCGTACGCGTCCGAGATGGGTGGGAAGCGAGGACCAAAAGCGTCCAAGTTGGGTCCAATGAGGGCCGAGAGACCCGCCATGCTTGGAATGGAGAGGTGGTCTTGGATAACCATGATGTCTGCGACTTTAAAGTCGTGGTTGAGGCCTCCAGCGGCGTTTGTGACGATAACAGTGTGCACGCCAATGAGTTTCATGACGCGAATTGGGAACACGGTTCGGAGGAGAGAGTGGCCTGGAGTGAAGAGTTTTTGTTTGTTTGGAGTTCATTTAGTGAGATGAGGTCAAAATATGATCGCAAATTATTGGAGGATTTTTTTTTTGGTTTCTCGTTTTGAAGTAATGGACCCTCACCTTCGTAAGCATGCTTTCTGCCGACCATGCAGACAGTCAGTTTTCCAGAGAGATATCCAAACACGAGCTTTCCAGCATGCCCGGCAACTACAAAGAAAAACAAGAACGCAGCGCCGAGTTAGTCGACATCCCCCGCACAGAAGAAGTGCCACACGAGCCCCCCCAATCAAAAAAATGAAAAAAAATAATAAACAAAAAGACACGCTTGGTCGGCCCGCACCTGTGCTCACGGCAAAGTTTGGAATATCCTTGTAGTGCATCTCGACCTGGGATTCGAGGGTGTCAGCGAGACCGCCGAGACCACTGCCGCAGATGATCATGACTTCAATCTGCTGCATGGTGGCTGGCAGCTTGGCCTTGATGTAGTCGGCAGCGGCCTGGTATGTCTCCATGGAGAAGTAGTCGATGGAAGGCGGGACAGAGTTTGGGGTGGCCATGGTGCGTGTGTGAGTGTGTGTGTGTGTGTGTGTGTGTTGCTGGTTTTTGGGACAAGTTATTTTCTGCTTCCGATTGATCAAAAGCAACCAACTCATAAATGCGAGGGAGCGAAAATTGTTCCGAGGTCAAGCCCAACACGGGCAGGGTTACACACCCCGTGTATGTGCTGTGTGTGCTTGCAGTGCAGTGGTGGTTGAAAGCAACCAACTGTCCTCAGAAGTCGCCAATGCGCACGTGTTTACAGAATTCGGACATGTTCTTGTAAACTGGAATTCTCACAAACAACCAATGGCAGCCATCCACGGCTACACTTGCAGGGCCCTCACTCTGCACGAAGTCCCGCTTCTCCTGGACCATCTCGATGCTGTCTTTGGGGCAGTCAACAGCGTCACGGGCCGAAGAGGGGCGCCGCGAGGGGTGATTCTGTTGCACTTTGATGCTCTTTGACACTCTCTCGTCTCAACTCATCTGTTTAGTTCTTTGAACACCACTGGGACTGCGACGACCAACGCGATGTGCGTGGCTGCTTCGGCGCATTTGACGAATCAAGCGGGCGTCTTGTTGCGTCTGTACGGGTGTACTCACGGGCCATGCGCTTGCATTCAGAAACATCAATTGCACTTGCTTCGGCGACCGAACATTCGCTTGAGACGGGCTCATGTTCTTCAACTGTCCGAATCGGTGGCATCGGCGACGTGGCAACACGCTCAGAGCACAGAGGAAAGGGTCTCGCCCACGCCCTCTTGCACCTCGCAGATGATTACATGCGCTCTCAATTCCCTCTCGCCGTGCTTCACGCTGGACCCGCTGTCGTCCCCGTGTACAGCAAGCAGGGCTGGCAGTCCATCCCGCTTTCCTCAACAACAATATCCGTGTCCGCCTCACTGCTAAGCCACGGCATAGATCCACTTGATGCCAGCAACAAATGCATCACACCCATCGATTTCCAGAACCCGTCTCACATGGAACTCATCAAGGGACTGTACAACCTCACAGCCCCAACGATTCTCGGATCTTTCACAAGACACTCTGATTTCTATTGGTCAGAGTATGTCGGAACATGCCGGGACCCTCGCCGCATCCCATGCAGAATCTTGTACACGGAAAACGGCAAACGCGTCTCTGAGCTGCACGATGGAGACAACGCCGGGTACCTCCTCGCAGAAATCATGCGCCACGACGTACAAACCGCGATTTCGGCGTTCGAAAAGAGCAATCACGACGCGTGCGTTGTCAATGTTCTTGTGCTGGATTTGTTTGCTGGGAAACTGTCGAAAACAACAACAAACGCAAACTTGTCTGTAGAGGCTACTGCCGCACTGCAACTGCACACCACACTTTCCGCGCTTTTTGCTCAAATGATCGAATCTACTTTGAAACCGTTGCTCCCGCAACACGTTCCTGTGGATGCAATCAAGATCTGCTTCACGTTTCCAACCGCCCTCTTACCGAACGAAGCGCTCAATGTCATGGCCAACAATTTCAACCCAAGACACCGAGATGATAATAACAAGTCATGGGCGGACCAACAGTTCCGTAAAACAGACATTGACACTGGTTTCATGTTCAAAATATACACGCCCTTCAACATCAACGGCCCAAAGAAAGTCATTTCTACGGTCAATGATTTAGAAACTGTGCTCGGTCCGTTGGATGCTGGGCACACGCAACCCTACGCAATGTGTCAAGATGTGGTTTTGAAGGAAGGAGCACCGGTCTTTGGTTTTTTCAAAGCAGACAGGTTTTGAAACTATAAACGTTGAAATACAGCGCCGCCATTATTTCTTTATTCAAACCCATTCTTGGTCAAAAATTCTGTATTATTAGATTACCCCACACCCGCGTTGGGAAGAAACCAATCCCCCCTCATCCTGGAATGCTCCGATTCACCAAAAACTCCAACAACTGCTCCTTATCCACAACAACAAACCCATGCGTCGGGTCATGCATCGGATGTTGACCCTCAGGCACAGCCACCCTCAACCGCTCGCGACAATCATAACAAAAAATCGTGTCACAAATCATGCACTTGTAAAACGGGTTCTCCACAACCGTCTTGCCGCACCCAACTCCGACACAAGAGACATCCCAGGTCGGGGATAGCGTTGCGCCAGCGTCGACAAGCGCTTTTGCCATGTTGCGGTCCTCGCTTGAATTGTACGGCCGCAGGCTCAAGAAACATTCAATGGTATAATCCAGGCACGTGTTCAGCAGGATGATTTGATTCGGGTAAAGTTCCGCGTGCGTCATGATGTGTTCAATGTAAGCTTGAACAACGGTTTGGTGGTTAAACCGGATCGCAAGATGTAGGGGCGTGTTTTGAGTTTGAATATCGGATGTACTTGCAATCACTTCAGGCGGAGCAGTTTTTAAAAGCGTGACGACCGCATCTAGTGATCCTAGCACACATGCATGATGGAGTGGGGTATGGTCTGCAAGGTTCCTCTTTGATTCGAGATGGGAAGGGTTGTCCATGTTTGCGCGTGTGAGGATACTTTGAATAATGAGCGAGAGATTTGCGGCTGCGGCCAAATGCAGAACAGTAGCTCCGCTGATTGTTTGCGATTCCAAAGGTGGGTCGTGCTGAAGAAGAAGATTGACAACGTCAAGGTGCTGGTTGAGTACAGCGCTGTGAAGGGAATTGAACCCGTCGTCGTCTTGGGCCGAAATATTGGCCCCTTTTTGTATCAGCGCAAGGCAGACCTGATGTACAAAAATCTTGAACATACTCGCACTTTTCCAAACATTCAAAAGAATCCCAAACCTTATCTTGCCCATCCTCAGCAGCAGAATGAAGCGGAGTCCGATTCGTAGCATCTCTCGCGTTTACAAAGTCAAGATCCGAATCAACAACACCAGCCGCCCTATTTTCCTCATGTTTCGAAATCAAAAACTTGACCACATCCGGAAACCCATTCGCAGCAGCCAAATGCAACGCCGAAGTACGAGATCGAGTGACAGCATACAAGTTGGCTCCGCTTTTGAGAAGCAGTTTCACCATCTTCAACACTCCCCGCACACACGCCCAGTGCAGACAAGTTCGTTCTTCTTCGTCAGCAGCATCGACTTGCGCGCCGTGAGCCATCAAAAGTTTCGCAATTTCAGTGTTGCCCAGTTCCGACGCCCAGTGCTAAATTTTCGAAAAGGAAGCATGTTCATCCTCCTTTGGAAAACATGGACATCAATCAACTCACAAGGGAAGTCCAATGTCCGTAATCCGGCTGATCCACACGAGTCCGTTCATTCGACAAGAGCAGTTTCACAACTTCGAGGTTGTTGTCCTGCACTGCCAAGTTGAGCGCGCAAAACTTTTGCGATGATTCCCAAAGAGTTGGGTCCGCTCCATATCCCAAAAACAGTTCAACAACGGCCAGATGGCCAAACAGGCATGCTCGCAACAGTGGAGATGCTTGAGGTGTAGGTTCTTCAATGTTTGCTGAGTCGTCGGAATCGAGTTCGTGGTTACGCGGTGGCGGAGGATCGATTGGGACACCTGCGCTGATCAGCATCTTGGATAGAGGTAGATTTCCCTTCTCGCCCGCCCAAAGCAAAGCATCAAAGCCTTGCTTGTTCCAACTGAATTCCAGTTGCGGAGGCAGTTCAGCCTGCTTGGCAAGCAACTGGAACACAGACAACAAGTATCCCGCCAAATAGTCCTGACTACACCCCACGGCTGTTATAGACTTAAGGGCATCCATAAACCCAAGAACTGAAATCACAACGGCAGACTGTTCCCGCGACATTCCTGCAAATGCGTGGCACTGGAAGCGGGTCATGTTGGCGTGCGTGAACGACAGCGACCGCATCACGGTTTCGAGAGCCTTTAGGCGGACAGTTTTGCAGAGGGCACCAAGCTGATGCACCTCCTGCGGGGGAACATGAAGTGCTATCTCAGCGATCAGTTCTGAGGGAAGATTGATGAATGCTAGACTCATTTTTGCACATTGAGATTTCATCAGCGATAACATCTTGCCCCCCCACTCTCCCCTTCATACTTGAATACAATTATTTAGATTCCCTCCAGATTCACGCATGCGGTGCGTCCGATCCGTCAGCCACTCCCCATCCACGACAAACTTGAACAAATACTCCTGCTTCGAATCCAGGTGAACAAAACCATAAAAGTATCCATCCTCATGCACCGTCATCGCAAGCCCTTCACCCCAATTGTTCCATGACCCCATCAATATCACGGATTTGGCCTTTGACTGCGTCCAGGAAAATTGAACCTTCTTTTTCAGACATTCGAAATCGGTACCGTGCAATGGTTCTCGCGGCTCCCAGCCACCTTGAGAGGCGCGAACCCCGGGACGCGGAACCTCTCTTTTCTTGAGGAGAGTTATCGTTGTGTCATTTGTTGCTGCATTGTACGCAGACATCCTGATGACACCTGCATCCACAGCAGCACTCAAATAATCCTTCAATTTCTCAAATCCGAGGCTTTGAAACCGGAATTTCGAAGCAATGCCTCCCAAGTAAGACTGTGAGAGGTAGTTTGATTTCCTATGATTGAACGCGTCAATCAATGGCTCAAACATTTCATTCGCCGAGATATCCGTCTTTGCCGACAGCAGCGTCACAACCGTGTCACTCAAGGCCATATTATGCTCGACGCTCAGGATTCCTGCAGATTCAGCCGCTCGAACATATAAACCAAACTTTGAATATCCCAAAACGCGCCATTGCAATGGGCAGTGAGTGCCTAAAAGACTATTTCGCAATTGAAACTGGCCCTTTTGATTTTTTTGGCCCAATTCTCGCAATGCGCGTATTAAATCCGAAAACTTGTTTGAAGATTCCGGAAGGTTGCGTTCTGCCGACTTTTCAATGAATTCGGCAGATGGTGCAGCCACCAGCGGCAAGCAGGTTTTCCCCGGACTAGCCGCCGTCGCGTCCGAAACCACAGCGAAACCGGCGGTTTCTGAAAGATCATAATCCACCTTCTCCGCGCCAGCTTCGCCGGACACACCGTCATCATCCTTGCTAGAATCAACATAAGTTGATGTGTCTGTCACCAAGGAAATTTGACCAGAATCCACGGGCTCGAGATTTTCTTTCCAATCATAAATGGACGACGAAACATGACTATTTTTGATAAATCCGGCGGCATTTCCATTCAGAACAAGCGATGCGAGTTTCGCAACCGGGGATATAGCCGACACAATCACATCCTTATGCACGCTGCTGAATTCCAGAGAAACCAGGCCCAAAGACTCTGCTCCTTGCAGAAATTCCTTCAAGCTCGCGTACCCGTGTGGCTTCCAATATACTTCAGAAGAAGTGGACAACAAGACCTTGAGCAAGACTCGCGCAATCTTGCGTTTCCGAAAGTACGCTAGAAGGCTTTGGAAGTGGAAAGACTCGGGCACACGTGGTTTCGATGCCCGAGGTTCGGCAGCAGCTGAAGTTGGCGGGCGTGGCTCCGTCACTGCGATTGCTGCCGATAGTGTTGTTGTTGATGGAGTCCCCACAGTTGCGGAGACAAGAGATACTGACTGGTTGCCGGCATCTCGCACGATCACGTTTGCATGCAAGGCAGCTGCATAACAATCGTTTGCGCATTTGAAAGAATGCTCCGCAGTCTAAGGAAGAAAAAGTCGAAAATAAATCTCAGAAGTATGGTCTCAAAACCGAGAAAGACATACTTCGATTCTTTCAATCAAAACGTGCTTTAAAACACGTTGGCCATTCGGCTGAAGTTCGTTCATGATTCGAATCAAGCCTTCAAATTGGCTGTGTCCAGCCGAGGACACAGCCGGTGCAGGCCCTTCAGCAACACGACCCTCCTTGCTCGCGTCACTTAGCGACACAGTGCTACCCGTGGGGCGAACAAGAACTCCCGCATGAAGCGCAGCGGCATAATAGTCATTCGCACAGCTGAAGGGGTACAATCCCGTGGGTATCAAACTCAGCTTTTGAAGAAATATGTGCTTTTCCACATTCTCGCCGTCCGGTTGCATATCCTTCATGGTTTGAATGAGGAGGTGAAACACACGCACATCTGTGTCAAATCCCGCTTCTTGAGAGAAGGTTTTCACGGTCACACCCGCAAACCGTTTCAAGATAGATATACCCTCTTTCTGTAAAACAACAGTGCCCGTCATGTCGTCATACAAGACATAGCGACACTGCGCCGCCCACTGTACGTACTGCTTAACACTCCTGAACCCGCCATCGATCGCCACGATTTTGAGAATTTCAGAAATACGCGGGCTTCCAATTATTGGGTGGCTTGAATGCGCAATCTTTGCTTCGAGTCGTTTGATGGCTCGGAGGAGCGGCACAGCCCGTTCGGCGTTTTTGGGGTACAAGACGGGCAGGGCAGCCACCGCCGCCTGCTGTTGCTGCGTTTGAATTGGTTTCGGAGATTCGGTTCCCTCCAGGAACGAAGACCAGTGGATAGTTTCGCGCACCGAATGCCGCAGAACGTCGGTGATCATGTTGTTGTGGATCAGCGTGACGGAATATTTGACAGACTCTAGAAAATGCAATGCTTTGCTTAAGTCTCGGTCTCCCGAGATGAGAATGATTTCATGAGGCGGCTGCGTGTCGTGTTCTGTCGAGTCAGGTTGGGGGGTTTGGGCGAACAACAAGGGCAGTCACCTTCACGAAATAGACCGTCTTCATCAGCTCGGTGAGAATGGCAATGTCAGCAGCTGACTGGTTGAGGAAAGAAGCAGTGAGAACATGCGGCGGCATGGTTGTCCGATAAAAACTCAACTTCTTTGCTAGACGAGACGTTTATCAGGCTTACGCCAGACTCTTCGAGATCCGCCCGCACAGTTGGATTCAGCTGCGCAGTGTCGCCCATGGCAAAGAATGAGCACAACTCCAAATGGCGTTTCTGGCACAGGTCCTTCACCCGCTTGGCAATGAGGAATCCAGCGACACCTACAGAAATCGTGCGCGTTATTGGAAGCTCCACTGCTGCGTAGGAGTTCATTGATATCCTTACCCGACGGAACTGCGCAGTTCTCAAAGTCCCAGAACACGCTCACTGCTGAAGTTTCCGTCATTTTTTTTATTCAAATTCGATCCACACGCGAAACTGGTAAAAGTGATAGAAAACATTCGCAGCTAGGCCGCATTTGCCAACTTGACAACCTTGATGATATATCCTTATCACGTAGAAGAGAGTTAGCAAATCTCTCTCGCGGCATTATACCAACGTTCAACAAAACAAGGTAATACCGTCTGCATCGGCTTCATCAAACGACTCGATTGCTTGCGACACGCTTTCGGCGTCCCGGAAAATGATGGTAGCTGTATTCGTATTGGTCGCCGTCTCAAGTTTCATAGAAACCCTCAGAGTCTCTCCAATATCGCCAAACGCAACCTGACATGTGCAGCCATTAGCACATTTACCTCGCTGCTTCAAAATGAGTTCTTTTTTGTCCCCCAACCTCAACGTCTTCAACGGCCGCCATGGGATGCAAATTAAAAACTACGATTCCTGTGGCCGCCTCAGTTTTCGAACTAGTGTCCAAAGTTCCATTCGCTCTACTGACATTTCCAATGGATTTCGTTGCATCGCTAGATACTTCTATATCCGATACAATGGGTTCCTTTGAAAGAAGAGAAACCGGTTATACGAGCAAAGCAAAGGGTACAAAAATCAGAGAACCAAAAAAGAAAAGAAAAGGAGAGAAATTTGCCCAAAAAAAAAAAACACCTCCAAAGTTCCTTTCCCTTGCAGCAATGCACATAACTGCATTTCACGCTGTGCCGATTTCGGAGAAGGCGCTGCTGCGCGATTCAAATAATCGGCAGGTTGCGAACCTCTCAATTCGGGTGCAAGTGAGGCAAACAGGCCCGACGGTCCTTCAATAATCATCTGGCACGCCTTGGCAGCATTGTAACATTCAATACCGCTCGCAAACCCATGAGACTTTACGTGCGCCTTTACAAGCAAAAAAAAAGGGGTCAACCAAAAAAGTAATAAACAAGTTTCTCTCATGCAGCTACTCACATGCAACTTTCGAACCAGCATCACCTTTTCAACGTAAGCTCCATCCGGTTGCAGCCGTAAAAAGAAAGGAACAATCCATTTCAACCGTTTCTTCATATCCACAGTAGAGCCACCTGCACAACTCACAACACTAGTCCCAATACTCCCACAACTACTACTACTGCTACTACTACTACTAGTGCGGTGCGCATGTACAACAGGGAGTGACGGTTTCAACTCCCCAACCTCCCGCCCTGTTTTCACCACATCAACAGGCTCCACACAATTCTCCCTTTCCAACTCCCGCACAGCAACTTGTTCCACTGAAAGGTCATGCGGCTGCTCCAAAAACTCCACCTGCTTTCCCTCAATTCCAGCAACGGGCGTCTCCAATGCCTTGACATCCGCCGCTACAGATTCAAGAAAAGAAGTCCACGTACAAGTTTCACGGACAGCGCAGCGCACAGCATCTGTCACTGTTGGACCAGGATGCACGAATGTGACATTGAACCGCACCGAGTCAAGAAAATTGAATGCACGTAGACTCGGGCGGCCCGTGAGAACGAGGATGGAGTGGGGAGGCTGGAATTTTTTTTCGTTTAGTTCGGTGTTTTTTTTGATGTGTTGGGAGAACAGGTGAGTGAGGGTACTGTTTACCTTGTGGAAATATACTAACTGGATCAACTCGTTCAGAACCGCGGACTCTCTCGACTAACAGCCCCAACGCCACAACGGAATCGGTTTTGTCCGTGAGAGAGAGAGAAGAGAAAAAAAAAGAAAGGGCAGGTGAGCAACCAAACCCAAAGAATGACCGAAAAAGGAAATCACACACACCTGGCCGTCCTTCAAACCCTGAAGCGTGACACCAGACTGCACCAACTGTTCCTGAACAGACTCGGAGAGGACGTTCAGCGTGCCCATGGCCGTGAAGGAGCAGACGCTGGCGTTTCGTTTGCGAAAATATTCTTTAACGCGCAGGGCGAACACGTATCCGGCCATGCCTGGGGGGCGGTGCATTGCATTAGAAGTGGGGACGATGCCGTTGGAGGAAACCGGGTGCTCTCTTCTCTACCTTGAGGTAGCATGCAGCTGTTGATGTCCCAGATGACGGACGCTTTTGTTGCTTCAGCTTCCCCCTTCATTTTTTGGGAGGATTTGCTGTGGAGGAAATAAAAAATGATTTTATTGGTCGACACACCCAATGCCACCATGGCGACTCAATCCAGTCGATAAGAAGTGCAAATCCGACAGCAACTGAATAGGTTCTATTTAGCACTTTAATGGTGGGTAAGATGGTACGCATATTGTAAGAAAACGGCCCTGTCATGAAGAAAAAAAACACCACTGCTGGAGATTGTCCAAGTGAAAGCGATATGTTTGCTCATTTCCTCTTTTTGAAGCAAACTCTTAAACAGTCAGCAAAGCTCTGAGTGTCATTGCCAGCCAGCAATTTCCATTTCTCTGATTCCAGCCTTCATCCTCCCCTGAAACATCCTAAAAGCCCCATTGTAAAGGAGTTTATTTCGTTTGGGTCGGGGCGACAATAAGCCGAGCAAAGTGTTGAACAAGCAAGCCGGTCCTCCCCAAAGGATTTACTTGGTTCAAACAGTACTGGCCAAGCTGAACCGTTCCGCTGAGGCACTGCAGCGTACTATTCATGAAACATGTGCGTTCCGCTGAGGCATTGAAGCGTACTATTCATGAAACACGTGTTTCCTAAGCTGCCCAAGCCAACCGTGCCAATGTTCCCTACCCTCCAACACACTGGGGCTAACATGAGCATCTTGCTGCAGAAAAACTTTCAAATAGCCCCACCTATGCCTCCCAGTTCTTTTGTCCAGCTTGCCATAGTATCCAAATTCGAGGGTATCTGTGCCTCCTCCGACGCGTTTGACTTCATTTTGACAAGCGTCGAAAACTGTTGTCCGAAAGTATGCGCTGAACGCAGTAGAACAAAAAAAACAGGGTAAAGAGCGAGAACGAGGCAGAACAAGAGAAACAGACAAACCAAAACCGTTGTAAAGTTGTTTTTTGGTTTGGATTTGTGTGCCTATGTATTTCAACTCCAGAAAAGCGGATCGGTTTTGTTTGGAAACGCGTGAGAATGATGATCCCTGAGATGACAATGTGTGGGAACGGATGCTAGTATAAGAAGCACAACGCTTCACCGGTGGCGCGGCTCATTGAAACGAAAAAAAAGAGAGCTGAGAGAATCAAGAAGAAAAAAAAAAATCGCCTTCATCATCACTGCGAAAACGCGGTCCCAAATCAAACTCCAAATTGTGCAGGCGTTTGTTTGGATAATGGATGGCCGGCCTGTCAAAGGAGGACACAATAGAATGCAGGTCTGAGTCAGCATGTGCTTTTTTCTACACTTGTCCACACAGAGATGATGGAGAATAGAGATGCACTGCTTGTTTTGGTTTGATTGTATTTTGGATTGGATTGGCTGTATTGGAGTCGGAGGTGGTCCCCTAGCTGCTGAAACAGTGCGTTCAAGAAGTAGCACATCCCATTGTTCATATGCAGAATGTAGTACGAGATTCTTTGCCACCACCACCATCAATACACTCCAATAAGAGATCCGCCATCCATCCATCCAAAACAAATTAGAATATAAAAGAGGAATACCAGAAAAACGTTATTGAAGGCAGGGCAATACACCTAGCGATAATAAAATATAAAAAAAATAATCAAACAAAGCCATTGCCTTCACCATCCCGATATTTAAGATTTTCCAACTGATTCCCCAAACTAATTTTGACATACGCGTCCGTGCCGTACCCATGCATACTATGAACGCCAATCGTTCCACCCCAGTAATTTGCATACACACGCGACATGGGCAGACCCAGTCCCAAATGCAGACTCCTTTCTTCCAACTCAAACGGCCCTTTGGCTGCATTCGCTACCGTGTTCTTTTGCCGATGTGTATCTGCGCTGCTGCTCATTTCATTGGAAGGCTGATGTTCAGTATGCCGGATTTCTTCCACTTTCCCGGCAAGTTTAGGCATGTTGGAAAGATTCGTGAGGAACGCGTGACGCGATGCGTGTGTGTAGGACCACAAGTTTGCCATCTGAGTATGTGCAAAACCTCCTCCTTGGTCACTGACGCGGAATGTAATGTCATTTCGACTTGCACCAACAGTAACAACGATGGGCGGCAGTTTTTTAAGAGGCGGTGAGGCTTTTGATACAGGGGCTGCTGCTTGTGATGAGGGTTTGCTAGCGTTGCTTGAAGAGGTCGATGTTGAACTAGGGGGATATAGGTGGTTGGGGCTGATGGGTTCAAGATGGGTGAGCAGGTGATCCGTCCCGTAGATTTGAACTTTTTGCTCCATGTGAAAACTGCGCCGCAAAGGGCTTTTGCTGTAGCCAGGCAGGATTCCAGGTTCGTTCCAGGTAAGCCCAAACAAACGGTCATCGTCCAAAAGGTTATGTGACTCATTGTGAGATGGATTCATTCCAGCAGTTTTGTCAATACGGCTTCCACCATGCGTCTCCAGCGTGAATCGCATGCTGTTTTTCAGCAGTTCGAACAAAATATATTCGATATGGTCAGGGATGTAGGTGAAAACAGCATTCGCGTGTCCGTCAATCTTGACTTCTGGAGGCTCGATATTTCGGTTCGGCGAAGTTTCAATAAACCATCGTTTTGCCAGTGCGCTGACACGTTCAACCACTTCCCCAGCTCGACAGCGCGTATTTACAATACCGATCCAACCGTCTTCTTCTTCTTCGTCCACGACAGAAAGGTTTCCGTTATGCCGTTTGGAAGGATCTTGCGATGTTAAGCCTTGCTCGTATGTATCACTCAAGGCAATATGCTGCTCTGCCAAAACTCTTCGGCCGATTCTGCATCGCACAATAATGACAAAAAAAATGAGGGTTTCAGTCATGAGATAACTTTTTTCGAAAACAAACGAAACACTAACCTTGACCGCAACATTTCATTTAAAAAGCGATCCGCCGTTTCTGCAGACATGTGTTCCGGCGTACTCGCTTCAGCCATGCCCATGGCCAGTTGCGGGATAATCACCAAATGCGTCTGCAGCTGAGATTCAATGAGCCTGCAGAATTGTCGGTTTTGCTCAATCGTCTTGATCTCGGGAAACAGCCTGAAGGCTTCGAACGCCTGCCAATACAGCGAATAGATGAGTTGAATATGCGGGTTTGTTCCGACAATGAATGGCAGGTGTTGGATGTCTGCCAAAGAAAAAGAGAGATAAGCTTTCTATAAAACAACAACACGACGACAACATAGGAAACGCACCAATGATACGATGTGCCAAACGAACAGGCAGTTCTTCGCGCACGTAATTGGCACTCCGCAGCAGCTTGTCGAGAGTCAGATGGCGGCCAAAGACAGTCAACTGACGAAGCGTGACAAGCTTGGATTCCCGTGCCGCGTACTTTTCAACGATGGAGTTTTGATAAAAGTTTCTGTGGTTGTGGGTGTGTCCGTGCGGTAGATTCAGGGCGTGGGGGTGGGACGCTGATGTGCTGCTGTGGGGGTGGGGGGCTGAGGAAGCGTGAGGATGTGGATGGGAATGGCTGGGTGAGCAGGACGAGAAGGCATGGACTTGAGTCGAGGGCAGCCTCCGGTGGTGACGCTGGAATGCAATGCGCGTTTGCTTTTGCAAGTGTAGGAACGCCATATTGGGGGAACTTGTTTTTTTTTTGTGTGTGTCTGTTCCTTTCACAAGGGTGGCCGATAAGATTCTGTGAATTTGTGTGAATCATAATTATATGTAAACACTGCGAATATTCTTGTTTTTATCTTTGATCCTGATTCGTCTGTTTCAGAAGTCTGAGACTGCTGGCACCAATCTGATGTTATTCACGCGCATGAATGTGTTGCCGACAAAGGCTCCACATGCATGTCCGTGGTGATTTCAGTGGTTATCCCATTTATATTTACATCTGTTTGAATACAATTCGATGGTCGCTGTTGAAACGTTGCTTTGTTTGTTCAAATTCAAATGGATGCGATAGGCACGCAGCTCACGGAGGTGAAGAAAGAGATCGATGCCGCCATGAAAGAGCGCACAGAAGCGAGGAAGGCGCTTGAGAAGGCAATTAAGAGATGAGGATCCCGCGGATGTCTGTGGCAACCTCCAATCTTTGTTTGAAGTGGCCCACACCCTGCTCATGGAGCTGATGAGGCAAAAAGATCGGCTCACAGCAAGGATTGAAGCGAAGCAAGGTGATATCTGTCTTCAACATGTACCTGTGTTGACTAACCATGGAGATGGACACCATAGGCAACCGCAGTTCGTTGAACTCCAGCCTGTCCATCAAAGAACCGCATGCTGTTCGCAAGCGCCGTTGGCAGAAACTTAATCGCATCTTGTCGCCAAACAAGAAGTTGAAAACGACCGAATCTGAAGGATACTCCTACGTCACATGGTCACAAGTGAAGGACATCTTCAAACTGATGTCATATCTGCAAACAGTCAAAGAAATTCCTGAAGATACTGCGAATCTTCTCTTCAACCACTTGTCTGTTCTCACAAAGTGCTTTGGGCCCATCACGACCGGGGGGGATCCCCAAAGGCTTCATTTCATTGCTCCAATCCTTATTTACGTCTGTAGTCTCTTCAATGGTGATGCGACTATCCTGGTGGAAGAAGATTTGGCTGGAGTCGAATTGAAAGCTCGTGGCCACTTTGAGTTTGTGCTTCGTCGAGGGAATAAGAGGATTTGTATTGTGGAAGCAAAGAAAGACGATCTTGGACAAGGTCTTGTGGAAGATTTGTTGGGATGTGAGGTGGTTGCTGAGCGTGATAATTTGGACAAGGTGATGGGAATCGTTACAAATTACGTTCAGTGGAACTTCCTTCGCAGTTTGGATGAAAGTATTGAAATGGAGGAGTGTACGTTGGGACTGAATAACCAAGTCGGTCGTCGTTGTTGCATATTGCTGGAAAGATTTATTCAATGCTGAGCGATTGATGTAAATAAAAGCTCGATCAGTATCACATTCTATAGCGCGGATGGGAACAGAATCATATCAGAATGCAACATACATAATCCCATCAACTCATCAACTGTGGAAGTGAAACTTGTGAAGGAGGCAGTGGAGATGGGAATTCCCCGATGCAAATCTTTTGCCAACTACGTCACACGTGACACAAACTGATATGTTACAGTTCTTTTTATATCCTATCTCAGCTGCTTTAGCTCGATTGTTATTTGCCCTTCTCACCCTCCCACTGGCACTGTGACACTGTCATCGGAGCAGAAGGGGGACATCATCTTCGTGGCTGTTGAGTTTATCTCCAAATCCATGTCCATGTCCGTGCCGGTGCCGCTGCCGTGCGTCCCTCTGTTTACAACTGCGCCCCAACAACTGACCCAGCAAGTTTCCCTTCAACTTGAATATCTCTTTATCAAAGCAAGAAGATTCCTCGTCGCTGCATCCTCTCGGCCTGTCGCCAGCCACACGCTCCGCCGCCTCAGACCCAGATCCGCCCTTCCCTCGCTTTGATCCACTGAACACTGCACATAACTTACGTCTCACACGCCGTGCACAGTCTCGAACAACGTCGCACGACATGTCCCAGTCGTTCTCCGGCTGCACAAGCGAGAGGGCTGCAATCGGCACCAGCTTGAGGCAGATGGGACATACACCGCCGCCGCAGCTGTTATTGCCGGACTGCGCTCGCACGGCGGAGGCACGCAGCAGTTCGAAGCAGGCGGCACAGAGAGCGGACTCGCAGCAAGGAATCCGTTTGACTGTCAGACAGAGAGAGAGACAGAGAACAAGTCAGTCAAGGATCACCAGCTGAAGCCCAAGTCCACTGCTCACCACCATAGGACTGCGTAGTGCTGCATCGGGTGCACCGCGCATGGTGCATGAAAACAGATCGCTGCGGCGCCAGGTCATCCACGAACATGAACGGGAGATTCATGTTCGCCAAAGTTCAGTGACTGAGATAACAGTTCAAAGGGGAAAATTCTGTTGTCCCAAAACAAAAATATTTCAGTTCATAAACACAAACTGTTCGCCGAGTTCATGATCTTTTTATGCCTCACTGGTACAGACATCCCCACTCCTCACAACCTACAGTTTACAAATATACTCCGTGTCAGGAGAAACAAACAATAACAAAAACAAAACGAATTTTTGCATCCATCCTATCACGCACATCACGCACCTTCCCTCACCATTCACACCCGCTGCCTCGCCCCCTTGCACCGAGAAACATGAAAGCGAAAGCGTAATAAACAAAGATCCGTCGTGTTATTTTAAACTCGGGTGTATTTGCCGACAAGGTGGAGAATAAACACAGACGCAATAAACGTCAAGCTTCCAACAAGAACAACGACAGGGTCACTGCGGATTGAAGTGCCAAATAAGGAATAAGTACTTTCAGTTTCAAGCCCTTTCCACAACCCAAAGAGGAAAAAAACATACACTTTCACGCCTGGAGAGTCGTCCGTGTAGATTTTCATCATGCCGCCGGGGCCAGGAGTTGGGCGACCGCCAGTCTGGGCTGAGGCTGGTTTAGTGCCTACGTTTCTGCGTCTGATTCCTGCAGCGGTTGCGACTTTAGGTTGAGCGTCAGCCTGAGGAGAAGAACGGAGACGAAAGAAGGTCAGACAGATCCCATAGGCAAGCGAGTCGCAAAAACAGCATGAGGACGATAGACGAGGGGAAGTTCAAAGAGAATGGGTGAGGATATTGTCGGAGCGATGGGTTGTTGAGTGTATGAGGTTGACGCTTTTTTTTAAATTGGTATTGTATAATGACGTTCGTGGGCTGTGCGCCCGGGTCCGTCCGAGAGGAAACCATGGCTCTGTGGTCCCGTGCTGTTGCTGCTGCGAACGACGATCGCCGGTGTGAGGGAGAGTTTTCGGCTGAAGGGGTGTCCAATTACTCGACCAACCATTTCGGTTTTTCGGTTTTGTTTTCTTCCGTGGCAATTGCTGCCATAAAAACGTATCCCAAGCCTTCTCACCCCATACAAATGCACGCACAAACAGAAATCACCAGGCGTATCATCCAAGATAACATTTAAAGCGGCTTCTTCGCACCCATGGGTACTACCGTTGGCCAGCACTCCGTCAAATGGCTTACATGGCAATGCAGCTCATGGAGTTATCCGCTACCACGCGTGCCAGCCACTCATCCAAAACGATCCAGGTTTGGCAGATTTACAAGCTTGTCTATTATTAGGGCGGCACCCTTCCGTTTTAAAATAAAAAGTCGTTCCAGAACAAAAGCTAGCAAGAACAGAATCCAGCATCTAAAATATCCTCCAGAATGGCGCCTGCAGCACTCATTGACCAGCTGTTTCCGCCTGAAGTTTTAATTGCAGTACGTGACCAGTACTCTTTTTGGTGGCAAAGGTACGCGCGTAGCTAATCCCCACACACACAATTACAATCAACTCCTACAGGTGTTCAAGCTTGTGGACGAAAGAGACCGTTGCCGCCTATGTACCGTAAACCAGCGCTGGAAAAGAGTGCTGTACAATGCACCGGAACTCTGGAAAAGACTCGATCTGTCCAACCGATGCACGCTTGGCGGCGACAAGTTTATCGAGCATTTGGACCACATCAAGAACACAAACAACTTGCTGTCCAGCTTATTCTCGCAGCAACAGCAACAGCAAACTAGCTCCCCATACGCGTCACTCTCGCAACAACCGTCAGTCACGCGTTTCTCCAGAATCACGCGCATGGATCTTTCATGCACCGGAATCGACATTGGCTTTTTCTCGCAGAGTTACGTGGCATACGCGCTGTCCACATCGCTTACACATTTAATTCTCAGCGGCTGTCCTCTTGTCACGTCGGGGTCCTTGTTCAACCTCAAGTCGCTCAAGAGCTTGGTGTATCTGGACATTTCGCACTGCGACAATGTGGATGACTTGGGCTTGGAAGTGTTGAGCTTTTTTGTGACGTGGTTGCAGGAACTGAATCTCGCGTATCTGTTCAAGATCACGGAACATGGCATTAAAAAGCTGTTTCGAATGGCTGGGCTGCGTGCATTGAATTTGCTGGGATGTTGTGAGTGTGCCAAAAGTCCTTGATCTCATTGTTTAATTGTTGGGTTTGGTTCCATATCATTTTGAAACGCCCCATTTTTCAAAACAGGTCGAGTGAAATCGTACCCTTGGGCAATCACGAATGCGGTTCCAAGATCCCCACTGCAATTACGCGAACTTTCCATCGGCGAAGATTCGAGAATTCAGACCCGCGGATTTTGGTTACTCTGGTGCACTTGGGTAAGTCGATTCTTCAATGTGCTTATATTTATTAACGGTTTATTTCTTATTTTTTATTTTGCATTTCGCAGCAACATTGGGATATGAAGAAACTCTCGGTTATTTGCCCATTTCTTGAGGTACCTACCCTTTTCTGATTCATCCACTTTCGAAAAAAAAAAAACGGAGCACCAACTAAGTTCATCCCTCCAATTGCCAAAACTAGACAATCCGCCTGAACATGGTGCTTTTCGATCTACCACCACAAGGCCTCCAAATCCTCCTCGACGAATGCAAGCATTTGAAAACGTTGTCTCTTGTGATTGAACGAAACACCATTCCAACGCTTTGCTTAGGTATCCGTTCTGCGCAATTTCCGTACGTTTGATGCCCATGTTCCCCTAACCATATGGATCCACCCATACACAGTCGCGGAGCAATTGCGGAATTTGAAAATGCTGGACCTAACAGTCCACATTGGCGTTCAAGGCGAACAAATGGAATCCCTGTTAGCCGCCAACGCACTTCCCAAACTGAAAGCGTTGAAATTCCACTCAAAACATACGGACGTGTTCAACGACGAATCCCTCAAAACACTCACAGCACAAGCACCTTTCATGGAGTACCTCGAACTAAACGGCGAGAAACTCGACAGCTCGGCAATGATTCCAGTCGTCGAACGGCTTTCGACAACGTTGCAGAGTTTGCTGCTGCATCATGTTAAATTGTCTAATCATGCCATGCGTGCGATTGCGAAAAAGTGCAAGACTTTGCGCGATTTGACCATTTCGGATTTACAAGTGGATGTTAAAGGAACTGGTCCTCAGCGATGCGGGGTAAATGGCGTGGCGGAGCGTGTTACAACGGAACGGGAAAAGTACAAACATGGGCTTGGGGCGGCGAATAAGCTCAAATGGCTCGTGTCGGATCCGTCCATTTGCATGCGGTTGAAAAAGATTGAGCTTGCGAGTTACACGGGATTCAGCGATAAAGACTTGGCGTGTATACCCACGGCATGTACGAATTTGCAGTGAGTAACCACAGCTTTCCTGTTAATTGAGTGCCACACATGGCAGAGGTCCCTAATCACCCCTTTTTTTTCCTTCGGTTCCCGTTTTCTTTAGATGGGTCGATTTCCACTTTTCTTTCACGTTCCCAAAAACGTTGGTCGCCCTTTCAAAACACTGCCCCAACCTCTTGTACCTACGCCTGTTCCACTCGAAACCTCCCGCCTTCTACGATGCCGAAAGCCCCACTCCATCAAGAGCGTCCGTTGTTTCCACAACTTCTGCTACTTCTCCCAATGCCTCGCCGAGGCGGCCCTCGTCCGCGCTTTCCTCTGCAAACCGAATTGCATTCCTGCAGGCTGCTCAGAGTGCAAGGTTGTCTGCATCAAGCCGCACGTCTCCATTCATGGCGTCACTGTATGGAGACACGAGTCGAGCAAATGCCGCGACAAAAAGGGACAGGCGGCGGGGTAGCGGGCGAAAGAGTGTTTCCTCCGATGTATCGAGCGTATTGATTGCGCAGTCGGTGGTCGAGTCCAGCAAGAAAGGGAATCCCACCACCGCGAAAGGCAAAAGTAAAGCTGTGTATAAGTGCTCGTCGCCCGAGGGTCAATCGTTGATTTCGTTCAGTCTTGGGAGTGAGGTTAAGAAGAACGCTTCAGATGTGCCGGTGCCGCTTTTTAACAAAAAATTGCGAGGTAAGTAAGGTGTCCATTTCTTGAAGGAGAAATTTTGTGCGCCTTACACACAGCTTGTTTAGTCTTGGACCTGTCTGGAAACCACGGGTTGTCTGACTACATCTTGTCATCGGCATTTGCAGACGGCCTGACAAACCTGCACACACTTTTTCTCGAAGGATGCGATGATGGTCTGACGGAGAGTGGGGTTGTCAAGTTTGCCGAGAAGCGGTGGAAGACGCTCAAGCGCATGCATTTGCGCAATTGCCGTGGGGTTGCGCTCAATGTGGTGCAAGAGAACTTTCTGTCCAAGTCACTTGAAATTGATGTTGTTGTGGATGGTGGTCGTGTCCGAAATTTGGATTAGAGGTTTTTTTTTCCTTCCATATTTGTTGCGCTTTGTTCTCTGGTTCTTTCCTTCGAAAAACGCTGATAAGAGTGACCACAAAACAAGCAAGCAAATGTCTTGCAAAGGTCAAAAAAGAAAGAGCGATTATCTGCACTCAGATTTTATTGTCTTAGAAAACGGCAAATCATACAGATTTCCACTGCTTTTCCTGGCTTGTCACGTTCGCCAAGCGCTTCACGTTTCTGTCAACAAAGATGTCAGGTTAAAATGCCATCCCCATATCCATCCAAAAAGAAAAAAAACGACACTCACCCATCTTGCAAACCCAAGTACGCCCACCCGGCGATGTCCATAAACAGTCCCGTTTCAACAACTCCAGGAATCTGAATCAATTTAAGATGCGTGTCCAGCACCGCGTCACCGCGTAAAACACCCATAAACACGTCGAGAATCAAGTTTCCAGAGTCAGTAACGACGGGGCCAGCTTTCGCTGGAGCAGCCATGCGGAGCTTCGAAGTTCCGCCGAGAGATTCAATTTTCTGGCGTTTTTTTTTTGTAAACCAACGAAGGGCTGGGCTGGATACGATGAAAACAAAAAGCACCTTTTGAATAGGAACATACGCCATGGGAATGACTTCGACAGGGATGCCTTTAGTCCACTGGACTCCAAGCGCGTTCGACTCTTTTCTGTAGTCTGCAACAATCACAAACTTTTTGGACGCGGCCGCAACAAGCTTTTCTTGTAAATGGCAGCCACCGCCTCCTTTGATAAGATTCAGCGACTCGTCGATTTCGTCAGCCCCGTCAAAGGTAACATCAATGACTGGGTGCGCGTTGAGGTCGGCCTAAATGGTTCATGGAGATGGTTCATTGTCATGGTTCAGGTGGAAGCGCGCGCAAGAGAGACAGAGACAGAGGGAAGAACAAAGGAACTCACTAAGGGCAATCCCGCTTCAACAATCAGCTGTTTCGATTGGAAGCTGGTTGGCACGCATGCCTTGATCTTGAGTGCCGAGTTTGGGTCTTTAACTCGCTGCGCGAGACGCTCAACGCAGTAGACAACGGTGGATCCGGAACCTTGGGAACGTCGGTTTTAGTTTCGGTATGGTTGAGGGAGACAAGTTTTTTTTGTGCGCTTTTTTTCTTTGAGGCACAGGTAACGTTGGCGGAGAGGGGAGGAGTTACCAATGCCGATCACGGAAGTTGAGGAATCAACGTGCTCGTCGATCGCAGTGTAGGACGCCTTCTTTTTCGCTGTTGGAGAAGCTTCAGTTTGCTGTGCAGTGACGGAGCCGCTTCTGCACCTTCTTCCACCAAGTCGGCCATGTGCTCAAATATGGTCAAAAAATTGGAAAACGAAATGGTCATTATTGCAACACCCAATGTTCCCATTAAGTATCGGACTATTTATCAGTTTATTTTTTACCGTCCAGGGGCAGCTTCTTCATGTGTCGATACGCGCGTGTGTACCAATGCGTCATTGCTAAATCCGAATTGCCCCCGGCCGACCTCCCTTCGAAAACAACGTCTTGATCACCACAACTTGCGCAAACGCCACAAACAAAATCATGCCATTCTGAATAATATTGAACCAGAAAATCCGATCCTCCGTCGACTGCACCGTATCAAAGTTTCGATTCGTGCGCGTGCGAATGTACCGCAAGTCTCGCATGATATCGCCGTACGCTGCCACCATGTTTTGAACGCTGCTGTGCATGGGTTTCGTTGATTCTTCTGCTTGCGCTTTCAGGGCCTCGGGATCGGTCTTGCTGAACAGGGAGGGGTTGTTTTCTGTCGCGTTCTCTTGCTCGGACTCTACTTCCAAGTTGAAGTCAATCACCTGGATACAAAAAGATATGCATTGGGTTAATGAACGAACGCTTGCGTGTTGTGTATGGCACGGCAACGGGGCAAAAAAAAAAAAACTGGCACACGCGCAAGCAACCTTTTCATGAAACGATGCATAGGTATTGGAAAAGCACAGTTTGTATTCGCCAGGACTCTTTGTCGCAAAAAACAGGTCCACGTTCGTAGTCTTCTTCTCTTCCGATAGCACAGTCCCGTCAGGGTTCAATAGCTCGTAATCGATTTCATAGTCGCCTCCGGATTGGACCTGGTTGGGAAATATTCGTCCGTGAGCAACGGCCGCTTTGGAGAATAGTGGTCATCGAACCGCAATGTAAATGTTCAACTTCTCCGTGGGCCGTTGGACCCAAGTATAGAAGCACGGCCTTTCGTGGGCCATCATTCGGAATGTGAGCGTTGTTGCTGCGGCGAATTGCGCCAGGGCGGCCAGAAGGAGACATTGGACGAGCATTTTTTTTTTAAATTTCGATCTCACTTTATTTAAATTCCCCCTTGACAGTTTCCCACACACTGAACATTTTCGAAAAAAAGGATCCCGGCAACAGCAACAACAACAACGAGAATGATTGCCCTTTCCACACTTCTCCTCATCCTTCTCCCACTCACTGCATGCCACGTTAAAGTCCATTTACACGCACGCGCCGACAATGCCACAGCCAGCTCCGCTGCAAGCGACCAGCCGAAAGCATCAACAGCTCCATGCGTACGCGGTAACAACATTGGCTCCATTTACGTGACCCAACCCAACATCAGCAGTTACGTATTTGTCGGGAACAACGCTATTGTCGAATGGCGCTACTCACCAAATGTCAAGAACAAGCCAAAAACTGTGAGAAAAACAAACAAAACAATCACCAGAGTCTGACAGAATCATTTCCCTAGGTGGACATTATCGTGTACCGCGAGAGCAACCCAACCACCTCACAGACGGTGATTGTGGGTGGTTTGGATGTGTCCAACGGAGCGACAGCGTGGAGATGGCATGTGAATCAGCTTCCAGCTGGAGTCTACAAGCTGCATATTGTCCCAGACGGAAAGGAGACGATGGGCAAGACTCAAAATCAGCTGCCTTGTTTTGTTAACGGTAAATACGTCCCCCTTTATGAGTTCAACAAGGTTGTATGATTGACATCGCGTTTTATCTTTCTTGTACTTGACTGGTATTTTCCAAGGGGACTCACTTCCAGGTACCCCGCTTTTTGGAGCCGAGTTTTTGGCTGGTAGGCAACGTGTTTAACAGCTATCTGATGCAGGGACCAGTGGCGCGTTCTCCATCTCGCAGCTGCAACCACTTGCCAGTTTTCCAGACCGATTCCCACCAAACAAGATGGGAGCAGCGCGTGGGAGGTTTGAAGCGTGCGAGGCCATTTGCTTGGCGTTGTTGCTGTTGTTGCTGCTGTGAGCTGGGATAATACGGCTGAGGGAGCAAGCGGTGAGACAATATGAGAAGAGAACGGACACGGCCGCAGAAGACAATAATAAATGCCAAAAAGAAGAGAAACTCGACACTCCATGTGTTATCTCTTCCGATGAGGATTATTATTCAGCTTTTCCTTTTTCCTCACTTCGTGCATATGGGCCTAAAAAACGCAAACCTCAATAAAAAAGTACATCGAAATCATGTTTGCATCCAAGGTCTTCTCCCGTGGCTTTGCCTCCTCCAACGCCGCTGTAAGTACCCGCAACCTGGGATCCCGCTAAACACGCCCGCGGAGGATGCCTCCCTCGTGTTCCGGTCTGAAGAAACGAACGAACGCGACATCTAAAACCCCAACACTCTCTTATCACACAGCTCGGCAAAAAGGTTGCCGTCATCGGTGCCGCCGGTGGTATCGGCCAGCCCCTCTCCCTGCTGCTTAAGCTCAACCCCAACGTGTCGTCCCTGTCTCTCTACGACTTGGTCAACACCCCAGGTGTTGCCGCCGATCTGTCCCACATCAACACCAACTCCAAGGTGAAGGGATTCAAGGGCGCTGACTCTCTCGGTGAGGCCATTGCCGGTGCTGACGTTATTGTCATCCCAGCCGGAGTCCCCCGTAAGCCCGGTATGACCCGTGACGACCTCTTCAACACGAACGCCAACATTGTTCAGAGCATCGGAAAAGCCATTGCTCAGTGAGTTCCGCTTCTGTTGTATTAATCTTTTCGTCCACATGTGTTTTGCGCTGGCTGTCTATGCAATGTTGCATTTTGATACAATCGTTATCTTTTTCGACTTTCGCGCTTTGCTGATTTTGCGCTTTTCTAATCGCCATTATCGAAACTACAGAAACGCCCCCAAGGCCCATGTCCTCATCATCTCCAACCCAGTCAACTCCACCGTCCCAATTATTGCTGAGACCCTGAAGAAGGCCGGAGTCTTTGACCCACGTCGCGTCTTTGGTGTCACCACCCTCGATGTTGTCCGTGCCTCCACCTTTGTCTCAGACATTAAGGGAACCGATGCTTCCAAGACCAAGGTCACCGTTGTTGGTGGACACTCTGGAGTTACCATCATTCCTCTCCTCAGCCAAGTGCGTTTTTTATGTTCGCGTTGCTTTACTTTTCACTGCAGCTTACTCTCTGTACTTGTTGCAGACCGGAATCAACTTCACTCAAGAAGAGATTGAGAAGCTTACCCACCGTATCCAATACGGAGGTGACGAAGTTGTCAAGGCCAAGGACGGAACTGGATCCGCCACCCTCTCCATGGCCCAGGCCGGAGCCCGCTTCACTAACTCCCTCCTTGAGGCCCTCGAAGGCAAGAAGGGAATTGTCGAGCCAACCTATGTGTACTCTCCAGTTGCCGCCAAGGACGGAGTTGCGTGGTTCTCCACCAACGTTGAATTGGGAGTCAACGGAGTTGAGAAGATTCACCCATTGGGCGAGTTGAGCGAGTACGAGAAGAAGCTGTACGCTGAGGCTGTCCCAGAGCTCCAGAAGAACATCAAGAAGGGTGAGGAGCACGCCAACAAGGCCTAAGCAACCTCTTTTTCTTGAAGACGTTTGTGTGGACTAGGGATATGCGTTTTTTGTAGAAGAGTGTGGGGTCGGAGAAATTTGAAATGCTGCAAGCGATCTCTTTTGGTTAATTAGTTCTCCCTCCAACTTTCTGTTGTTTTTATACGCCCAAGACGGGTTGCCTGTGGTCTCTCTGCTTTCTCTGATGTTGTATTTCTTAAAGCGCTGTTCCTCATTGTTATTCATGCCTGGAAACTTGGATTCCTCTGAAACCAAACCATAGAGACGTTATCAGAATATAAGCAATGCGCAGAAGGAAGAACGAAGGATCCGAACCAAGCACGCCAGAAGGGGAGCATAAAAGGAGCCCGAAAAAGTCAAGCGCGGCCGTGAGAGAAGCCTCAAATGGGACGAATCGCCGAACAACAAAAAACACGTTTTACCGAGTTGCCCTTGCCACCGTTGCCGTTCTCCTGACCACACTTGCCGTCACAGCAACCAGTGACCTGATCAAGCTGTCCACCCGCCCAGCCAGCGACAGCACCAGTCCCACTCACAGCACCGACCCAGCCGCGCAACCCATCGTCCTTCTGCCGGGAACAGAACTACTTGTGATTTGGGACATTCTGTGTCTTCAACTGCTTCACATCCCACCCGCCTGGCTCGCAGCGTTTGGCTGCACCGTATTCCCGCACACTCAACCATCCTCTCTTCCGGCGTACCCGTCGGCCGCCGTACCCCACAGCAGCCACGACACTGCTGCAAACTTGGATCATTTGCAAACACTCATGGACACCGTGACGGCACAAACACGGAGCTCCGAAACATCCACAACTGCAACTCCCACACCAGCATCAGTGCCAGCAGGAGGAGGAGGAGGAGGAGGAGGAGGAGGAGGAGGAGGAGGAGGAGGAGGAGGAGGAGGAGGAGGAGGAGGAGGAGGAGCAACTACTGCAGCGCTCAAGTGGACATTTTCTGTCGAAACGCTCGTTTCACACATGACAGGATCGATTCCCGTTGCGGCAGATGACAAAGGGAAACCATCATCGTCAATCCAAGAGATCCAAGAAACACGCGTAAACGTGCCAGACGATGTGGACACTGCTGCCGTTATTGAATCTTTTCTCCCGTGCGTGTTTTGTGGGATCAGCGAGAATGCGAGTGAACGGTCTCGGCTGGTGTACGAGGATGAAAAGTACGTGGCGTTCCATGACATTAACCCGTCTGCTCGTATTCATATTCTTGTTGTTCCGAGGCGGCATGTGGGTAAGTAAATATCTTCTCCTTCAATAAACAAAGAAACTCATGCAACTCGAATTTTTTTTTTTGACAGAAAACATTTTAAGCCTCTCTGTCCGCGACTTGTCCATGGTCCGTGAAATGAAAGCCATAGCGCATCTGGTTCTGTCGCGGGACTTTCATGTGCCCATCAAGGATCATCATTTAGGGTTCCACGTTCCACCCTTCACCTCTGTCGCACATTTGCATCTGCATGGAATTGGACGGCCTTTTAAAAACTGGGTGCGTGCGGCCAAGTATCCGGAGGCAAAGAACTGGTGGCTCAGCGCAGGGTCTAGTTTGAGTCACTCTGTGTTTGGGAAGGGGCGGTGGATTCGGTGGTGGGTTGAGGTTAATGACTTTATTGGATCACTGGAGGCTGCGGAGGAGAGGGGGGATTTTCGAAAGTTTTCATGGGACTTTTTTGGGTTTTGATGGAGTATGTTTTTTTTTTGTTTGGTTTGGCAGTTTCAGTACAGGCTCACTCCACATGCATAATAAATAAAAGAACAGGTTTTTTTTTGGATCGATTGCAGCTTGAAGTATGACTGTTTTGTTTTATATAACGCGGGACGACATTTCAAAACGCAGAGAGAACGAGAGAGTAAAGCTTAACGCTTTTTGAAGGTTGACTTCTTCTTCAACACACCAACCCCCTTCGCAGCCGCACCAGACCCCCCACGTCTCTTTGACACAGCTCTAGCCTTTTGACGCCGTTTAAACTGGTTCCTGCTCAACATGATTTCTTCGCGCTGAAGTTTGGTCAGTTTCTCATCCGGCGTTGTTGTTTCATCCTTGTCCTTGTCCATTGCGGTGTCTTCTTCTTCTTCGGGCTTTGGGGGTCGGATGGGATCGGGTTTCGGTGCGTGCAGGAGGGCAGCAATCTTTTCCATGCGTGCGACTTCGACTGGTTTGAAGACCTGGAACAAGGGAATGGTGGGTTAGATGCGAGTGAGAGGGTGTTGCAGTTCAATGTGAGTATTTACCAGTTCTCGCTTGACGCTTCTAGCCGCCTTTCTCTTCTTGCTTCGGATGGATACCATTTTATGTTGAATTATTTACGAATAGGGGGGAAAAAAAAAAAGAAAGAAAGGACAGGAATGTTGGAAAAAAAAGAGTGGGCGTCCGAAAACTGAACATTATCAGCGAGATTGCGATGTACTGAACACTACTAGTGGGATTGGTGGGATTGCGATGTTTGGGCTACGTAGAAAGAGTGAGACCTAACTGCGATTGCATGGCGCCCGCCGTTGATTGCGGGATCTTTGAGACTGCGTCCCAGTTCAAGGCTTCTCTCAACGCGTCATGCAGCGAAAAAAAGGTGTCAATGCGATCGCGAATCAACATCCAGAAGTTGAAGCTGGAGTGACTGTGTGCAATTGGAAATTGGGATCCATCCAAAGGATGATTTAAATCTCAACAGAATCGTCCATCAATGCGCATTAACCATCGTCTCATCCAATCCGAGTAAGCCCAAACCCATTTGCAGCAACAAATGCACAGTCTCAGTCAATGTTAAAAATACAGATTCAACGGGTACAAGCTCGAACGGAACGCGGTGCTGCAGATCGAAACGCTTGACAGAACAGAGACGCCAGGCAGTGAAGCTGCCGACAAAGAAGGTGTATCGTATGCGTGGCACAAGGCACGCATGGCGACTCTGCGCAGGAACCGTGTCCGCGTCGACGGTATTCAAGGTCTTGAGAGGAGTATTGGCACAGGAGGCGTGGTTGCCGCGGGGCTTCTTGCGGCATGCATGGACAGCCAGAGAAGCGTGCGAAATGTCAGCGAAGGCAATACGGGAGAAGACGGCGTTGATTTGCATGTGGTGGACCGAGCTCAAGGGGACACACTACTTCGTGCCCATTTGCCCATTGCCTCTGCACCGTTAGATCGCAAGTTGATGGAAGCAGAAAAGGACTCTTCTGTCGAGCGCTTTCATCTGATAGATATGGTTGTCCAGGGGTCCTCGTTGCTGCTTCTCGTGCATCAGGCAGTCTACACACCCTCCGACGCAACAGACCGACACGCGCTGATCGTGTACTCGTTGAATCTGCCGTTCGATCCGAATTGTGACCCGGCCGACTACTCTCTCCCGGCCATGAAGCGCGCTGAACGAACTATTGCTTCTGAAGTTGTGCGAGCTATGGCATCCATGCCTGCGTTGGCGGCATTCTTTGAACCAGACGGAACTTCCTTTATGATTGTGCACAGCGATGCTGTTCGCCCGTACACGGCGCAATACCCGTCTGACGCGCTTCCAAGCAAGCCTCAAATGAATGAGACCTCCATCGAAACTCAGCCAAAGAGCCCATGGGATCCCTCTATATCATCAGCAAACGAAGTCTCAGCAACGACAGTCAAGACATCGCTGGCAGCTTTGGATGACGCAATGGACGATGAAGACGACGGCTTCTACAACCAAGAAGACGCGCGCAACGCAGAAGGAATCGTTGTCCTCCGCATCCGATTAAAACCCAACCCAGACTCAACCCCATTCGAAACAAAAACACTCGTGCCTGCGTGCAGCTTCCTGTGCGCAACCATCCCGCAAGCATCTGTATCCAACACAGCTCGAGGGTTGCCGCTTCTCTGTCTCAAGTCAAGCGTCGATGGAATCATGTGTGCCATTCGTGTGACTGAAGCAGGTGCAGTCGAGTTAGAACACATGGACACCATGCACGCGTTTGCATACATTGCCGGAAGCAAAAGCGACAAACGGTTCATGTACATTCTAGACCCACCGCAAGGGCTGCCATCGGGTTCTGACGGGTACTTGATGGGCTGTGTTGTTGAATCGAATCGGTACGCGTACGTTTACCGCAAGAAGGCAAGAGACGAGAATGGCATGCAGTGGGTTGTGGACTTGTGGGGAGACGAGTCTGCGCAGCGTAGGGGAGCAGTGTATGGCGATGTGAATGGAGTGTGGCAGAATGAGCAAGGGCATTTAGTAATCTCTTGCGAGGATCGAACGTGCATCCTTTCATTTCCTTTCTCGCCTCAATAATAATAAATGTTTACCTCAAAAAAAATTAAAATATAGAAATGCTCCAGTTGCGCACAGGTGCAGCCAGCAGCGCCATCCACGCCCCGCGCACAATCCCTCTTCCAACACGAATGGGCGAGCAAGTGCGGGTTGGCCGAGTATCAAGCGACATTCAAATCAACGCTCCAACCGTGTCTCGCAGCCATCTTGTCCTTGAATACATGGCACCAACTGTGCCTAATGGACATGGCGGCTCGAGTGTGCAAGCAACAATTTCGAGCTCAGCAGGCGTATATGCCGTGGACCAGGGTGGGACGAACGGAACTGGACTCAATGGCGTACGCATGCATCCTCAAACACCGATGCGACTTGAACATGGCCACGTCCTGGTTGTAGCTGTACCGCTTCGATCTGGCGGAGTTAAGAGGCGGCGTCAGTCAGCTGCCACTGGGTCTCTCGTCCAAGCGAAGCCAACAGATGAACCTCAACAACCAGTCATGGTTCCTCCGGGTGCCTGCTTTGACATTCCAAAAGTGTCTACGCCGTTTTGCTTTGTGTACGATGTCCTGATTGATACCCCGGTGCTATCGACGCGATCTGTCCCGTTGGTTTCTGTGCCTGCGAAAAGACCGAGAATTGAAAGTATGTCAGAAACAGCGAGTGAGCCCTCCAATCTTGCAGCTGTTGCGAATCCGCAGAAACCGTCTATTCTGGAAGACTCAGATTCGGACAAAGATTCGCAACCCTTGATTACCGCAACTGCAAAAACCAACAGCCATGAAGTGAGAGACGTACCGACCCAATTTGCAGACAGCGAAATGCAAGCAGATGAAACGGAGATTCAGCCTTTTAGCCGCAACGACCAATCCATAATACCCTCAACTCGAAACAACCTTCAGGACTTGCCTCATCCTGTCCAACGCGCAAATCACACAGCCCATGTAGATATCCCCGGCAAACTTGTGCGTCCATCGATATTGGTTGATTCTGACTCTGAAGATGAAGCCACGGGCGGCGGTGGCGGCGGTGGCGGCGGTGAAAACTCGGCCCAAATTGCAGAAACTCTGGATTCGATTGATGTTGCGCCAATCCTGCCTGTCGCGAATGCATCAAATCTTACTGCAACAATCCATGAAGCTGTAAATTTATCATCTCCAACAAATTCGGATCGATCTCGGGGAAACCAGGAACCGAGCAGAGTAAGGGTAGAATCAGCAGCTGTGGGGTCAAGCAACGGCGCGCCGAACCGGCCAGCTTGGATCCATTCAATTTTGAATTCCATGGCGATTGGACATGATGTCATGGAAGAAGAAGAAGAAATTGATGCGGAGAATGGATCGAACTCACACGACGAGGCCACGCAGCCGCAGGAGTTAAGCAGGGTCGAACTACCGCAAAAACTATCTTTTCCAGCTGCCTCACCGGCCGCTGCACCTCTATCAACTGCAGTCTCACTGTGTTCGCAAACAACAGAGATTCCATCAACGAACCCGACATCTGCCAACCCCGAACCAGCAAATCAGGAACAAATACCCAGTCCAAAGAAAGTTCAACCACCAGCCGATATTTCACAGCAGTTGAAGGCGGCATCGCATGCCGGTGCGTCCATGTTCAGCGCCAAAATATTGGATCAGCTTTCATGCGCAATCTGCATGGAATGCATGGTGGGCCCCCACGTTTTACCATGCCATCATGCATTCTGTGGGATGGTAAAAACACTGCTTTCCCTCCCCTCATGCGTGGTGATTTTTAATGGACCATTTTCCCCTCCATTGGAAAACAGTGCATTCATGATTGGATCATCCAAAGCAAACACCACACATGCCCACAATGCCGTGCACCCGTTCAACCTACCGACATGAAACCGAACCCACTCGTTGCAGGGATCCTTGAAACCCTTGAAACGTTTTTTAGCGATGAAGAGAAGCAAGGACGACTGGACCGCGAAAGCGCGTGGGAACTGTTAAAAGAGCGCGAACGCCAGCAGAAACAGCAGAAACAGCAGCAGCGGCTTCAAAATGGCGTGGGTCGGGGCCGCGGGGGCGCGAGAGGAAACAACGCAGGTCGGGCGCCACCAGTTTTCAACAATCGGCCTGTTAATGCTGCTGGCCCGTTACAGCAGTTTTTTGCGCCCGTCGGGAACCCAGTTTTTGTTGCACATGGGTCAGCTGGCAACCCAATCGTGATTGATGACAATGCGGTTGTGATTGACGACAACGATGAAGATGAAGACGATGAGGATGACGAAGATGACGAAGATGATGAGGAAGACACTACCAACTACTCCTACTCCATCGAACCAGCACGATCCGGACGCAGCATGTGCCGCACATGCCTCCAATTGATTGCATTTCGGGATTTGCGCATTGCTGTTGAGGGGCAGGATGAGGAATATTACCATCCAACCACTGTGTACCACCATGTGATGTGTTACGCGCCGCACTTGCCACAGAGAGTAAGGAGGAATCCTCGGGGTTTGATTGGATCGTATCATTTATTGACTGCTCCAATGAGGGCTGCTGTTGGTGAATAAAGTGTGTTGCTATTCATATAAAGCGGCAGTTTCTGTGTGAACTGGTTTTAATTTTATCCAAGAATCGGCCAAACCCATATGTCAAGAGAAAACAAGGAAAAGAGAATTGAAAAAAGGGACTCGGAGCAGCAAGCGGAGAAGGCCGTTGTTATCAGGGACACTTGCATGAACCAATTAGTGGGCAGCTTCCCAGGCAGCGACAGCTGGGTGAGCTTTGACGGCGGCAACAACTTTCTGGATGTGTTCGTATCCTTGGAGGATGGAAGCGGGGATGCCATCTGGATAAAGTGACGAGTTGTTAGAAAAATGAAATGCAACCAACACCTGCACAACAACCAAAAACACAATAAAAGAGAAACAAACCGTAAGCGCCGCTGCCGAACGAAGTGTTCATCTGGTATACAAACAAGTCTCCAATCGAAATATCAGCACCGGTGGCGTACTTGCCAAAGGACTTTGCCACAAACGCGTCGAGAGCAGCAAAGAGTGGGGGCAAGGTCTTGCTAGCCAGCTCGACACGCATGGCCAACTTCTTGACAGCGTCCTTCTCCTCGCCGGAGGGTCTAAGCGACGCTTCAACGTCCTGGACTTGGGCAATGAGTTGGTCAACAAGCGCGGCTTTGAGCGGGTCGTCTGGGTACAGCTTGAGAGATCCCAACTTGCCAACGTAACGAAGAATGGCGGTGGACTGGGCAATGACATTGTCACCGTTCACAGTGAGGAGGGGGAGTTGGCCGAAAGTGGTGGTTGGCTTCAGTTCCATCCACTTGCTGCGGTCAATGCGCTCATCCTCGAAGGGGATGTTGTTGATGGCAAGCGCGAGACGGATAGGCTCGGCACGCGCCTTGATGTTGAAGTAGGTGAGCTTGAGCTTTGGAAGGGCGGACATGTTTGATATTCGAAATGTTTTTTTGGTGTGAATATATCCCTGCTCATCCACGTCAACAAACAAAGCACCGACTCAACAATGTCCAGCAAGAACAGGATATCCACTCAAGGTTTTTTGCGACTACATGGTATAGAAGACCAAGGAACACGAGAGAACGCGGTCTTCTTGAGCAGTGCATCGGATTCATAATCAACACTACCTGACTTCGAGTCCCGCCCATCCACTTTCCAGAAGTGGCTGTATATTGTTTCCAGTTCCAGATTTTCAGACAAGATCGGCTCGCCTTGGTAACCAAAAACCGAGAAAAGGAGGTCAGCGCCATCGTTTAACCACTTTAGCTGCTGAGGATGGTTCTAGGTGGTAAACCAGTCCAGTATGCGGTTCTTGTCATATCCGTTGTTGGAGGCATAGTAAACAACAATGCCCATAGCAGATTTCTTACCGTTTCCGACAAACTCGTTTATGGCATGCATGCATTCTCTACTTGTCTTGTCCATTAACCAGCCAGTATGAGTTCGGGCTCCCACACTGTCTGGTGATGGACAACCACACTAGCCGCTGGATGGAGAAAAATGCCCACATGCCAGCATTCTCGTGTTTGTGTTTACGATTGCTACCTTTTGTCGGCTCTACGTCGCAGTATATGAAATCCATGGAAGATTTCATATGTTTGACTGCGTAAGGCTTGACGGCAGTTTTGATGGAAGCGACGGTGTCTGGTTCACAAGTTTGGCGCAGTGTGGCTGCGTGACATCGACATCTTTCTGCATACACGCAGCTTTCGCCCTTGATCTGTCTTCCGTGGACGAAAACTTCAGCGGAGGAGGTTGATTAAAATTATGTTCAGCAAGTAAACACAAGGTAAAAAAAACGCTTACTTTGGCATATGCAGCGTTGCGAGCTTCATGGTGTGCTTGGCAAACCGTCAAACCGTCAACCGTAGGATTCTCGCACTGAGTACACTCGCCGTCAGCTTTCTTTTTCGCTTTCTCCAAACTTTGCTCCGTGATGCCAAGCATCTTTGCACAAGTGGCAGTGCAGCTACCTGCGCGTGCAACTCGTTTCATACATCCGCACTTGCATCTGGACGGCACTGATTGGTTGTTGGAAGCTCAAGAGTCAAACCCTGCGCCGGACTCGAAGAATGTTCACTCAACTGTTGCTTTTGTTTCCGGCTGTTTTTGAAAGAGTTTTTTAGTTTTATTGCGTTGTTTCTCTTTTCTTTGGTGCTTGGTGTCCGAAACGAAAGAAACTTGAACTTTTGACAATGTCCAAATGTCCGAGTCATGATCATGCCACATGTATTTTCCAGCACAAAAAAGTCAGGACAAAAAAGTTCACACATCAGAAATTGAATAAGAAAGCAAACAAATGAAAAAAAAGAAAGTAATATATCATGCTGTGATGGCAAGAAAGCAACAGAACGTTTGCTTGCGCCGAGATATGACATCCATCACATAAACGCACATGTCCCAGTAAAAATCCGACGCCAGCTCCAGTGCTGCCCAGCATCATCTTCACCCCCATCTCAAATTTCCAACTCTCAAGACAGCATAATCATTTCTATCAATATATAGAAAGGTCGTCTAGAACTCGCGTTTTTCGCAGGTGGAAGGGCTTGTCCGCGTCAATCGCCGCCGAATGCGCGTTGGCTCAAACTGCTTGGACTGGCACAAGAGCTGCCTCATTCCGTTTTGTCAGGAAAGGATATTCAGTAAAAATAACCCATAAAATTCATCCTGAAAAAATAGTCCAATGCATCTGAAGATCAAGACACCCACTGGCGAGACAGCCTCCATCGATGTCGACGGCGATGCAACCTTTGCGGCTCTAAAGCAGAGCATTGCGAACGCTGTGAGTATCTCGGCAGCAGAAATGCGCGTTGTTGTTGGTGGTGAGTGTAGTACTGGCAGGCAGGGAGCGCAGGCTGCTGTCTTCCGTCTGCGTCTGTCTCACTCTCTCTCTTCTCTCCAATCGAATGCTGGATTAGGTCGGATTTTGAGGGACGATGACGCCACTTTGGTTCAATTGAAGTTGGTCGACGGCAACGTCTTGCATGTTGTCAGGGTAACGATTCACAGTGTACCAATCGATTTTCTTGTGAACTTAAACATGGGATTTATTCCTATTTGCAGGGTGCTGCCTCCTCCCCTTCTGCCGTCGCGCCACCAGCGGCGTCTTCTCCCGCTGCTCTGCCTCCGCCTTCCTCCGCCCTCGCGAACAGCATCCCAGGCGG